>JAOXNN020000055.1:7035050-7109726 GCA_028571205.2 Hydropsyche betteni | reverse complement strand
GTACTCGATTTGAATATTTATATTTAATTAATAAAACCAGTTCATTTGTTATTGACATCATCATCATCATAAAAAAAGTCGCGAGCGTCATCGAACAGACAGACGGACACACACACAGAAATCCGCTATTATATATAGGGGATATATATTCCATAAAATAATTGTTAAACACTGATATTCTCAATGTTACAATTTTTTATACTTTGACATTTCGGCGACGCATTGACCCAAAAAATCATCAATTAGTCAAGGCTGTCTGCAATCTTGCACTAGTTGACAATGATTACTTTCATCGTGTTGATTTTGCACTCACTTTTTTTATATATTCGATCGTGTGTTACGTTTCTGTAACGCGTGTTCACATCATTAGCGTTGCGTACAATAATGATGTTGTATCGACCTACTTCGTAACGATTAATCGTCGATATTATCTTCTTCAAACTTTGGTAGTACATTTTTTTTTGTAACTTGCAATTAGGCGTACGTTCGCTTCGAATGAGAACCGAATGAATTTTTGAACAAAAGGCTCTCGGGAAAATTGGAGCCTGAGAAAGTGCACATGTGTATACTTGAAAATTAATTTCGATTATAATATAATAAATTTTGTTTACACGATAAATTTCGTTGTTATTGAATAAAATTTGTTTTATATAAACAAAATGTTGAACAATATATATTTTTTTAATTGATTCAAGTGAAGTTTTCTATTATATTATTACGTATTCTTATTCGAACACGATCTATAATTATTTTCAAATTAAACCGTACAACCGGTCTAGTCATTATATTGTCGCACTCGCTAATCCGAACGACACGAAAGTGTCATTTTCATGAATAAATTGTGAGACACTCGTTGTAATTCCCATTTCTATTTGCGAATCGATACAGTTCAACATTTCTTCACAGGCGCATTTGTGTTGGAAACATAACTCTTGTATCACTTTCACTCGCCAGTTTATTGTGAACGTTTTGCATACGAGCACAAGAATCGCAAGCACTTAAGACTAGAAACACACTAAAAGGTCGTAAAAGTTGCGAAATTTTCTAACAGTGAAAGTCAAACGGTGACAGGTTCTATTCGAATATTTAACGACCCGTTTTCGAGAATACTATGCGAAAATTTCTCGGAAATTACGTACTAGGATTTTCGCGCCATGTTATTTTTGTGTATCGATTCGATGTTGTTGTATCGAATCGGAGTGATATTGTCGGAACGTTTTGTGAAGGTGTTATCAATCACGATTCGTTATTCGTTCGTTCGAATCAATTTTCGTACTAACAAGAAGCTGATTCACGGAATGTGATAAGGTTTTTGTGTGGCAACTTTTATGTGGTTCGCTTAAAGTTTTTAATAGAAAAGTTAAGATATTCATCGCTATTTGTTCTGGCGTTTAATTTAAATGATAACTCATTAATTTCATTTTGAATTAACATTTTGAATGTTTCAATTATCGTATTGAAAATAATAAATCTATTTTTTAAATTAATTTCCAAACGGGATGTAATAAATGGGAGGTTTCTCTATCGGTTAATCTTTCTGTAGTATATGGATATAAACTTCGCCATCGTGATAAATAGGGTGTTCAAACTTCGCATAGTCGTTTCTCATTGTCTGATAATGTTGGGATATATTTTAAAATTTTGACTTGATTTACTCATAAGATTATCTAACTGAAGTAGAGCTAGTTAAATTTACATTTTATAATTTTTCTTATCGCTCGAATATATTTACGACTATTTTAAATACTTTCCACCGAAAAAAAATGAAAATTGAACTAAATCGTTTTTATACGACAGCAATCAGTTAAAGACTTTTAATACATTTCGTGCAAAAAGTTCTAACCATATAATTTGGCACTAACAATTCCCAGTGAAAATCGGCCCGCGAATCGATATAAATCATGGCAATTACGACTGGAAATTCGATTGCGCAAAACATAACTAAAACTCAATTCGCCACGTAGAGATATTCGAAATATACGCAATACACAAAGCCGAATTTATTCGACGGTAATAAAACCGTAGGCTTGCTTATCAAGATGAAGGTTTTCGCAGTTATCGCGAAAATCGCATTCTAAAAGCTACACAGATTGCCGCAGTTAAGAAAAATCGTAAAGGGCCCCGACTTAGCGTGAGGCAACCCTTAAAAAATATATTTCGCCCGGCGATTGCGAAGTCAGAAAGTCCTCTATCAATCTATGGGATATATAGATCATCTCTATGGGTTCTCAACGACATAATCGGTGGTTCGAGGGCGGACTCGCTGTTGAAATTTGGAGTCGTCCCGTTTGAGTGATGGTCACCCAAAGGTTCTAGTTGAGCCGGGGTTGACATTTATAGGAGTCCGATAGGTCGTTTTTCGGAACTGGAATCGATCTATCTTTTTTTATCCGATTAGATAAACTTATCTTTAGTTTGATTCTTTTACATGTTTTCAGATTGTAAACTATCGATTTTCTTAAATTATTATGTTGTACATTCGTTTAACTTTTCATTAGCTTTCAATGAAAAAAATATATTTTGTATCCAAAAAAAATTATAATATGATTAATGGTATAGTTCAATTTCGAAAATTGAAGCTTCAAACATTCAAGAATCCGACATAACATTACATATCATTTATTTTGAATTTTTCCAGGGTTTTTCTCATTTATTATTCACGTTTATATACTCGGGTCACCCTACTCAAAAAGGTCGAAATTAACCCTTTTGCGACGGCTGTTTATATTGTTGTTTTATATATTTATTTTTGACATGGCCACTACACATTGTTTTTTTTTTTTCGGGAACCGTCGACCGGAATAGATTGGCTTTCGTTTAAAAAGGAAAAACTTGGTTCACTTTCGGTCTTGCTATGTTCACATACCCGTTGCAAAATTTTCTTTTATATGGTTTTTTTTCTTCCATTTTATTTCCTCTCCCAGTTCCATCTTATGTTTCCCATTTAACACTATTACGACGATGCGTGCGTTAAAAGTGCGTTTCTTTTCGTATCTTCAGAATAAATATCGCACCAGCCCGTTTCATTTCTCTGGGAGTAAAGTGCTTTTTGCTTGAAAATATGTATGTCATTTTTTTTTTGGAAGTGCCGTTATGAATATAATGAAACTGTGTGATATACATTGAAAATGTTATGGTGTTCGAGTTTTTATATATTATAATTTATGGTAATTTTAATAATTGCATTAGTATGGAAGTGTTCTCGAATCGAAAAATAAATGCTGAATATGTACTTCATTATTTGCGACATTTTTAAGGTTGGAAGGTGAATAAAAATAATAAATACAAAAATGTTTTTTTACTGAAAACAACGCCAAATTTAATAGGGTGACAAAAAAAATGAAATGACGAACAGCACTCACAATGAAAAACTTTTTTTCTTGCTAACTCAATTTTTAGTGTACAACGCGCTTTTCTCTCTCATTTTTAACGGCCTGAAAAAACATACATTTTTATAAATTTCACTGGCGTAAAACCAGAATACATTAAACATAAATACAAACATATCCTTCCCGAGAGGGCTCTACTTTTTTTTCCAGTGAAAATTTACGTCCGAAACAACGCGCTAAATCACAGAAATGTACTAGCGTGATAAGATTTTATTTTACTTTTTTCCGAATTAAACTTTCGAGATACGCGTGCGATAACGACTCCTGTAACCTTTTAACATTTGCATTTTGACTTCGTCCTTTGAACCGCCAAATCAATAACCAATTATTCCGCCTTATTCTCTCTTCCGTCAAAACAAGGTTAAACTGATGGAAATAATACGTTCTACTGCGCACTCCCTTTTCCACGAATGTCAATATTTCCCTATAAAAATTATATAATGAAAGGGCAAAAGAGTCCTTAGATAATTATATAGGGTTATGTTAATTTACGAGACAATTCCATGCATGAATCCAAAAGATATTATCTTATATATTTCTATCACATATAATCTATATAACTTCTACTGCAGAACAAAGACTTTCCAATATATCATCGGAAATTCCGATAATTTTCTTATATGCATTATACAGCCTCAATTTTCAATGAATTCTAGTGTTAAAAGGAAATTTTTACCCATAAGTAATGGTATGTGATCTATTAATCACATAACTTGTCACTTTATCTAAATTAACTCCGTCGAGAATGCACTAATGATGAATCGATCACCAGTGCTGTCACTCATAGTGCAATTTTAGCTGGAAAATAAGATTATATCCCTGAAAATATCACAAGTACATAAAAGAAGTGCATTAATTCAAGTATACAAACATAAAATTTTCAAAACATTAACATTGCGAACTTTGACTCATATTTGAATTCTTCAAAAAATAAAATTTATGAATAAGACTCGACATACTCAAATTTTATATATTTTTTTCATAAAATTTCACGATAGCCCACGAAGCGAAGTATCCGAACAATGCGTCACATCCCTGCGGTTACGACCCGGTCCAATTAGCAAAAGTGGTAAGAAAAATTCGCGCAGACGACCGGCGCTAAAAAGCGGTATGCCCGTTTCTGAACCGGGTTCGATTCGGGAATTTCGAAGCCCTTCCAGCCATTTTTTCGTTTTTGTCCCTGTAGCCTTTGGGTTCGTTTGATTCTTTTTCGCGTCGCACTTTGACGGCTTCTCGAAAGGCTTCCACTTTCGCATAGTTTCATATTACAGACGGGGATTTCCGAAACGTTTCTAAAACAAAAAAGGTTGATAATTAAACTTCACACCGCGAGTCACAAAGGCTCGTTCTTAGTTTTGTTATTGACAACAAGTTCTTGTCACGTGTTTTTTTTTTTTCATTTTATTTTCTCTTCAAAGAAATGTTCAAAGCGCGCTCTATTACAATTTTATTTGACTACGTCTTATTTTTCACGGTCGTTTCGCTCATTTGTGTTCGCAACAATGAAAATTATATAAGACACCTTTCCAACAAACATGTTTGTCTTGTTATGTTTTGACGCTCGATTATAAACATTTTCACTTCTTGTCCTTATTTTCAATTTTAAATAAGACGTTTTACATACACGTTCCGATAAACCCCAATCCTCACAGCGAAGGCGTGAACCCAAGTATGTAATTATAAAAATAATTGGATATTTTACCATATACGCAATATACAACCTTGCAAGATGGATGCGTGTCAAAAGACGTGTTACGTTCATCCGTCAAGCGCGAAATATCAAAGTGAAAACCCACAGTCCATTACCCTCTTATGGATGTCGCTTTTCCGTCTTGCAAACTCCATTTTTTATCCTTTTTTTTGTCGTATCCTCGGCATCAAAATAGAACGTACACAATGGACGGGAAAAACTCAACAAAACACAACACAATTCTGCACGACAACAATATGCAATGTCGGGTTCGTCCCGACAAAATAAATATTCACGGTAGCCATATTTCACGTCTGTCGTTTTTCTACGGTGCTTTTATAGGTTTTTGAAACTTTTCGAAGTAAAACGTTTCAAATTGAAGATATTATCCTTTACAACACTCAAAGGATATAAATAAACGATGGCGCTTTATCGAGAAAGCGTTCTTTGAAGAACCTCGAATTTCGAAAACACTTATATTATACAGATCCTCCCACGTTCGCAAATATTGTTTTTGATAATTTTCAGAAACACGACCTATCAAAACAATATTGTTTTCTTCACTATGTATATAATGTCGATCGGCTCAGAACTGGCGTCCCTCAAACTGGGGGATCGATTTACCTATTTCCATCTAGCTCAGATGTTCATAGAACGTTTCAGCAGAACAAACGCACTATCGAATTACAATAAACAACTCTTATCCGATTAGCAATAAACCGAGAAAATTATTACAGCCCCGGAAAATATCAACTCGCGCGTTTACGACCCACCAATTGACCGTTAACTTCTGGAGTTTACAGTTTAACCGCTCCACTTTTATTACGGTTCACGTTGAGACATTACGAATTATGTAGTTTAGTGTAATTCGATAAAATTTCGCAATGTGAGTGTCCGTGTTCGAATGTCACGATCGCGTGAAATATTCCTGTATCAATATGACGGATCGGTCCGATACTTTTTTTCCGTATTTTATTTTTAACCTTGCCCTCGTGTGTAATTTTATTTTTATAGTGACCTGTCACGATACTTTTCTGTTATGCGCAATTTCATCTATAATATGTGCGAGCGTCCTTTTGAACGGTATCGATAAAACTTCAGACGTTTGCGACCTCAAAAATGTCTAGTAAAATATTGGTTCAAAGTATTTCGTATATTAATTGCTTTCCAATATTTTTGTTTAATATTTTCTTTCCATTGAATTTTCAAATATTATATATTTTCTAACATACATATGAGAATTTATTTTTTTATTCTTATGAAAATTTGAAAACAACAAATCATTATTCATTATAGTACATTGGCAAGATTGTGATCTGATAATTATAATCTGAATAGATTGAAATAAGCACCTTTCAATCTGCTGATTTCTGCAATATTCACAGAATAATATTTCGTGACTGAAATTGTACGACGTTTATGATTGATCTGTTGAAAAAGGAACGAAAATCGTATTTTTACAACAAACGCCAATAGTAACATTGAAATAATTCGAAAATTGAATAAACGCTGCACGACATCGAACAATTAAGAATCATTTGTCAACCCTCCGTTTTGCATAACAAAAATATATTTAAAAGCATTCAAGAATTAATAAAATCCCATAATTGTTAGTGTAGGTAATATATTTTGCGTGCTCTCAACATATTTTTTCGTGTTCTTCATTATTTATTCGCGTGTTCGAAAAAAAATCTATGTTTGTATAGTAATATATGGTTTCCATATACGTTTTCGCATCGATATGAAAACCCGTATCTAAAAATGTCAATAATTGGAAATGCACACAGAAAACTTCCAGTATGCATCACCATTACGAAAATGATCTACCGGAGATCGAACGAGTCGAAGATAAAAAGCGGTAACGACAACTGAGTTTACCTACCTGTCTTTGCAGACATTTTTTTATTTATTTTACTCATGGAAACAGGTAAGAACTACCTGGACCAACGACTATTCTAAAGCTTCTGCTATGATCCGAAGCAACACCTGTTTAACGGTCGAAATGCCTTCGGTAAATATTGGTATATAAAATGAATACTCTGGTTCACACAATAGATTCAGATCAAACGACCTTCGTTCCAACAGTACCAATTATTCAAACGTTAAATATTATATTTTAAAAAGTTCCCACGTGTAGAAATGATCGATTCTACAAGCATTTCTGTTATAATAATCACAGATTTCATCGACAGATAAATCACGTCGAACAGATTGTTGAAACAGATTTCCAACAGCAACGAACCTGTTGCGTGCAGCATTTCAATTCACCGCTCGATTTATTTATTCTTAAAACACACAGAATTTAAACTGACATTCATTTAAGCTGAATATTCTCCACGTCATATTTTTCTGCCATTTATTTATTTTTTGTCATCCTCCGCAGCGGAATTTTTCCATGCGAACACCGTCCCCGTCCTATCCCTTTGTTCGGTCGACGGATCGCCAAGAATGAGAGCCCATAAATAGCTTGTGGTGATGGCTTTCATAGTGAAGGTGTTCTCATACGGTGTCAAATACCATCGTCTTTCGCAACATATGCATATTCATATGTGCTCGGTTGATACTCGATCCTAAGAAACGATTCGTACGAAGCTCGAGCTCTGATTACAGTACGAGAGGCTCGATGGAATTATATGTAATCAGTGTGTGCATAATTGATGCGGTTTAATCACGGAAATTGTAGACGATATCCGAAAATGAGTTTGGTTCTATTGTTATTATGCAAATTTTCCGTCGAAAAAATAAGTAGAACCTCTCATTATGCTTATTTTCGAAGCGCTCGAGCGTATATTTTTTATATTACGCATGTGTCGTTACGTTGTGTTCCTTGGATGAAAATAATTGTTTTTCATTGGCAATTTGTTTTTATATCTTGGCCAAATTTTAATATCCAAATTATTCCTGTTTGGTTTTTCTCCCGTTATTTTATGCATCGTTGATTTTAATTATTTTTTTCCTTTTGTTTTTTTACAGAAGAAAACTCTACAAGTTTCTACCTCTTAGATACTACTCGGCCCAATCATAGACAGGTATATTCTTTATTTCAATTTACAATTGGTTATTATTAATCTTTCATTGTGTTACAATGTCAAGTAAAATATTAACGCTTATAAATAATAATTTTTCACACATTATAATATGTTTCACATGCAAAATTTTCTCGATTACCGAACTTATCGCGGCACCAAATAAACAATTGGAATACACTATTTTTAGCCCTTAACATCAATATTACTTTCACATCACAAACGCTAAATACCCTTTTATCTCCATAGATCAACGATAAATGTCCATTCCGACAAGATAGGGTAGATTGTCTGAAAACGTAATGTTCACGGTTTGAAAACTCAACCGCTAATTGAGCCCGACCAGACTCATGTAGAATGCCTTTATATGTTCTCGACATTTATGCAAAGGGAACGAAGGGGTCAAGCCCTACTGTTATTTCGCCACAATCTAGATAAGAACCAATAAACGTTAGTGTGTAACTACACATGTATACACATGAATTGCTTTAACTGTTATGTGCTGCAACGTTAGCCATACACGATGCCCTAATTGCCTCCGTCTTTTGTATCGCAAGATACGTTGATAGCTTTGTGAAACAGTAATGCAAGATTAAATTCTATCCTTTTTTAAATTCAAATTAAATTTCATACTTGACTTCAGAAACGTTGAAACATTTTCACATTGTGCTTAAAAGCTATTACGCGCGAACCTACAAATTACATCTTCAAACACCGAAACTACACTTCAAGTTCTAATGTACGTATTACTTGAAACAATAGTAAAACTTTATAAATTTTGCCTCTTTACATAACAAACACGATATGCATATACAATATCGTATTTCGAACTAACTTGCATCTGAGTATGCATTGTTATGAGAATGCTTTGAATAACTTCATAATGACGTATAAAAAGTATTTCAATAGAATGCACCTTAATTACTCTGCATTATACAGAATCTATTTAAAAACGGGCTTTTCAAGAAATGCAGCAATACTTAAAAATTATCATTAAAAAAAAAAATAATTAAGTAATACAAAATAAATACTATGCCTAAAAAATTTAACTTCTTTCACAAAACTTCTTTTTTAATTTGAAAACTTTCGTGGCCGATGACATAAACGTGTCTCAAAATTAACGCAAGATTTTTAAGATTTTGATTTACAAAATCTTGCGTTAATTTTGGGGCCCTTTGTATCATCGTTTATCTGTGAAAAAAAATTTAATTTTTTCGGCTACGAAAGTGTTTTGATATTCAAAACTTACAATACCAATATGAATTTTTGGTAAAGGCAATATACCGTCCAAGTTCGTACCAACCTCCCAAGCGATGAAATACGTTTATACACGTACATGCACCTACACATACAGAGATTACCGTGCCTAGTTTTTAAGTTGGCGCCCGGCATTACATTTACACACGTACATGCACCTATACTCATTCGCAGTTTGACAGTTGATCGTACGAAACTTTTCGTTCGGGTATCGAAGCAGTATCATTAGAGTATTCAACAACACGATCAATCCATCAACACAAAACCCAATTTCATTCATTTTGATCGATGTTTTGGATTAATTTAGATTAGATTAGGTTGGGTTCATTTCGTTTCTGTTTCGTATAGAAATAACCAACTGACGTTTAAACGTCAAAACTTGGATGCGAATGTATGCGTAAATGGAGGGTACAAACTTAAAACTTAAACAGTATTTGTATGTATGAGTTTCACCGCTTGGAAGGTTGGTACGAACATGGACAGTACATTACCTTTACCGAATTTTTCTATGATGACAACCTCTACCACCACAGAGTGACCACCTTCAACTGAAAATGCACGATACGCAATTATTCCGCAACGCTACGTAACGAACAAACTCTCTTTACGAATCCAACTCTCATTACACCTACCATTCAGCACGAGTGCAATACGCGCCGCAAGCACACCCACATAAGTGCAATGTGCAACCTCCATCGCATACTCTAAATGCAGCCTCCGTGCTCGGCGTTGGTGCAATGCGAGTCCTCGGGTAGGATCGCAATTAAGAGGAGGGTTTGCTCGGCGGTAGCGAGTCGCGGGCTAAAAAAAAGAGAACCACCCGGACGACCCTCGTAAATCTGTGCCGATCGGTTTTTGTTCGGTTCGTCTTTGTGTGCCGCGTCAGCCGGGGCATTTCGCGTGCACTTGTTATGCGAGTGTATTATGGGGATCGGTAGCTCTCAAATGTTTATTTTCGTTGTGTTGGGTTAAGGTCTTGATGACGGTTTTTTAGTCTTATATAATCTACCGTGAGCAATTTTCATCAGATTCTTTCACTCTTATGTATTTTCTTGATTTCATTTATTTGTTTCGTTTTTTATCTTCTTAAATTCAAATTCATTTTAATAATTGTCGAGAAATTTCTGATTGATGAGGAATATGACTTATTTCTTTTCTAGAAATTTTATTCTATATATTTTTATTTTTATGGTTATTTGATCTATAATAGAAAAAGTTATTAATTTCGTGGCACTTTTTCGTAATCAACAATAAATATTTTATACTTAAGTCACGGGAATAGCCAGAGAAGGATCACGTCGTTGTCCCATAAATTTTATAAATATATTTATTATAACTATATCGAAATATATCACACTAATTGTCAACAAATTCATTGAATATTTTGAATTTTCACACATAATTATTATAAAAGAAAAAACATAAACATATTTTTATCGCATTAATTTTTTTTGAAAAATGTTTTAGCATTTGTGTTGCTCCTCCCCCTCCCTTAAAAACAACCTAACTATGACCGTGACTTGGGTGCAATTATAACTACGATCATTGCATTTTTAATGTTTCGTGACATATTTATGAAAATTGCGTGTTCGCGTATAACCAAAATTTATTTTTTTAGTATAACAATTATAATAATTTTGTTTAAGTGAAATATAACTCATAAAAAACATCATTAACTTTAATTTTGTCCGTTTATTACACAATTTAAATTTTAAAATAAATGACTGTTTAAAAAAAACCGTAAATGTAAATTTCAGCTCATGATACGTAAAGCTATTTTCATCACAAGCATCATTCCGTTGTTGACCAAAATGTCATATTTATATTCCAATTCAGCGCTCCCCCGAATATCCGCCTCGGAAACACTCTCTTGAGATATTTAGCCCTCGGCACACCCGAGCCTTCCACTAATAAAAGATTCAACCGGAAAGATTTTGTGCAGGCGTTTTCCCTCGACGAGTTAATTATCGCGAAGTCCGCCAGCGTCGAATCAAAGTAATTTAATTTAAAATTTAAACTTTTCCGGCGAAGATCTGCCGCGCCTGGCGAATCCTTACCGATCGCCAAATGACGTCGCTTTTCCTCGGAAAAGTCTGGAAAAGTCAACGGATCCGAAAACGTGACATAATTTCCAAGCGTACAGAAATTTGACAGTTTGCTACGAAACGTTACGTCATTCGTCGATTTATCGGAAAAACGTCTTCAGTTATTATGTACAGTAAAGAATCGAAATTTTTTTACGTATATATATTTTTTACGAAATTTCCTCGGGGATTTCTTGAAATGTTTTGATGTACGAGTTATTTCATCCATTCAATTTATATTTAATATCAAAAATTTTATACTTATCTCACCAAAATACATTTGAAAATCGCCGATCCATGCTCCGGGTAAATACGGCGAAATCGCGAAAACAGCAGGTGACCGATTCTCGAAACTCCGAAAATCTTTTGTTTCCAGACATACATAAAACATGACTTTTGCATCGGCGAACGAGTCCAGTCATCGTATATAAATCAAGCGAAGTTTTTCGCCGATGCAAAAACGGGGTCGCGAATTAGCCGGGCTTGGATCGGAATGAAAATAAGTATAATAGAGAAAGTTTCTGTTTTTCCGAGCTGAACTTTTCGACCATCGATCGGCGAAAGCTCTCACACTCTAGTTCTCTTGTTCTCTTTGTGAAGTTTGGCTTACCGCTTGTCAACCCCTGGATCCTGGATAGGGACGAAAAAGGAACACACTTGTGTTCCGACCATGATTTATGTCCAGCATTAACGTTAGTTTCTTCGCCCGAACTAACGATATCGGAAATTCAATTGTTTTAACTGTTGAAATATTGCAGCAGTTTAATTCCGAGGATTTTCCGGGAAAACCATATTATGTCGCATTCAGAAAAGTCATCTAAATCGTCCTATTTAATCAAAATACTCGAAAATGTATCGAAACCCATTTTACATTTGTGAAATTGGAGTATAAATAAAATAAGCACTTGAGCAGTAGAAAATCGTTCGTGCATTATCAATGCCGGCCCTTCACCCTCATATATCTTATTTTTAGTAATCGTTATTATTGAACAAAACAAGAACCACCTAAGATTGATGTGATATCATCAATTTGCGAATAATTGAAAATGAAAGTTGAGAGCGAATCACATTGTTCGTGCAATTTGAAAATCGAGAGCTCGCCGGAATTTTCGAAGGATTTTGCGTCGGCCAATTTCAAAGCAGCGACTTTTCATTAATTTCCTTCCCACCTTAATATCCAGACATTTTCTTTCATACCCCCCGCGCCGGCTACATAAAATATATCGCATCTTAGAGAAGAGCTTTTCCATCCAAGTTTTAGTCCTTTTCGGTGTACAAGCAGGCGTTTAATTCCGAAAATTCGCCATTGAAAGTGTCTTCAGACTGAAAAGTTGCCGTGCTGATCTATAGAGACATCTTAATTGAATTTCGACATGGATTAGTTTCATATTAATTATATTTTCACATTGGTTTTATCTTAAGAATACATATTTATTGATTATCGACTCGGGCATTAACACGAACAGATTCTTGTTGTCGATTTTCAAACGTGTTGGACTCACTCAAACGTACAATGAATTTCACGGTCGACGTAACGCACCGAGCGATTTAAATAATAATTTACCGGAAAATCGGTCGGGACCATTATTCGAGCATTTTTTTCTACACACGGCTGATTCTTTATCCTGCCGATTTTATTTCTATTTTTATATGGAAAAACATAAGCGCAAAATGCGTTTTCACACAGCGAGAGTATTAACGAGTTGCGTTCCGGTTGTGACCACGTTCCGCTCCGGAGTGTCAATTACCTCTGTGATTTAACAATTGTATTTAAAAAAATCAATGTCATTATCATTTGTAAGTGTCGACAAAACGCTGATGTCATGTTTAGCGTGTGTGGAAAAAATCAGTAAAAGTGATAATGTAAGTTTATCACCGACGTGTGAAATAGAATCTCAAATACGTGAAGATTTATAATATGTTACGATTTGAAATTATCGAAGAAAAATTATATACGTGATATTAGCTGAATATATTTTATGTTTATTGAATCAAATAATTTCGAAATTCCCGAACGTTCTACGTTTGTTATATGAGTTTCGTTGACTGAAGCGCAAACCGTGAATATTCACGTTCAACATGTAAGTATAATATATACATACATTTCACCGTTCAATCTATATATTATACATGAGTGGTCTTGTGAACTGTGTGAGTTTATTTAATTAAAATTTCTAACTTAACCGCCTAAATTCAAAACTTTATATCAGATCAGTCGTGTTTTGATCTTATTTAGCATAAAGCAACTAGTTTAGTTAACCAAATATAGCGATGATGGATTGCATACATTATTAATTAAATTAAAAAATATTATTTTCGACAAAATGAAATCCTCACGTTTAACATCCGGAATATCAAACAAAACTCAATTTATTTAGAACCGAGTCGATTTTATTCGCATTATTACAAAACGTCACTCGCAAAATCTGCGAAAACTCCCAAATTACTCAGCGGCAACACCACCATGGAATGGGAACGGACCCCAAAACACCACGCAAACATCCCATACTATCATTATATACGTAAGATTCGTAATTGCCGAGATGTCTGCCAGCTGAAAATTCTTAGCTCCAAACGCACGCACAATATAATGTATGTTCCAGCCGCCGAATTAATGCCCGGGTCGCCCCTTTGTCTCCGGTTGTTTATTGCGGCAGGACGCGCGTAATTCAAACGTTTAATTGAATATAAATTTTGCAGAAATCGAAACGGTTCCGAAGAATCGTACAAATCCGCCGGATCAGAGGAAAGTGATCAAATCGGCGTTTTTCGCGATCGACGTTACACGTGACGAATTTCTAGTCACGCTTGGTCGGTGTTTCGGGTTGGATTTGGTAAACGTTTTATAATCATTTTTCAAAAACGTTCATTCTATATTTGCGTGATTGAATTTTAATGTTTGAATCGATTTTGTTTTTGAATATGCGTGATTTGAATGTAAATTTTGATAATCGATTCGCTTGATCTTTTGACTCTTTATTCGAATGGTTCTAATTTTTCTTTCATATGTATCGGTTGTATAAAACTGTTCTGATCATATTATTTACATTTATACTATTCAAAGGTAGTTAAATTTTCTTTGTAAATTGAATTTTGGTTGAATAGTTTCCACATTTTAGAAATATTTTCGATTCGATTATCACTACGCTGCTTCTATTATATTATTTTATGCTTCATTTAACTTCAATACTCGACTTATATTATATTATAATAACTCGAGCATTCCCTATATACAATAGCGGATTTCTGTATGTCCGTCTGTGTATCTGTGTGTTCGTATGTTCGATGACGCTCGCGGCTTTAAAACGACGCGTCGATACGATTATTTTTTTGCGTCTATAAAATTATTCTTCATACATATATGGTCTATATGCGTATACACTTAACGTCTTTAATATCATGCTTATGAAAGCGTCTCTATTGACTAATGCAATACGTCGATTATTACGCAGTGAAAAAAATATTTGAATCCCCTATACATGTATATAATCACCGATAACAAATGAACTATTTTGATTTTATTAATTAAATATTAAATATTTAAATCGGGTACATATTTCGCGTTCACACAATCAGGTTTTCACATTTTATCGTTTTCCGTTTCTTAACAAATCCACAGCCGGGTTTTTATACTAGTTTTTTTTAATAAATCTATTAATTTTCAACTATATAAATTTAAATTCAAGTAAAATCTTCAACAGCATCATTTCAAAAATAATTTTCCCTCAACGCTCCTAACACAATATAGATTAAAGTTTCAGCCACACGATCCAATTTCAATTCCAGTCTAATTACATTTCTAATTCATTAATTCGAGCCTCCGAGAAAGACTTCGACACTGTACCAAGAAAAACCTCTTCAATTACCCCCCAAGACAATTCCCTTCGGCCGAATTTATTCCGAGCGGAATTATTTTAATTGAGACGAAAGCCGACCCGTTTCCACTCTTCGGCTACGCGTCGTTTATCATTATTACGCGGCCATTTTAATTTTTTCCCATTGTGAGGGTGTGTTTTTTGAATTTTCCGCGTCCTTGGCCCGTCGCTCCGTTTCGGAACTGGCCCCCTAAACCGTCTCCTCATTATTTAGTGTCAGTGCTCTGCTTTGCATATTTAATCTGTCGCTTTCGAAAGTCCCTACCTCGGAAAATGAAGGGTCTTTTTCTCATACGGGGTTTTCTTCTGTAGTTGTGTTTTTCGTCTTGAATTCTTGTAAATTGTTTTGCAATTTTTTACCTTTTGTTCATTATGTATAAGCACCGTTTTTGTACGCGTCGGCCGTCGCCCGTTATTGTCGTCCCGGGGAAATTCATTCACGGAAAACGCCGGAACGATTCTGAAAAATAAAAAGGTTTTCCGAATAAATTGGCCCTGAATCGATGTTTTTTTCGTAGTAAATAAAAAAGGACTTTATTTGCTGATTTGTTATAAATATTTTATTTACATTCAATTCGAAACGATAAATTCATTGTAAAGATTTTTAATGTGAATTAATTGAGTTCTTTCCATATCGTAATATTTATGAAATTTCGCTGAACTCATCAAAATGGATTATGGACGAAATTCTAAAATCGATATCACTGTGTGAAAATTTTAGATATTCGACGCGACGTCCTTCGTTCAAATGTATAACATGAATAATTTATATTCGGACATATTTTCAAAATAAGTACATTCTCAGAAATATTTTCACCCAAATAACGTATATAAACGTCGATTGATGATAAAAGTATGCAGGCATGTTTCAAAATATAAAAAACACTCAAAAGTTTTCCCGACATCAAAAAAGCAGGAAACGTGCGCGGAACGACGCTAACCTCACATTAAATATACAATATGAAAAAGTATGAAATTCCCGAATCTTCTTAGAAGAGAAACTTTAATTTCGGTCCTGCGAGTTTTTCTTCAGCGGCCTTATTGCCTCGCCGCTCCTAATATTCCCGAAGAATGTTCCCGGAAAATTTTCTCGGTGTCTTTTGTCGTTTAACACTTTATCCGCCGGAACGGACGATCCGGCCATTTAATTTTCCGCAATCGTTTTCCCACTGAAACGAAAACTTCTCGCTCCGTTTTTCCGGCGCCGCAACGAGGGCTGTTTACGATTTTTTTTTTACTGGACGTCATTAATATTCATATCCCGATAAAAATTCGGACGTGTCGCTTAAAACGAGACTGCATCGTAATTATAACACGGAGATTGTTTGACGGCACGAAACCATTTTCCCTTTGAAAATTCGCGTGGAGAATTAGCATAAGATTGAGATACGTCGCGAAAATTTTCATTGCCGGAAAATGGGCGTCGGTGCGTATATTTATGCACACTTGGGAATATTTTCCGATATGTGATGTGATTTATTATTTATGAGGCGGAATGTTATACACTTCGCGTCGAATTGTTTTGATTGATTCGAGTTCTCGGAACTCGGGCTTATATGCGGAAAAGCGGTTCGAATTCATTCAATGTCATTTGTGCTATCTTTGGTATTGAATTATTTATCGGCATAAATCCAAAGCACACTACACGTTCCGTAAACTATTCCCGTGCGATCGATACGTGTGTAATTTTTGGATCATCGATCATTTTTGTATTATAATTCATCATATTTTTGGTGTAATTGAAGGTACGTGTTATATCATTATAGTAATACTATGGAAGTTGGGATATTTTTGTATGTCATAAATAGAATGTGTTTTCAAATGGTTAAATTGTATTTTAATTATGTATTCCCTGATCATTAATAAGCAATTTATCGCATGAATTCAGTAGTTAATGTAATCAATGCATTCTATTAAACTAAATTGGTGATCATATGTACTATAATAACATCAGATAAATTTATGTTTGATAATATATTAATTTAAAACTTATAGAATACAAACTTAGGTACTTCTCTGCCTTTTCTTAATAACTTCCATTTTAATAGACCTCGGTGAAATAATTAACCCAGTCGAAGTTTTCTACATAATTTCAATCCTCAATGAAAAATGAAAAATTTAATTTCATCCAACACGAAATTAACCGAATATTTATCTAATTTAACTAAATTAATTCCGCACAAAATGCTCTAATTTTTCGCTCGCAAACGATATTTTAACTTTCGTCCTTTTTTTAATTAGTGCGAGCTAATCGCAACCCCGTGATAAATCAGGACATACTTCTCATACGCGAATCGCATTTTAATTCGCACGCACAAAACGATCTTCCCTTTCATTCCGAAAACCGCACATGTTTCCCAAAACAATCGCAATTGTCTAATGCGATTTTTTGATCGCGAAACTCGCAATAAATCAGCGCTAGGCGCTTTTCTCGAATGTGCGAGATATATTGGATTTCGCCGGTAAATTAATTTTCGCAATTAAAAGGCTCTCGCGTGTTAATCAAATCTCGTTCGTACGTAATTACACAGAAATGTTATCATCGTCGCCGGTTTTTTTCTCGCGTGCCATTTTTATTGTATTGTGTTGTTGTTGTTGTTATGCATTTAGTCGGCGCGCATGTTTCGGTTAATTAACACTTTCACGGTACAAAGCGTCGAATTTACGAGTTTATAAACTTTTATTTATTGCGAGAACTTTTTCGGTTGCGGTCGAATGTAAAATGTTTGCTTTGCGCGTGAACTTTTTGACGCCAATGTGCGAAATCGTTTGAAACGTACGAAATTTATGATTCCGTTTCGCATGAAATATGTTATACAATGGCGGTGTTTTTTGATGAATTTGTTATTTTTCGTAAATTAAAAATGTTTTGTTTTTCGATTACGTAGGTTGATTGATGTGAAATTTGAGGCTGAGCCTAACCAATATTATTAAAAGGATTCGAAATTCTCGGGAGAAATAATCGATATTACAAATGATGGTTTGTTAATTAAAACGGTTCTGTGCCCGTAATGAGATTTTCGAAATTAATTTATACGTGCTCGATTCTCTTGCGGTGCGAAACTAATTGACGATTTTCCTTCAGTTTTTTACTTCAGGAAAATTTCCGCATTTTCCCCTGACATTTCCACCTCAATATTGCAAGCTCGATCGCATCCAATATTAATTAGTGGTAATTGACTTCATTATATATTCCCGGCTTTTCTCGGGCGGATCAGCTTACTCGTTTTTCCATTAGGTACCACAGTTTTAAACGCTTTTCTCAATTGAATAATTTACATATAGCTGCCAGAGCACATACGATGTACTTAGCCCCATACTTAGCTTTTTTCATCTCCATGCACTTTAATCTTTAGTATATAACAAACTTACATATTATCCCATATAAATTTTTAAATATGATACGAATTTTCACTTATAGTTTTTCAATGCTCCAGTAATAAATATATTTACACCGGTAGTTTTAATGATCCGTTCCAACACAGTACTATTTCAAAGTCGTAATTAATTCGTAAACTAAAAGAAAACGAATCCTTGGCTTCGATTCTGGCACGTATAGAATCGAACTTCTTTTTCGGTCGTAAAACGGGGCCGATTTTACGGTTTGCCGTAAATTGTTTCAAAGACAACGCCCAAGAAATAGCTTATCCGAAACCAGAACGTATCGAGGATTAGCCTTTCATATGTGTACACACGCATATCGGAAAAGAGTCCTGGAACGGGTTGAAAGCGAGCAGGTGTTACGGCTTTCCAATCCTCCAGGATATGTCCTGGTTGACGAAAGGGAAAAATACACAGGGACAAAAAGGGATACGGTTCGACACCCCCTTTGCCGCGTGCGATAACGCACGTATAAAATGAAATAGTGAAATTCGGTTCGTTTGGAGTTTTTTTTTTTCTTTTCATATAGTGTGCGCTTTGTTCTTGTACAAGAAAAAGCGTTTGGAAAAGTTGAACTAAGAATATGAAAATTCTGTTCACATTCTCGTGTGTTGTGGAATGCGTATGCCAAGTTTTCGCGCTTGACTATCTCATATAGTTGAACGAATAGGCGATGTATTATACGCTTGGCAAATGAAATACTTTTTTTATTTAATATTATGCGATAAGTTTTTAAATTGAATATATGCTTCTGTACTACGAATGAAAGTAGTTTGATTTTTTCATAGTATAAAAAAAAAATTCAAATCATTTTCAAAGTATTATACTCGGATTATAATAGAAAACGGAATTCTATTTTCAGATTTTTTAATATCAAATTTATTCGTTTATAAGTACTTCAATTAATTTCTATATTTAATAAAATTCGTATTGAAAATTAAGATTTATTCTATAGAAACTCACAACAAAACTCAAGTATAAATTCAACTCTTCGTCATTATCGATTTTCACATTTTAAATTTCCCCACTTTAAAGCACACACTTAAACAAATTAACATTTATTATGAACACTTCTTAGAACGTATATTATGAATTATTCAAATCGTAAATTGCTTCTTATTACAATATCAAGAGCACAAAGAACACCTTTCAGCCTTGCTAATAAATTTACACGCCTTGTTTCGGTGTTTCGGTTTTTACTACCTTCGGCCCTTATCACAATGAAGAAGGGCGAAATCCAGTTTTAAAAGGTAGCTCGTCGCAAACAAACATTTGAGTCATATGGGACAATGAAAAGGTCAACGCGAAGCCCATTACGAGTAATGTATGAGTAAAAAAGCGCGCGAATATAAATCTCCATATAAAAAATGGTGTGGTTCGCGCGATACGCACATGCGCAAAAATGAAATAATGTATTTTTTAGATGTATACAATAAAAAAAATCAATTCCATGCTGAAAGACACGTGTCAGACGTTTCCGCCATGTATATCCAGGGGAAATTATATGTCATTGCGTTATACGTAATATATTCGTAAAACTCAAATAAGAAAATGTTTTTTTTTTCCGCCAAAACCACCTAGATTTTTATTAGATGAGATTTTTTTACTCTTTTCCATTAAATCGATTCATTTAATTTATTTCGTGTCAAATCCAAAACCTTTCACCGTGTAACAAAGGCGAACAATTCGTGGCCATGAGATGAGGATTTAAACTGAAAAAATCTTCATTCAATCCGAACACTTTCAGATCGCCCATTGTTTTATATGTGACTAGGGGACAAATTGCGAATTTCATTCGATGCACAAGTGCATTATTCGTAGCTACATAAAGGGTATGCTAAGATGTGCACTTTTTTCAAGTATTATACAAGCACGCTTGAAACCTTTCAATATCGAGTAGCACATATAACATAGTGTATAGTTTCCGTCAAAGGCTTAATTTTCAGTTTTTATCATAGAAATTTTCAACTTTTTTTATATTGCATATACAAATTGATTCATTAGTGGATTTAATTAATTCTAGCACCATACAAAGGAGACGATATAAACCAGCGTTGAGCTAGCGTGGCCTCGATAAATTAAGACCACGCTTCGATTGACGATGAAAAATCGTAACGAGGCACTAAAGGGCCGAACCTTTCCAATTAATTATTTTTCACCCTCACCTGCGTTCGGTTTCGCAATCAGCAGAAGAAAGTGAAAAAAGTGGAGCCCGAAGAAAAATTCCATAGAAAAAGAACGCAGTGGCTACGTCAAAACTTAATATATCTGGAAAAAGAAAACGTAATGTATTATCACGGAATTTCGTCGGAAATACATCAGATTTCGGCAACGCCGAACTTCAACGCGTTGTAACTAATTTTCCGCTCAACTTTTCGACGCAAAGGGAAAAACAATGAAAAACCCACAAAAACAAAGTGAGCTTTTTACTTTTATGTAGATTGGTAGTTTTTTCAGCAAAGATTTTTCCATTTTTCCGATGCGTAAACAATCTACGTTTTTACATGATGAAATAGCTTTTTCCACGACACAAAAACGAACGACTTTTCAATCAAATCTTCTAATGGGAAATCCGATCTAAAACGCAAAGATCAAATTTTATTTTAAATGCTATAAAGAAAAGTTGAAAAAATCACAACTCCTCAATTAATACTTGGACGGTTTGAAATTTAATAAACACGGCGAAAAACCCACGATTGAACTCCTTCAAACTTTTAATTGAATTTTTAATTGGAAATCGATAATGGATCGCTTTCGAATTTTAGCTCGTTTAACAGGTGAGGAGGGGTCATTCTAGATTTCGCGATAGTCGCATAGTTTTGAGCCACTTAATCTCCAGGATTTTGGGGGTCAAACGATTTGCGCAAATCATACAGATTTGCCCAGACGACCCTAATATCAGTAAAATACAGGTGGATTTGGGCAGACGTGCCCTTTATGTGCGAGACAAGGTTAACTCGCAATTTAAAATGGCTCTAGTTTATTTCTGAATTATTAGTGTTTTAATGAGAACGTGTCTTTGCTGATAAGATTTCACTTGTCAAATAATTACTTGTCTTTAATGAAATATTATATTATTTATTGTTGAACGAACAAAAGCCGGTTTGAGAATGTTTCATATTGAAAATTATGATATACTTATGAGAACAATGTTTCATTCGAAAATGAATTATTTTAATTTATATAAATAAAATATGAGAGGTATGCTTTCTGTCTGTTACTGAAATGCTAAGACTGTCTTTCTTTATATTTTTCAATGTTTTCAAGACGCCTTTGTAACAGATCCATTCTCAATTTCAAATTCGATATTATTATTAATTCGAATTCAAATGTATCGAGTTGCCCCAATATTTGCCAAACAAAAGTTATTATATGATTACATCATATATAAATGTTTTCAGCTGACATACACGGTACAAATGTAAATATTCATTTCTAATTGTATTAGAGAATTAATTATTCTCGCCTTTGAGTTTAGTGTATTTAGCGATGTCAATCAAATGCGTAATCACGTTATACCATCTAATACGTAAGCCAAGCTGAGTTTGACGCAAATAATCTGCATAAAAAATGCTATTATAAATACTATTACATTAAATATTACAATAAATACTATTAAGTTCTATTTTCCAATGAAATTATGTAAGCTTTTCAATATTTTATATAAATTTACCAGTTTCCTACTTATAAATCTCAACATCAACTTCAGTTATGTTCAATACTTTTTTGCTACCTTTCAAAATATTACAGATCATAAACCTTTCGGATTCAATTAACGATCAGACTATTAATTAACTGACTTCTAATACCATCCCTAAAACCCTTGAATAATATATTCAGTTTGTTTTGATAACACCACGGTAGTTGTTTATGCGCCAACGTCAGCCGAAACGTGCTGTACAACCAACGTGATAAAATATTTGCCTACGCCTTCGAAATACATAAAATATTTATATATTTTGCATTAATTCGTAATAAAGAAAGGTACCAAATTAATTTTTACGAGTTCGGCTGCTTTTTTCACGGCGGCCGATTTTATTCGTCAAATTATTAGATAATGGAAAGGCTTTGCATTTTTTCCGTTCGGCGGACGTGCTTCGGCATTTTTTCGATACATTCGCGTAAAAACGTTCTTCAGATTCTTATTTAACTAATTTTTATAAACGCGATATCAACGAGTAGAATCTACAATCGGCGAAAAAATAATGAAAATTTTCCTATTTATATTTAATGAATTTTTTTTTTTCGTGGGAAATAAAGCAATATTGTATCATTGTATATACAATATTACGACTGTGTTCATTCATTTTAGTATTCGAACCCTCATCGACATTTGATTTTATCTGTAGACATAAAAATCGACATATAATATACAATTTTCTCATTTTCATATATTGAATTATTCAATAGAGCCTGCGCATTATTACATTTTTCACACACGAGTGATTTCTCGAAATTACGAATCATTCTCTATTTCTAAAATAGGAATCCGTCGAAACTCCAGACTCACTTTTCAATTTTGTCATTATATTATGTAGTTCAAATTTTTTTTCGCGATTAAGCACCGAAAGTTCTCGTTGAAATTTTTAAGAGCCCTACGTCAGCGCATTTTACGGCGAGAGCTTTTTGAACACGTTTTTCGGTCTCTCGAAAAATTTTCAAGCTTTTCTTTTCAGGCCTCTTTTCACATGCCAGTTATTTCGTGTGTATGAGCGAACAAAATGCGTCCATCACGAAACAAAAACCACCGAATAATACAATACAATAAAGAAAATTTCGGCTTATACAAATCGACTCGAAAAAGCACACAAGAGAGACGAAACTCAGTCGATCCTTTACAACATTGTTCTAAAATTCGAAACGATGATCCTTATTTTTAATTAACCCAACAATTGTCGTTCATTTTTCATAATTTGATTATATATATACCATGTCCCAGTTCTAAATCACATCAAAAATTTTATTTAAAAAAAATGCATTATTTAAACGAAAACAACTGAAAATTCTTTTCATTTTGTATATTCGTACCTGGAAAGTATTCACGTTTTGAATTGAGACACTATGTATATTGATACAATAATATGGCGTGCGTTTTTCGCTAGTGAGCCCTTTGGCTTTGAGGTCCTTTGTTGCGTTCCCTCCTTTTGAATTGTAAATCAGGCGCCTTAAACTCACGACCACATTGTGTTGTTTGCCGATTTATTGTCGCCGATGAGCAGACGGACCTTTCCATGATCCTCAAACTTCCAAATTGAAGATTTCGGAGTATTCAGAATCTTAATTTCCTAATTCGTCTTATTATCTTATGTGATGTAGAATTTCTTTTCATATTATTTGAAATACGTATCAAAAAATATGCGTTGAAATTAATTTCAAAATCATTTTTATGTAATATTTTATGATTTCAATAATATTACATATGATGTTACGTTTTACAGGTTTTATGTAATAAATGATGTGTACTCTTATAACCGTTCCGGTTAAATCGCGAATTCGTATTGTGATTTGTCAAATTGCGGTATTTGACAGAAAAATGATTTGAATAATTTAACGGACACGTTAATGTAATTTTTTTTTCAATATATTTTTTAATGTGAAAAAATTTTGGAATACGACATTTTGGTATTGTGCGGCGTTCTATTGTTGCGTTTCAATTGTGAGATTTTTTCGTTTTATATCCACAACGATTTATAGTAATTTGTATCATACATTAAGGGCACATTTCAACTTTAGCAATTTTATTTTTATTTTTAAATAGAATAGACATAACGTGACCTTACTGAAATACAGTTACTTCGAACTCTAGAGAATTTCATAAAGAAATACCAGATGTAATATAACTTTTATTCGAAAATGTACATAAAAAGTATAAAATCCCCAAGTCAAAAAATGAACTCTTAAAACTTTTGTTTCTTAACCATCTTAAAATTTTTTCAATACCGCTCGTTTATTATACCCATTTCCTTTATCGGAAAAGCGACATTCGCATCACTTTTTCCCCGTCGAATTTCCAATACCGTTTTTTATTGCAAAGTCCAACAATACACAAGAGAACAACCACTTTAAACCGCAGCTTAACCACCTGAAAAGATAACGGCTCGAAACAAGATTACACAATTCGACTCCCCCCAATCGATTAATCCTCAGATATTAAAAAGCCATCGATAAAATTTTAATTGCAAGATCGTTAAAGGATACGATATCCTTATAGATTTTCATACGAACAAATGTTCGGCTTATTTTCCGACCGCCGCTTTATTTTTCTTCATCCATCCGACCGCCCGCCACCCACTTTCCCACCCACCGTGTTTTCAGACGTTCAGTTCAGCTCCATTAGTCGGGCTGGAAGGTCGTCTACGGTGTTTCGATACCGGTTAAAGCTAATATTTGATTACTGGAAATAATGCTTGTGATCGTGTTAATAGTTCGGTTCTTTTCCGTTTTCGATATCACTTGATAAACTGTTAAATTTTTCAACTGTTTGCTGTTTTGAAGTTGATTGATTATGTATAAATATCGATTCAGGTATTTGTATGAGTATTTTATTCTTTTATTATTTTTGTGAATTGTGTATGTATAAAGAAATGTCGACGTGATGTTATCAATACATTCCTGATTACTTTTTCCCGGCAATGTTTCTTTATAAACATAATGGATGTGTACAAAAGAGTCGTTCTTTACCTTCGCCCATTTCTGAAAGTGGTCCGTGACCTAGAAAAACTTAAAGAATACCAAGTTACACACGTGTCACATTATGGAAACGTATTCAGTGAATAAACAAAACGTTAACGAACATTAGTGACATTAGTTTTTCGCGAGCATAATGCAGTCCGCTTGTATTTTATTAAACGCGGAAATTCATAATTTTTCATATAACTGTCCAACTGTCTAAGTTCGAGCATAACTTTTTCGTGTGTGAAAGTTTGACTCGAGTTGACTCTAGTCACAATACGACCGCGTTAACTTTGTATGAATTGTTTTTTAAACTTCTTTGTTATATTTTGATCGATTGTGTTAGGCTTCGAAAACTATATACGTATTATATTTACATAATAATACAAACTAAAACGGCTACTTTGAAAGCTATCGAAAGGAAGTGACCCGCATAGATTTCAGAGGTGTCTTCGGTAATGTTTGCGAAACACGGTAACTTTCGCTTTTAGGGATCCGATAATGGAACTCAAACCCAGTTGACTTTCTTCAGAGATACTAAACCTTTTTTTTAATATTATAACCGATTTTCTTTCAATTATCCTAAACTAACTTTGACATTTTCGTCATTTCACCTTTTCCTTTACACTGGAAATTTTATCTATATATTTATTACGGGATATCAAAGACTACTTTGATATCGTTTAGGCGCTTCGTTTATTTTGTCAATATTATTTTTTTAACGTAAACGAATAGGCTTCCCTACTAAGAAGCCGGCGTTCAAAGATCGCGTAACATAATATTAATTTAATTTTTCAATTTAATTTTTCATCGGTCAGGTCTTACATAGATCACCTAGCAACTGTACCACATAATCCCCGTAGGATTATCCGAAATTCAATCTGGAATATTTATTCGAAGCGCGCTGAAGGCCCACAGGGAATCGGCGAATTAATATTGCTAAAACCGCGTTGGTGTTTTTTTACGCGAAAAATTAATAAGCACGCACACACATAAATTTCGCATCGCAATATTTGGGTATTAGTAAAAATGATTTCGGGAATAAGCCAGCTTTCGGCGCAAATCCGACCCGACGCGATACAAATCGGGCGTGCACTGTACTCTGTATACATAAATCATTCGACCTGCTGTTACAGCGATTTCATGTTAAATTTTGGCGACGCTTCGGGCCTTGTTTGTTTATGGAAATCGCTGCGATGGTGATGCTTTTCAGCTGGAAAATTTGAGCTCTCATACGCCTGGAGACGCTCCCTTGCTCTCAGACGTACACGTGATTAAGTGGCCGAGTGAATATAACTTCTTTTACGTGACGTGAAAAAATGCATTCGTAAATTTCCCTTGATCGCGCTTATTTGTAGCCGGCTCGTTTTCGCTTTCGAAAGAAATACCATTAAGTTGGTGCGTGACAGTCGTGTTATGGGGTGTACTTTGTTTGGTTTCAATCCGATTTTAAGAATAATTCTGTATTATACAATAATTTATAAATAGTAAGAAGTGTATATTTCTATTTGATTTTCATTCGTAAAAATATTATTTTATATAGGTGGCCACTGAAAGGCTGAAGGGTTGAAAAAAATCATAACTTGTTCATTTTAAATATTTTTTAGTATTTCTTCTAACATGTCATAAAGTATCTTCGGAGATTGAAATGGCTACATATTATATTCAACAATGATCAAACCTTGTTTGGTTTTTCTGTTTCACGTTGCACCAAACGTTGCATCAAATAGTACATTTTTGGAAATTAAATTAACACTGGTGTACTTCCCTGGAATTTTCGGTGCCCTAAAATCAATAGTTTTATTTGTTGACGTACCTGCTTAAATTAAAATGGGCCTTGTCTCTCATTATCAATTAATATTGTATTAAAATTTTGCCGGTATTTTCTCTGGCAATGAGTAATAATACAGAAATATCCAATTAGTTTTGCTCGTTGCCGAATATCATTTGCAGTCATTTTAATCCTCAAAGGTTTCTCTACAACTTGTTAAAAAAAATGTTGAAAATGAACAAATTATAACTTTTCCAAACCTTTTAGTCTTTCAAGTCTTTTCATAGTCTTTTGCTACCGCATTTATAAACTTTCGTAAGCTACAATTTGAGACCATCCTAAATACACTAATAAAACTCGAATTTCATAAGAAATACAATCGTACGAAAGAAACATTATACGTCTCGCTTATTTTTGCCTACACTAGCCATTTGCCGCATCCGATATTAAATTTTCATAACCGCAACATCACCACATCACCCAAATACAAAAAAATGACCTTCAATAACTAGAGCACCAAGAACGAAACCAACAAACCCTTTATTACAACTCCCCAAGCATCAGATAGAAACTACCAAAGGGACAAAGCTATCAGATAACAAACAGTCCATCCGGCGAATTTTCACCTCAAAAATAACTCATAACCCCATAGTTTTGGACTCGGAAATACGTTATAGCCTTCGCAATCGTATCGCGATGTATTAATCGTGTTTGTGTTTTAAAACGAAAGTTTCATTAGCCGTCACGGAATGCACTCGTTAGCCGGATAATGCGGACTCTAGCGAATTATCGCAAAGTTTTCAGACGATCGTGCGTGTCGTTTTCGGTTTTCAGGTTTGAAAGTTCTGGATTGAATTGTGGTTCTGTGGGAAAAGTGGGTTTGTATATTAAAAGGAATTCTCCCTGCGTATTCTCTCCCCTTTGATCGATAAGGGCTTGTTTAAATTCTTGTGAGTGTACGCTTCGTCCATTATTAATATTGTTAAACCAACATTGTGCTCTTTCGTCCGCGAATTAATTTTTTATGTAATATAATGATTGGTAATTTCGGGTGTTGAATAATAAACCCCAGATAGAAATTTTGTATTATATTTATTTTTTATTTTATTCACGTATTCAATTCGTCTTATGCCACCTCATGAAAATTCTATTTATCGAAATAATTTTCTTTTTCGCCGCCTGAAAAAAAACTGACAAGTAATTGGAAATAAAAATGGACCGAAAGTATTTTCGATCACGTCCAATTTTCAAGTAAAAGAAAAAACTTATAATCAGTTTCTCGGTACGCAGATACAATCTCGAAACGTGTATTATTGCGCTCGAGCACGAAAAATTCTGTAACCCTATATTTTGTAGAAAAACTATTTACGTAAAACCATTATTGTGTCGAAGAAAAAAAAATTCAAACACGTTCTTATCGGAAAAGCGATATTTCATGTACTTTATTCGCTTACGTGCATTTGACAGAGGGTTGCATTTGTAACACATTATTAACCCACTCAGATTGCCTTGCAGTGCACTCGAGTTTGTAACCCATGATTAATGCCCTTTCGTTCCATTTAACGATTTGATTGCATTGCTCGGCTATTTCTCATCTGATTCTGACACCAAGAATTAACGGCTCATTTTTGTTTTCACCATAGGTCAAGCCACGGAGGTGGTCAGCGTAGCATGCTGCTGGCACCATGCATGTACGTTGGCCGAATGGCCCTCACGGCCTGGAGGAGGAAGTCCACCGTCATCATAGCGATCCTCCTGCTCGTCCTGATCATCTTCGGCGTCCATTATAATGTTGGGCTGAATTCCCACGGTGATATATCCTCGTCCGACGAGCTTCAGAAAGAATCTCTCATGTCTATGAATGGGGACTTGAATGGAGGTCTTCGTGTCGCTTCGTTGGGAGACGGAGCTTCCAGGAAGAAAAATCTGGCAGAAATCGATTCGAATAGTGTCCAGTTTGTGAAAAATTCTGAAGATGGGGATGTGAAGTTTTCTGCCCGAACTGAATCTTCAGTGTATGTTGTTGATAAGGATGTTCAGTCGTTGGAGCAACCTTCTAGAGATGATATAGCCAAGCGAAGAATAGAAGGAGATGCTAATGATCAAAGTTCTTTTGATAATTATGCCAATCAAGGACAAAATCAAATGGGTATACCATTTGTGAATCTGGATACGAAAAATCCGTATGTTCCTGTGAGGCGTGTCGTTCACTTGGATTTGAAAGGTGCTCCGCCTAAGATCAGTTACTTAATCAGACTATTTCCTTTATTGAAGACTTTGGGTGCCACTAGTCTCCTCCTAGAATATGAAGACATGTTTCCTTTCTCTGGAAGCTTGTCAGATATAGCTGCTCATAATGCTTACTCAAAAGAACAATTACTCGATGTTTTAAAATCTGCAAAAGATAATGATTTGGAAGTGATTCCTCTTGTACAAACATTTGGTCATTTAGAATTCGCTCTGAAAAGAGAAAGCTTCGTCCATCTCAGAGAGGTTCCAGAATCTCCTCAAGCTTTATGTCCAAGTTTAAACCAGAGCTTGGAATTTGTAGAAGCTTTGATTGATCAGGTATGTGAAATTTTCCAATAAGACAAATATAATATAATAAACGTTTTTCAATGTACTTTTTTTTCCTTAGGTATTGGAACTACATTCTGCAGCTTCTCCGGTGAAATACTTACATATAGGATGTGATGAAGTTTTTCAAATGGGTGCATGTTCTCGTTGTCGAAATAGACCTAGGGATCCGTTATTCTTACAACATGTCCGAAGTGTAGTTGGAGCACTTGCAAGAAGATGGCCACGTATACGACCTCTTATCTGGGACGATATGCTAAGACATGTACCACAACGAGATTTGCTAGACTCTGGCATTGGACAATTAGTGGATCCTATGGTTTGGGTTTATGCTGAAGATATCTATCGGTATTTTTTTTTTTTACTCTTTGTTATCTATTAGTAAATAACAATCAAAACTTAAATTTTTTTTTAAAGATTTGTTCCTACACATGTATGGGATAAATATTCTTCTGTATTTTCAACGGTTTGGAGTGCATCAGCATTCAAAGGAGCATTTGGTGAAACCGAATATGTTCCCAATGCCAAAAGACATCTTGAAAATAATTTACGATGGTTAGAAGTAATGGCTGAGGAAGGGCCCAAATTCAAAAATGGATTTGGTGGTATTGTTCTTACTGGGTGGCAACGGTATATAATTTGCTAATCTCAAACTTTATTTTTTCACTAATCAGATTGTTTGTTTAATATTACTGTTGCTTTGCAGATATGATCATTTTGCAGTTCTTTGTGAACTACTGCCAGCATCCATACCATCATTAGCAATTACATTAACAGCTATATCGAAAGGCTATTTTGATTCCTCAATGGCTGATTCTGTAGGAGCAGCATTAGGCTGTCCTGCTGGTTCACCAATTCAATCCAGATTACGAACTCCAGTACAATCTTTGTTGTCACTCAACACAGATCCACGTATGTGGAACTATTTTGGAAGATGCCTCTTCCCTGGTAATAAAATTTACATATAAATTTAGTTTTAACTTCAAAATGCTTAATTAACAAAAATATTTTTGATATTTTAGGTAACTCATTTTTTAAATTAACTTATCGGTTGCATGTAGCTGAAACTGAAGTTCAAGAATTTCTTGAACAAACTACAAGAGATAAAGGTTAAATAAAAAATAATACTGTTTAATATTTCACGATATATGATGATTATTTCAATTGGAATATATTATTTATAGGATGGATGACTCCATATAATGTACGTCACAATTACTCTGCTCCTCTCCGAGTGACAGAACTGACAGGGGACTTACCAAGATTGCAACGAGGACTATCATCCTTAGCACGTGCATCAGTTGATGCTCTCAATGATATCTGTGATACTTACACAATTGCTGAATGGATCGAACAAAGAATATATCCAGATATTTTGTGAGAAAATTTTTGTACTTCATAAATATCAAAGCACTGCATTATAATAATTTTGATATATATTTTAGGTCTTTAGAAAAAGTACAATTGAATGCTCAAGCCTTGTTAAACAGAAGGACTTGGGAAAAAAGACCTTTACCACCATTAGAAGATTTGAAACGGTTCGGAGTCACCATGCCATGATAAATTATTGATAATTAATCAGTGAACTTAAACTTTTGTTCCTATCAAAGACTGGTGTCATCCTTCAGGATTTATTAAACAGCATTTAAGTTTAAATAATAATAACATTTTTACTCTCAATTTGTTTTTATGTATAGATTTTTTTTACAATTGAAAATGTAAAATTGATCCATAACTGTACTTAAAAATTGTAAGTATGAATATAGAAAATACTGAACTTGTTGAAATGCATGAATGCTTGAAAATATTTTTTTTTGTAATTTTTTTTGATAATCAAACTTAATTTACTATATAAAAAGTATCTTAAGTTTATAGGCTGATATTCATGCCCAAAGAATTTTTAATGTGAGACTGATTTAAAAAGTAGTAAATGTAGTAAATTGTATACTTCATCTGAATATTCGCACACCTTAATAACATTTATGATATAAAAATATTCATCTTGATATGTTTCAAATTAATTATAATTGCAGCTTATCTTTAAATTAAAAAAAAAAAACATTTTATATTTTTACTTATTTTGATCTGAACCTCGATTAGTATTTAAAAGATTTTATTAAGCATTTTAAAAGATTATCTATAATTTCAATTTCATAATAGAGATTAGATACGTTTAGAAGCAACATAAAATACTTCCATCAATATTATGTATTAGTAATAAGTGTACATATTCATTTTGAATTGTATATTAACATATTCAATGAACTTTTTTGATAAATTGAAGAAATCACATTTTTCGAAATAAGCAATGGTTAATTGTTGAGTGTGTAAATTTTATTGAGTTAATTTTATAGGGTAATGTTTTTGAACCTGTATATTAAAAAAACATATACTTAATTCAATTTTAGCCTCGAAGGTTATCTTCCAATACATTTTATTTTGAAAATGTATGACAATAAATTATTTTTCCTTAAATTTTGTGATTTTTATCTTATAAAATATAATGATTCAATTAGTAATTATATCAATATAATTTTTTCGAGAAACTACTAATCTTGGACCAATGTTTACAAGACTTAATCTATGAAAATACATTTGAACTCAATTTTCATGCTTTTGGGTTTTGATAAATAAATCATTCCATTTTTATAATTTTAGTATTATTTTTCATGAATATGTTTGACAATTTTAAAATATGTATTAATATAATATTCATTCAATATTGTAAATAATACTATTAAATAGCTATTTCTATGTACTCTGTGATTTAGTTAAATGTTAATTGTGAAATTAAATTAGTGCAATAAAATAATTGTATTTATACTATCAGGTTCGCTTATGTCTAAATGGCAAATTTTCTGTCACTGAAAGCAACAATGGAATCTGAACATCTGGTCTTTCTGATATGCTTGTGACCAATGGTCATAGCCGACCCTATCCCTGTAGGAAACAAAATTATCACAACAACCAACCAAAATTATCACAAACAACTTTTAAGGGGTGGTTACAATATGAATAGTTTTAATTTTGTCATGAATATAATTGTAAAAAGACAATTGTTACTTCTTCACAATCAGGAAAACCTATCGCTACAATTTTTTTTTATAAAAATAAGACTTTGGTTAAATTATTTTGTGGCTATGTACTTGTACATCAAATTAATCATTTATTTTGGTCGATACGTATTTTGTTGTTTTCCATTTCGAAAAAATAAACTGACTCTTGACTGGTCAAATAAATCATTTTATTATATAAAATAATGAATTCTCAAAATTTTTATAAATTCAAAAAGTTTTGTACATACTCATCCACATATTTAAATCCAAAATTTTTAATGAAAATAAATAAAACTTATTTATTTGATAACTGTTATTTTATTCTTCCTTCATGCATGTCATCATATAACTTTCAAGACGTTGAACTTTTCTTATGCAGGAAGAGGTCTTTTCAATATATCACTGGAATTTCAGATTTTTTTAAATACAATTTGCATTTACTTCATAGTAATACATAGAACGTCACTTTCAAGCAGTTTAAATATTAAAAATGATCCTATACAGCAATTTACTGATTACCACATATTGCTTAATTTCTGCAGAAATTGTTTCATACAATACAGTCGAATATGCAAAGAATATGAAAGAAAAACATTCATCTGAAACATGTTAACTTTTTAGGCAATAAACTTTCCTTAATCTTCCTAATAAGGGTCAATAAATTTAACCTAATTGTCATTACATTGTGCAATATCCCATTGCTGTTTAACAACTTTAGCTCTTGAAAATTTTTTAAAATAAGCCCCGGTTTATCTTCATACATTTACATTCATACGTAACAACATTTTTATTATTGAATCAACATGCTCGTAGAGCTGGGATTGAATAGTTAGAGCGGTAGTCTTGTGATCAAGTGCACACCGAATTGCATTTAAAAATTACGAGGGCCGGCTGTCATAATAGTGTAATTTCAGCTCCACTGGATACTGCAATTATGGCTAAATTAGTCACTTAGTTCCCCACAGGATAAATTGACATTACTTGAATGTAGGGTCCACCTTGTGAGCGATGATTTAGTACCGCTCGAAACTGCATCCACGGACACGTCTCTGTTATAGCTGCTTAAATTTTACAATATTCGCTTTTTGTCGTTTAAATTCAATTTTGAAAATGAATATAAGGAAATAGTTCAAGAAGCACAACAATATGTCTTCTAAAATTTCTTTAGAATTTTTACAGGAGCTGATGAATGAAGAAGATCCAGAAGTTACTTTGACTTCTTTTCAGGTGATTTATTTTATATTTCTTAAAAAAAAAAGCAAAATTTTAATTTTTCTGCATCAAAAAATCAAAATTTTAATGGTTAATATTTCATTTAAAAAATATATCCACAATTCTATTAAATGATGTAAAAAATTTTTAGAAATGCTTTTTTCATTTTTTTGGTACGATTAATATGATCTTCTGAATTTGTTTTCACTCTTGAAAATTTGTTATAAAAAAATTTTTAGCTAGCACCAGGATCTGGAAGAGGTGATAACTACACAGCAATGCTCTATCGAATTTATGTAGAAGGCTCCAAAACCAGTCAATCTCTTGAAAATAATCAAGAAACTAAAGAACCATGGGAAAGGTCAATTATATATAAATGTCTACCAGATAGTTTAGCTAGAAGAGAAGCATACAAAAGCGATGCCTTATTTTGTAATGAGGTAGCTTTTTATACGAAGATTATACCAGCTTTACTCGAATTTCAAAAAGACCATGACGCGAGTACTGAACCTTTCACTGCAATACCACATTGTTATTTAGCTAGAAATGATGTGCTTGTGTTGGAAGATTTACATTGTAGAGGTTTTAGTATGGCCGACAGGAAATTGGGTCTAACTACAAAGCAATGCGCAGCAGTTTTAAAAGTATTGGCTCACTTACATGCGTTGTCTTTGGCTATGAAACATCAACGTCCGGAAGACTTCTATGAATTATTGAATCTGCAAGATGGTATATCTGAAGGTTTGTGATAATAATTATTTCGATGAAATCAATTTTCCATTTATTTTTGTTTAATATTTTATTAATTATTTTAGGATTATTTGACAATGAAAATGAAGAATGGTATCGTGGTTATTATAGAGTCGCTGCCAGAAATGCTTTAGCCATGGTTAGTGAAGCTTTACCGTCTGAAGAAGATAGAATTAAATATTTAACAAAATTCGATGAATTTGTCGGTGATGGAACATTTTTCAATAAAATGATTTCCTTAGTCTCACCTATAGAACCGTTGGCTGTATTTTGTCATGGTGACTGTTGGACCAATAATATTTTATTCAAATATTCTGCTGACGGCAACATAGAAGAAGTATTAATCCTTTCCATTGTTATAATTGTGCAATACTAAGCATAGAATTTTATAAATATTATTATTATTCTTCTAGGTTTGTTTGGTGGACTTTCAACTAGTTCGTTATGGTTCTCCCGCTTTAGACTTGGCAAATTTAATATATTGTTGCACTTCTAGAGAGCAGAGAACAGAAAATCTTACTGATTTACTGAAGTTATATCATGAAACATTACATACAAAACTAATGGAACTGACGGACGAATGTCAAAGATATTCTCAAATATACGATAAAGAAATTTTATGGGAAATGTAATAAAAAATAATTTTGCACTGCAAAATCTTCAATATATTAAAAAAATATTCTTCTATTTTAGAATCAATGAAGAGTTTCATAGATGCGGTAAATTTGGATTAGGCTTGGCGCTCGATATGATACCTATTTCTACTTGCGATAGTGATCAAGCACCTGATGTGTACCAAGATAAGGTATTTACTTTACTTTTAGTTTCTAAAATTATGATTCATATGGTTTAAAGTAAAATATATTTATTTTTCAGGATGCAGAAACTCCAAATGATGCTTTAGAAATAATACCTGTTTGGACATCGAATGAACTTTGCAGGCGAAAGATGGCTGACCTTGTTCAAGAATTAGTAGATAAGGGGGATTTGTAAAAAAATTAAAATTGATTATTTTCCGTATATATCTTTTATGATGTTATATTATCTATTATTTGAAATGAAAATAAAATTTTATTGAAAAAATACTTTAATTATTTCCAAAAAAGGTTATTCTTGTTAATTTTCTCCGCCCCTACCCCCCACCCGTTCAGTTATTATTAGTTATATATCAGTGACTATAAAAAAATATGAGATACTTAAGTTGTTTATTTTATCAATAAAAAATATTGAAACGTTTTTACTAAGTGTTCTGTATTTTATGTTTAAAATGCGATAATTCATATAAAATACATTGTTATCTGTAAAAAAAGTCGTATTACAATTTTCTTTCAAAATTTGAAATTTCAGATCAATATTTCAAATGAAGAGACATCTGTGTATATTGATTAAATTTTATTAGCTAGTATCAGTTTCGTTATGTAATGTAGAAATTGAAAATTAACTTTAATTTAATAGTTTTCTAATCAAAATGAAACAAATCACGAAAAACAATATTTCTAATCAAATTTACTTGAATTTTGATTAATTGCTACATATTTACTTTCGCATAAAACTATAAATATGTTCGCATCTCATATTCGTAGCTATGAATTCTAAAAGGAGAGGGATAAAACATTTTTTTAAATGTATGCGATATAAATATATTGTTGTTTTTCATTTTAACCACAAATTATAAGTAAATTATAAACGATCGTATAGGTAATATGTCTCTACATTATTTTCATAATTTAGTATAATTTGTAAATATTTTCAAAATATAACAACAGGGCTTCCGTGTCTCATTCGACTACGGCCGAGTAAACTCATCTACGAAAAATTAATAGGAAGCAATATTATTATTAAAGTTAATTCCTCATTTAAGATCTAAACGATATTAATTATAATGCAATAATCACATGCACAACACACAAAACAACACGAAAATCTAATTATCCATCAATAAAACCACGGTCATCATAAAACAGATTATGGCCATTCTGCGTCAAGGGAAGCATGCCGCCCGTTTCGATACCACCGAAAAAAACAACTGCACACCAAACACACCCTTAAAAACTCGTTTCTAAAACTCAAAATACTATACAAAAAACTCAACAAAACATATACTTATTAAACACGAATATATGACTTACACACTTAACAATAAAGACTTAAATGCGATATCACCAAAAATTCAAGCAACACCGAACAACCGGGGTGTCGTCCGTCGTGTACCTTCAGCGCGCAGCAGTTTGCGCGCAGCGGCCGCGGAGTACGGTCGTCGGTTGGCGCTCGGTCGGGCAATCGGCAGTCAGCGTTCCATGATGTGGCTGTCGTCGGGTCGTGTGGCGCGGGCGGCTCTGTCGCCGCTGGTGCGAGCTCAGGACGCAGCCCTGTCTGCACTGCAGCCCGCGGCTCCAGCGCAGCTGCAGCCGAACAGGAGTTACGCCGACCACGTAATCCCGGAGCGGCTGCGCGACGTGCCCACCAGCGCCAACCCCAAGTTCTTCGACATGGTGGAGTACTTCTTCCACCGCGCGTGTCAGGTCGTCGAGGACAAGCTCGTCGAGGACATGAAGGGGCGCATGAGCGTCGACGACAAGAAGAAGAAGGTCAAGGGGATCCTGATGCTGATGCAGCCGTGCGATCACATCATCGAGATCCAGTTCCCGCTGCGCCGCGACTCCGGGGACTACGAGATGATCCAGGGGTACCGCGCTCAGCACTCCAGCCATCGCACGCCCACCAAAGGAGGTTTGTATTGTTGTAATGCGGTCGTTATTTTGTGCTATTTTGGATTATTACTGTTGCTTACGTTAGGCAGTAAGTAAGTACGTATGCACGTTCGTAATAATCCGATAGTAAGTAAGTTATTACTTACTATTTTTACTTATGTTCACTTACTACTTACTTCTTACTTACTTACGTACTTCTTACTTACTTACGTACTTCTTACTTACTTACGTACTTCTTACTTACGTACTTCTTACTTACTACTTCTCACTTATTACTTCTTACTTATGTTCACTTATTCCTTGTGTACTTCTTACTTATTCACTTACTACTTCACACTTATTACTTATGTTCATTTACTACTTTTCACTTCTTACTTACTTACGATAATCCTTTAGAAAATGCGTAAATTATTTATCGGCAAATTTGAATATAAACGGATTGCTTATTAAAAAATTCTTAATGGATTTTACGTAGTGGGATTATTTTTGTCATTTTTTTTTTACAAATAATTTTAAATTATAATTAGATCGTTTAAATTCACACATTCATTAAAAGGTGTTACTAAACAACTTGTAAACCTGAAACTCGTTAAGATATGGTTAAAAATTGATAAACATAACCTCCAAATTCAAATACAGTAATCCCTCCTATAGCATCTGTGGCGTCCCTCCTATAACGTCTTTTTTTTTCAAATGCATTTAAATTCAATTTTTTTTTTAAATATATTTGAAAAAAAACAATTCACTCGTAAAAATATCCGAAAAAAAAACGAAAAATGAAAATATTTCATTTATTGATTTCCTAAATTCCCCCCTATAACGTCGAACCTATATTGACGTTATAAAGGAGATTACTGTATAGCACGAAATTCGATTAAAAAAATAATATACGCACTTAATGCGTAAAATACGTCAATAATTTCAATTTAAGCACTTATAATGAATTTTTTAAAGTAAAGTATTTTCCAAATTAAAAAATACCCTTACATACTTTAGATTCCAAATAGATTCAATTTTACCATCTGTTTTATTTTATTCATAAAATTCATGTTATTCTCACATCGATATCGTATGATTTTATGATAAATATTCTATTTAAAAAAAATATAAAGCAAAACGGTTTGAATCTGCAATTCTTAGGTCTGATTCGACTGCTGGCATTTTGTCTTACGTCACACCTTCCGTTTCGTGCATCCGAAGAATGTCGGTGAAAATGTACCTTTGCGATTTTTCCGAGGTCTAGAAAAATTGGCGAAGCTGCTCTACGAAAATTGTGTAATGGTGCGGCCTTCGTTGGCGAAAATAATTTTTACAAAAATACTTTTTTCTTGCACCTAATTATTGCACGCGCGTCATCTCTTCAACGCGAGATGATCGTTAAAGAGACCCGTTGATGTTTAAAAGAATGCAATTCAGTTCTATTTAACTGACAATGAAATGATTTTATATAACGGAAACCACGTGTGGTAACGATGTGGAATTTTAAATCAACAAAATTTTTTTAACAGTTTTAACTGCTTCGAATATTTAACATCGATAATTTTCATCGTTTTTTTTTCAATTATGTTTTTTTCGATTTTGAAGTCTTGTTTAAACGTTTTTCTATTATTGTGCATTTGCTCGCTCTCATTTTTTCTTATCAGATTCTCGTAAGTAATCTCAAAATTCTTATCGTTCTAGAAAACGTTCTTCACGATTTCTTCAGAAGCATTTTCGCTTTTGAAATTTCATTCGCGAAAAGATAAAACTCCGACACGTGTAATACGATTTCGATTCGACTCTTTTTTCGACACTATCGCGAATCAAAGGTCAATAATGAATTTCTCATTTATTTATTTTTTTCGTATCATATCTCGAATTTTACCGAGTCCCGTTTCCGCTTCAGCTGAACAGTATTTTTTTTTTGCCCTTGCTGAATGTGAACACGTTATATTATTTCACACCATTTTTACTTGTGTACCGAGCTCCGTGGACGCGCTAAAACGTTAAACAAACACAAAAAGTATGTTATTTTCAAAACCCGAATGTTTGCGATTCGTTTATCGCACTCATTTTCGACGATTTCTTATATATGTTTGTTTTTGTGATCTCTTAATACGCGAACAAAGTAAAGAATCGTGCTTTGTCTATACAATTTAACATCTAGTGGTAAACAGAAGCCATTTAGTATAGGAGCATCATCCTATAATGCATAATTTAACGTCTTCTGTCAAATATGACAGTTTACGAGCTTTAAGATAGTGATGGACAACCGTTTTTTCGTTCACTTTACATTATTTCCAAATATTTTTTAATGAATATCAGGCGATTCAAATGAATTTTGGTAAAGGTGCCAATTAGCTTAAGACGGGATTTAAGTGGGTGCACCTGAAACGAAAACAAAAAATACAAATTTAGTCATACTATAGCGTCACCCCGCATCAAATTATATTAGCGAAATCTAGACGTGTTTCCTTCCATTTTCTTTTAGAATAACTAAAAGTAAAGGTTAACTGGGCAAAACCGCATTTCAGTCAGTAAAACTAGCATTTATGTCTTATTGTTAGCCAATCAAAAACGCATTGATGGGTAAAGCTTAACGTATCTTACTGAACGAATCTTACTTAATTGGGTGTTTCTATCGAGATTGTTTTATAGTTTATGATGAAAGATGATAGCATAGTGACCCTTAGGTACACCCACATAAATATTGTTCTTAAGTTAATTTACCACCTTTATCAAAATGGTATAATCTTCTATTAAGTATATCGTAAGACACGTCAACTGTCATATTTGACAGAAGACATTAAACGATGCGCTAAATAGCGCTTATACACCATCAAATATCAAGACAAAGCAAGTTTCTTTACCAATAACAAAAACGAAACGCAACATACATTTTCGCAATTGCACAATTCCATATCGATTATCAACGTCGACAAACTCCTTTCGCAAACGTCGGCAAATTCTTCGATATGACTCATTGGAGTTTGTTGACATATATGCGATGGTTCAATAGAGGCTTTTATGTTGTCGGCAAATGTTGAAGATGCTGCGTTGTTTTGAACTTGTTGTCGTGTGCGGATGTTGATTGTTTGTGTCAGGTGAGTTGGTTACAATTATCGGTTGTGTCGATGATGGATTGTTTTGTAAATTCGAATTTGTATCTGTGATCGTTATCCGTTCGATACAATGTATTCGTTATGGAGTTCAACTGTGATTTTGTCGTTGGAAATTTTAATTTACGATTTATCTTTATGATGAAGAATCGTTATTTTTTTATATCTAGGCAATAAAACGATTTAACGATTTATTATCATTATCGTGTGTATGAAATATAATGCTTATTGCTGGATAAAGTTTTTTCGATTACATCTAAAGCATGCTTAAAACAATAGGAAAATGAGTGCTCAGAGTTTGAAAAAATTTTTTTTTTAAATAATCTTCTTTAATAATCTGATTGTGAGTGGAAACAACTTGAATTGTATTACTACACTAACAATTGGACTAGAGCTGTTTCAAGGTGTATAAACAGACTAGTTTTTTCGTGCATAAACGAAGTGGACACTCAAACTGCAACATATACAATCACAACCAACTATACCTAATATTGCTTAACTTCAATTATTAAATAAGTTCTACGAAACTTCAAAATATTTTGAAAATAAAAATAATAGAACTAACTGCATCATAATGATACATAACTTACCATAATGACGGTTACGATTATATTTTTTTAGCTCAAAAATAATTGCTGGATACCGAGAAGAATCGTCATCAGTCACATGTTTTATTTTTTCGTCAAAAACAACCAACAGTATACTCAAATCTGATTAAACGTTTCGCATAGCGACAACGACTCAAATCGATCGTCAAATATTGACAGTTTTTCGATTAGCGCAATTTTCGTTCATGATCCTCGATTCTTGCTATAAATATTTTCTCGAAAAAATTGACGCTAATTCGCAATGTCAATGTTGTCGTGAATGTCACAAACTCACATGAATACGCTTCAACAATTAAGTCGGGTCAATAATCCTTCGCATGCAGGCGATTTCGTGCAAAGCTTTCTACTATTTGTGATGAGTAATGGTTTTTATTGATTCGATTGTGGAAATTTTCAAACCTTCCATATCGAGTGTTTTAAAAAAGAAAAAATCAAATGGCCAGAATGAAGTGATGAATTGTCAGAATAAAATAATAAATTTAATAACTAAACGGTCAGAATAGGTTAGGTTAGGGTTCTTTATTATTCTGACCATTTAATATAAATTCTGACAAACCCAGTTAAAGTTTTGACCATTCAATATTTATTCTGAGCTTTTTGATTAAAATTTTGACCAAAATCGTATTTAAATTTCTGACCATTTAAATAGTGGCCTTTTAAAAAAGTGTGTATGGAAACGATTTGAGTCTTCGATTCGATAATATATTTTTTTATTTATATTCGTTGTCAGTAAAAAATATATTCGAATGTTGACATCATGTTTTTCGACTGTTCGTTAAAATGAATAATGATTTAGATAAGAGGAATGTATCGAATGTATTTAGAGTTTAACTTGTGAAATTTAAAAAATAGAACACAGAATACATTAAAATATAATGTAATAATTCAATTGCATTATCATATTGAAACAATTACCATAATTTCACTTATGTTCTGTTAACGTTATCTGAAGCGTTCAATGATAAAAAAAAACAACTATAACAAATCAATTTCCTCCTATAATCGAAATAATAATATCACAAAATCATACATACAATTCAAACTCTCAATCGCATTATTTACAATATTTTTTTATTGCAAAATCACGATATAGAGTTTCCCCTTCATTTTATCAATCGCCAATCGATTCGGCAAAGCCTCTATCGCTGAAATCGTACCCGTTTAATATATTATTGATGGATTAGCCTTCAACAGATAAGTTTTTGTTTATCTAAATCGATCAATTATGATCGCTATCGGAAAGATCTACAACCCAATTGACCATCGATACAAAAATTTGATAAAATTTTTAGCGATGGTCGATTCGAATTTCATACGAAATCGACACCGGTTATTTCACATACGAGTTTCCCTGTTAAAAACAGAATTTTGTCGCCATATAGGTTAACGTGTCAAGGCCTTTTTTGAACTCGCCTGTTGTGTGATCGTTAGAATGTGAAATTTTAGTGTTTCTGAAGTCGAAAAAGTATTAAAAAAAACTATGATGATAATATTCGTAATTGGTCTCTGAGTACGTTTAAGTATTTGAAAGTAGTTATGTTTAATTGTAAATAGAAAATCTTTGGTTTATTGCGTGTGTCAAATTTAGCATATTCGCTCGTAACGTATTCATAAGTCGTTCTATAAATGTCTGATATTCGCCGCATTTATAATAGAACTGGCCTGCGGCATTTTAAGGGTTAACGAACGCATAGTGTGAATCGCACAAAATTATATGCAGACTGTCTGCACTTTGGTATCGTGAAATGACTCGGATCGTTCTTCGTCTGGTTTTTTTAACATTGATGTTTTGTGTAAATATTCATCGTTGTATTCTTTTTGTGCATTTTGATGTTGCTGTTGAAAATGACGTTCAAATAAACGGAATTTAATGACACTCGGTCGTTGGAAGGTAAACATATTATGTTTGCTTCGTTTTCATATAACATCCTGGATCTTGTTTGATTTTGTGTCTTTCTTTAATATTGAACGTTCGTTTGCCAATTTATGTGACCGGCATGAATTTCGGTAACCTTGGGCTGACGATAATTTGAGGCCCTAACGAGGTGGATCAATTTAGGTTCCATGTGTTTTCAGGAAAGGATCTTCGCAATTTGCGACCGCAAAAACTATCGTCAAAGATTCAGTTTGATACAAAGAAATAGACTGATTGTGCCGTTTTTCGACAGTGAACACTTCACAGTTCTTCTTCTTATCGTTTAACGATAAAACCACGTGAGAAATCAAATATTTTTTTATATTATATTTCGTATCGAACACGGAAGTGCCCAAGTATAATTGAAATTTTAATCGTCGTACCATGCTAATTAACAATTTTGATACAGTGCAAAAGTCGTCACATTTGAATAATAACAAAATTAAACAAACATTTTTAATTATTTCAATAACATATAATAATACGAAGCAATATCTGTTATTTTATGATTTTTTTTTTCATCTTTTTACTAAACACTATCATTTTTAACATGCCAAAACCCCACTTATATTACAATAACATAAGTTCTAACATCTTGAAACCCCTTAAACCACAACAACTCCATCATTTTCCCGTACACCATCAACCAAAAGTCTACAAACATAAATTTCCTCGATTTTTTTATTGAACTCCATCATTTCTAAGACCTCTAAACCCCACTCCTATCACAACACAATCATCAATCTTAAGTCTATACACACGAATTTCAACCTTTAGTCTACAAACCTGGATTTCCTCAATCTTTTTATTGAAGACCAACATTTCTAACATCCCAAAACCCTTAAATCTTAAGTCTACAAACATGTATTTCCTCGATCTTTTTATTGAAGATTAACATTTCTGACATCTTAAAACTCCACTCCTATCCCAACAACCCCATCATCAACCTTTAGTCTACAAACCCGAATTTCCTCGACCTTTTTAGGCCAGGCGCCCACTACGATTCATAGTCACGGCGATCGCTTAGTCGCGAAAATGGAACGCATTGTTTTAAATAAGGCCAAGCGCCCACTGCCATTTGTAGTCGCGGCGATCATTTAGTCGCGATAATGGAACGGATTGTTTTAGGTTAAAGTGAGCCCATATGGTATATGGGCGCATTTCAACCCAAAACAATGCGTTCCATTTTCGCGACTAAACGATCGCCGCGACTAAAAATCGCAGTGGGCGCCTGGCCTTAAAGTGTGCCCATAAGCCATATAGGCACACTTCAACCTAAAGCAATGCGTTCCATTTTCGCGACTAAACAATCGCCGCGACTACAAATCGTAATGGGCGCCTGGCCTTAAAGTGTGCCCATAAATCATATAGGCACACTTCAACCTAAAGCAATGCGTTCCATTTTCGCAACTAAACAATCGCCGCGACTACAAATCACAGTGGGCGCCTGGCCTTAAAGTGTGCCCATAAACCATATGGGCGCACTTCAACCCAAAACAGTACGTTCCATTTTCGCGACTACAAATCGCAGTGGGCGCCCGGCCTTATTCAACACCACCATCTCCAACATCCCAAAACCCCACTCGCACCACAACAACACCATCACCACCCCGTCCATCATCAACCTCGAGTCTCCAGCTGACGCGCATGCGGAGGTGTGGCCGCCGCGTCACGCCACCATTACGCAACCGTGACGCTCGAAGACCACCGGTCCTGCCTCCGGGGACAATCTCGGCTTCCGAGCCGGCGTTTCGCCGGTTCAGCGACAGCCGACGGGCTCTTATCTTGTCGCGGTGCGATCGTCGTCGCCGCGGCCTACGTGGCTTAGCAACTGGTCGGCGGAGAGCCGCGCGAGCAGTTTCGTAATGGGTTTATTTTCGCGTTTGGTGCCCGGACGCGGGGGCTCGACCGTTTTTTCTATTTTTTTTAAATCTGTGCGATTTTCTGTCGTTGAAAATGTTTATAGTTTAGGAAATCTATGAGTGTTTGGTATATTGAAAGTTTTCTCGTTGATTCCGCTTTAATGTTTCGGACGCTCGTAAAGTTTGCGTTATGAACCTGTTGCTAGACGAAAGTATAGAGAGAAAATTGTCATTGTTCTCGTGAAACTTCGGCGTTGTCGTTTCATCGATCTTATATCGTAGTGTACGTGTTTCAGTTTGTTTACTTGAAATTTGAAGTGTATCACATTTTTTTATTTTGCTCGGTTATGTAAAGTTATCGAAAAATACGCATATTTTCTTGTTTTTCTGTTCTTCGTAGTGCGATCATGAAAATGCGTGGGTTGTTGAAATATTTTGAAATCATTGTTGAAATACATCTGTAGATAAACATCTCGCGAAACTTTCGAATTTTTTTTTTATATGTCTAATGTGCACTAATTTATGTAATAAAAATAAAAACCGATAATTGTGCAACGAGATATCTCTCTGTTTCGTATTTACCTTTGATTATCCGGCGTAAGGATAATGGATGGCTGAAAGCTTCGATCGAATTCTGAAATAACAAGGGATAATCAGCAGAAGTAACAAAAGCCGATTTTCTTAGAATTACAAATGTATTATCAAGCGATATTATGTGCGACTTGTTTGTTTGTTCTGAATTCGGTCGAAAAACACTCAAATTTGAAATCGCTTATCTGATCAACCGAAAAACAAAAATTATATCAACTCAAAACGTTCACTTTCATAGCGTAATTTATTGCACGCTCATAATTACCGAATCAATTATTGAAATTTTGAATCGTTCGAATCGTCATTAAAAATTCCTTCCAGCAATTACGATCATTAAAATTATTTACACAAATTATACACTCATTACAATTCAATGTATTTTGAAAAACAGCTCGTTTTCATAACACGTTTCACGTTTTCTTTGATTGTTTCGTTCCTAAAAATAACCGAAGAACTCACAAACAGAAATCGATTACCATCGTATCCAAATATAAACATCCCTAGACGTTTTAGAATCAATTGTAAAAAATACAGCAAAGTCGGAATTCGCCTAGACATATGCTGGGCCACACATCAGCACATATTGAATAGACCAAAATACACTGGTCGTCTACAAAAGCATGTGATATAACAAGCCAATGTCCTTGGCAGTGTCTAGTTTTTCTCGACATTTTTTTTTTAATATAGAGTGTTATGACACAACCGTATGTGTTGCGATTGTTTTTTGAAACTCTAATTCGAGAATGCACTTTCACTGTTTTTTTTTCTATTTCAGGTATCCGCTTCTCTTTGGACGTGTGCCGAGATGAAGTCAAGGCTCTGTCGGCTCTTATGACTTTCAAGTGTGCCTGCGTAGATGTACCCTTCGGTGGAGCCAAGGCTGGTATCAGAATTAACCCTAAAGTATATTCTGAACATGAGTTAGAAAAGATCACACGTCGGTTCACACTCGAGCTCGCCAAGAAAGGATTCATCGGTAAAATCATATTCATTATTTATCAAAAGAGAACAATTTTTATCTAATAAAATACTTTCAGGTCCTGGTATCGATGTGCCTGCTCCTGACATGGGTACTGGTGAAAGGGAAATGTCATGGATTGCTGACACTTATGCTAAGACTGTCGGATATAACGACATTAATGCTCATGCTTGTGTCACCGGTAAACCAATCAACCAGGTAACGTCGTGATATGTTAATTAATACAATTCAATTATTATCGTGTATTTGATTATGTATTGTGTTTCGTAGGGCGGTATTCACGGACGTGTTTCTGCCACTGGACGTGGTGTTTTCCACGGTTTGGAAAACTTCATCAATGAAGCCAATTACATGAGCATGATTGGTATATTTTTTTGTTTTAAATTTGTGTTATATTTTTGTATTGTGTATTAAATGTTTATTGATCAAAACAGGAACTACGCCCGGTTGGGGTGGCAAGACATTCATCGTTCAAGGTTTCGGTAATGTCGGTTTGCACACTTGCCGTTATTTGCACAGAGCCGGTGCCACTTGCATCGGAATAATTGAACATGATGGTGCTATTATCAATCCCGATGGTATTGATCCTAAGGTAGTTGATAAATAAAATTTCTTTTTAAGTCTTTTTTTTTGGTTTTATTGATTTGATTTTTAATTTAATTAAAAGGCATTGGAAGATTACCGCAACGAAACAGGATCGATTGTCGGTTTCCCTGGAGCTAAAGCTTATGAAGGCGAAAATCTTATGTACGAAAAGTGTGATATATTCATTCCAGCTGCCATAGAACAAGTTATCAACAAAGAAAATGCTCACAAAATCCAAGCCAAGGTCTGTTGTTAAAATGTCCATCACCTTTTTATTGTTGCAATAAAATATAATTTATTATTAAAATAAATGTTTTTTTATATATAGATCATTGCCGAAGCAGCTAACGGACCAACTACCCCTGCCGCTGATTCAATACTCATTGAGCGCAACATTCTAGTTATTCCCGACTTGTACATCAACGCTGGTGGTGTGACCGTATCGTTCTTCGAATGGCTTAAAAACTTAAACCACGTTTCTTATGGTCGTCTTACTTTCAAATATGAAAGGGAATCTAATTACCATTTGTTAGGTTAGTTATTTGTGCCACTATTTATTTTTATTCAAGTTTATTCTTCGATAAATATATGTATGTACTTTTGTCTACAGAATCTGTCCAAGAATCGCTTGAAAGACGATTCGGACGTGTCGGCGGGCGCATACCTGTAACTCCATCGGAAAGTTTCCAAAAGAGAATATCTGGTGCTTCTGAAAAAGATATTGTACACTCTGGCCTTGATTACACTATGGAACGCTCTGCACGAGTAAGCGTTCAGTTTTGTGCTATATTTATGACTTTGCTAAACAAAATAACATTTTTATATTCTATTTTAGGCCATCATGAAGACCGCCATGAAGTTCAACCTCGGCTTGGACTTGAGAACAGCAGCGTACGTTAACTCCATTGAAAAGATATTCACCACTTATTCGGAGGCTGGGCTCGCTTTTTAAGTTCAGCATGTATACATTTAAGTTTCGAGCATTTTATAATACTTCATTGTGATTTTATCATATACATAAATGATTTTGAAGTTGTCGAATTACTAAGTACTTTACGAATTACATTTATTTTTTACCACAGATTTTGATGTGGCCATTTACTTAGTGAAATACTCATACAGTTTATAATTAATGTGTTATTCAAATGCACCAAAAAAAAAAAATAAGTATATGAATGCAACTCGCACCTATGTAGCCTCTCAATATGTTGGTATGTTGTCTGATACTTGAAATGCTAATTTTATAGCTTTGTAGAAGTGATTTTTTCGGAGATATTAAAAAAAAGTGGAACGCTGGTGCAAAACCATCTGGACATTTTGTTTTGTTGTTGATATATAAATTTTGAGCAATAAAATGATTTTATTTCATTTTTAATATATATTATTATATACAAACCTGTTAATAATGTTAATTTTAATTCTTACGACTAAAATAAAAAATTTGACGATTTGTCTTGTCCAATTTGTTGTATTATTTTTCCTTTGTAATGTTGGGGTTGTAAGTAAAAATAAGCTCCTGTTTCATATAAAACCGTTATAGAAAAAATTCAATTAGGAATGTAAAAGAAGAGTTTCAATTTGTTTGTTTTTGTTTATTTATTTTTTTACATAAGGCCTGTTTTAATCATACATTTGGTGATTTTCCAGTAGAAAGATTATCACACAACATGAAAGAGTTACATATATTATTTCCACATTGCAGAATTATAAATTCTGAAATTTGACTGAAGTAGCCTTATCTGGACTAAAAATGAAATTACATGGTCGGTTAATTGAACGAAGATGAAAATTTTATTTATATTATGAAAATCTCCTATTAAAAAAAGTTAAGTCTCACAAATGAATGTCACGCAGCACATTCGTAAATATCACCAGTTTTTAAATATTTTCCTAACTTTGAAAATAATTTCAATATACAGAATAAATATAATAGTAAACATGTAAGCTTTGGGAGATCTAGGCAGAGCCATTGAAGATTTTTGAATTGATCAATTGCAAATATGTACATTGAAAACATAAAAACATAACATACACACTTATTTACACCTTCCAAGCTCCCACACTGATCACAATCATTACACTCCATTCTCGACCAGATGCTAGCATTTCTCATTTACTTACTCATTTAGTGCAGATAATATGCATATACAAAAATATGTTAACTATTCTACATGGCTCTAAATGAAAACATAACTAATTATTTTTCAATATGATCCATTTAACCATTTATTTCAATTCAACATAAAAATATATCAAATTCTCAATGACTTGACTGATCACTTTTTCAGTTCACTAAAAATGCATTTTGATTCAATGACAAAAATTAAGCAAATAATACAAGTTTAAAACTAAAATTAAAATTATTCTTCACTGTTATATAACCAACAATTTTTCTTATACATACAAATTATTTTCCAATAAACAAACAAAAAAGAAAAGATATGAATAAGTGATCACTTTAGAAATTTAGGCACATATGCAGTCAGCTGATGACAATTTCAAGTTTTCCATAAAAATATAACACTAAAAGTTAAGATCATTAATAAACGATCTCGTTAAATTATTCAACAAATAAAAAAACAATTCGCTGATCTCATGTTTTTTCAAAATATTTAACTAAAACATTAAAAATTGGATATTCAATTTTGAAAACACGATTTATGGAAACATGTAGATTGCATTTATTCGAATTCCATTAACTCTTCTCCGCCTAAATTCGTTATACACAAATAAATAACTAAACATAAAAAGAACACTAACTATAATTTTACAAACTGTCCAAATTCACTAGAAAACAACTAAATCAAATTGATCATAAATTCATCAACATACGATAATCAGATAGCGATCTCTCATGAGACGAATCACACGTAATACACTCATATGCAATTTTCGACCAAAGAAAATACATATATACTCAAAAAAACTGCATATCGATGGGAAAGGAAACTATTTTGTGCTAACGCAATGTCAAGACTGATAATGAAGAGGTGCATTATAAATCGGTGGTGGAGGTGGTGGCATGCATGAAGACGACGCGGACTGCACATGGAACCACCGTTGTTCCCTTCCATACTTTGCACCCCTCGAGCTACCTCATCTTGATAAACTATGAGATCTCTCATGACCGTTTTCACTCACGTCGCTACCTAGACAAAAACGGATTATATTAACCTCCGAAACATCAAATCAAATAACAAATGCACATTTGAGGTTATGTAGCTATAAAAATATACGATATCTACCCAGTCTATGATGTGGTGGAATGCGTTGAAAGAAGGGATGACGTAAAGCTTCACGTAGTGTAATTCTTTCCGAAGGACGATATTCTAGCATTCGCGCTACTAATTCCAATAATTGTCTATGTTCCTCATCATCGCTTTCTAAATATCTCTGTAATATTCAAAAGAATATGATCAAACTACATTCATAAGCTTTCATAGATTTTAAAGAAAATCAAAATACTGACAAGTAAAGGTTTGCAATTTTCTCTCACGTATCTGCCAGCCGAACTCTTTTCTTCCCAATCTAATTTACCATGATAGAAGTACCTTGTTCTACTTTTACGTGCCATTCTGTATACAAAAATAACAATTCAATAAAATTTTAAAGAATCGTATATAATAATGACAAATAATTATATAAGGTACCTATACGGTATAGTGCCTAAAATTCTTTCCATCATAGCTAAATGTTCACGGTTATCGTGAGTTTGAAATAGAGTAGTACCATGATACAGTTCAAACATAATACACCCAATCGACCAAACATCGCATGGTTGTGCCCAACCCAATTCTATAAAACAAATTTATATTATCGTTATATTGAATATATTAAAATTTCAATTTGATAAATTCTCATAATTATGATGAAATAATATACCTAAAATAACTTCAGGTGCTCGATAATGCCTGGTAGAAACAATTGTGCTATGATGTTCCATATCAAACGTAGCACTTCCAAAATCTATAAGTCTTACATCACTACGTTTGACACGTCTAAAATCACGTTTCTGAAATAATAAATATTATGTGAAAAAAAAAATCTTGGAATTATTACTGGATTTAATTGATAACTGAATTTATGTTACCTTTTCAGGATTATACGAAATATCATAATCGGAATCTACGAATAGAATATTCTCTGGCTTCAGATCAGTATGCGTCAATTGATTTTCATGTAGGAACAAAACCGAATAAATGAGTTGATATGAAATATGTCGAACGTGTTCTATTGGATAACCTTGATAATCATTATCTTTCTGCAAAACAAATAAGGGATCAAATTTTGCAATTGTGAAACAATTATACATTGACAATAACAAAATAAAACAACACAAACCAGAAAATCAAATACACTACGTCCCAACATTTCAAATGCAATGCACATATGACCATGATATTCAAACCAATCCAACATTTTAACACATAGGCTGTAAATAAATATAGAATCATTTAAATAATGCACAAATAAATTATAATAATATCTGAATATGATGTGTATATTCATACTTTTTGCAGTCAGGATCCAAGTCTGCTAATTTCTCCAAAACAATGATCTCTAATTTGGCAGCATCGTAATACTTTTCTACATTTTTGATAATCTTCAATGCCATATTATGATCTCTGAAGTGTGAAAAAATTTGTCCATGTATCATTTTGTTTATTAAAAAATTACCTTGATTAAATTAATATCTTTAATGCGTAATATATATAATTTTTTAACTCACGTTTCTAAATCTTTGACTTCCACCACTTTCCCGAAAGTTCCCTCACCAAGAGTTGTCAAGATTTTATCTGCAAGAGAACAATCACAATATTATTAAAAATTCACAACTGATCCATTTGCTAAATCAATCAAATTATTTGACTATATTATCAACACAAACATAATTTAATTTAATTTTTTTAAAAAGACGTGAAACTCATCAATATATTGAATATAAATAAATAAAATCTCAAAAATATGAGCATTCAAATTATCCAGTACAAAATTTTCTGTGAACTAATAATTATTGCAACATTTGAATAACGAAAAATAAAAACATAAAATCTGGAATTATAAAACTAATAAAAATCGTTATTTGAGATTTTTTTTTAAATAAAACAGTTAATAGACGTTCAATCCTGAAAAGAATGGACTAACAAATCCGTGCGACACATCAATTAAAATTTTAGATCTAACATCAGGATTGTACATAATAATAGCCGTCCCCGAATTGAATACCAAATTAGCACCGATTTTAATATGTCAAACTAAAAATTTCATTTACGGCGAAACTGAATTCTCACAAAACTCTATTTATCAACAAACGATAATCGAAAATCAGTTATATATATAATATATTGTGCGGAAGGAGATCGAACAACATTTTGTTATGTTCTTATTTATTATTTGTATAATATTTATCTCATTTGTAGAAGGCACGAACATCTGTCTCCCATAACATATCCATTCCAGTAGACCAGATGTCCGTCGGCATCATCCATAACCACACGCGCCCGTGAGCTCTGTAGCAGCACCGAGAAGTCACAGGCACCGGGGGAAGACACATCAGGACCACCGACAGCCACGCGGGACACACAGCAGGTCACAGGAAGCCAGTCAGGTCGCGGCAGGTAGATGAGGTCAGCGGGCAGGGCGCGTGAGAGAGTGGTCATCAAGTCACCATCACGTCACATAACGAGGTCGAGCGAGAGTACCCAACAATCAGACAAGGGAACATATGCCCGTCAGACATGGCTACACATATTTGTTTTGTAATCTTTGTGGTGATGAGTGACAAAGTGAGTCATATATTTGTGTACAAACAACAGTGATTTTGAGACAGACGAACACGCGAGGGCTGAGAGTGAGTTCGGTATTACCAAGCGTTACCCACTTGCACATTTGAAGTGAGAAAAAGAAATGAGCAGCGGTGGATAAGTTCAGCCAAGTGCTAGTTCTGTCATTTGATCAATGTTTTCAGATATAATCATGTGAGTTGTGTTGTGTCTCTAATATTTGTGTGTGATTAAAATTAAATAAACGATATGCAATTGTGTAATTTATATATATGTATAAAAACATCTTTAAATATTTGAAATAATTAAGCTATCATAATTTAAAAAAAATCAACTGTTGTTTGACTAAAAATTTCAATTTTGCAACAATAATGCACAAAAATTTATAGTCAATTTTCAGAATACTCATGTGCTAATTTATTTGCATCAGAAATAAAATTTATGCAAAATAATGTACATTATTGCTACAGAGCCATTTAATGAAACAAGGAACTATTCTGTATTTTGAATATGATTAAAAATCTCACTGCAAATCTACAAATTCAGAAACCAAAGGAAATCTGCTATTTACTTTTGAATAAATACCTAAATTGTTAATAAAATTCTAATATGGAAAAATGACAAGTGTTAATTATTAATTAACGTATGAATTGTCCTTACTGTGAAAATATGATTTTAAAAAAAGTTTCCAAACAATTGTCATTTTTTTCAGGCAAATAAGACTGTAATCAAACATTTAGTTTAGATTGTGAATAAATTTATTAGTAATTTTAAAATTCTCATGATTCGACCATTGATAATTTTGGATACGCAATGCACCCGACTATTTATATCCATTCGAACCAATTAGCGAGCAACGCGAAACCATCACAATGCAACAATTTCTTGCACAATCGACAATCTATCGAACGTCCAACCCCGAAAAGGCATACACGGATTAGAAACAACAAACGAAAGCCAAACTGAAACATTAGTACGGGATGCCGACCAGTTTTCACAGTGGGTTGGAACGGCGTGCAATCGAGAAGGCGGGAAAGCGATCGTTCACCGTTGTTCCAGCGTCTGTTGTTAGTCGGTTTATTCCAAGAGCATCATCATCATCATCATCGCCACCATTAGAGACGTCGCCGGCGGTGACGCAAACGGTCGTTAGTTCAGAAAACGCGAGAGGCGGAAGGTGGGCGGGTGGTGTTAGCAAGCGTCTCCGGCATCGGCTCTGGTGGCGGAGCCCCCGCTGGGGGCGAATGGGGGCCGCATGTTTGGGCCGGGCACTTACGGGCGGCGTCGCCGCATTACAGTGCTTGGGCCTGGTCCTCGGCCTGCTCGTCGACGAGGAGACCTGGGCTAGTGCTTGTTTCGTGGGTGCTGGGGCAGGGTTTGTGGGTGGAGGTCCGCGGGTTGACGATGGCTCTCCCACTCGTCCGTACACTTCGTCCAATGCTGAATATTTCATGATTAGACTTTGTATTTCCTTGCGGCGGTTCTCCCTTTCGAGCACGGCAGGATCGGCGATGGGGGTTGTTTCGTCGTCTTCTTCGTGGAAAGCTCTCTCTTGTTTGTTGTTAGCTCTGCCGGAGCTTAGGATGTTGGAAGAAGCGCTCGTGGATAGGGGGGCCATTCGTCTGCCGTTTATGCTTTCGTCGTCGATGTTGACAGGGCACAGCCTCAGTTGGGCGAGACGGTCGCTCGTTTCGCTTTTTTCCGTGCGAGAAATTCTCCTGTTTTCGTGGTTCGACTTCGCCTTCATTCGGTATGCGCTATCTCTGTCCTTGCCGTGTATTCGGTCGAAAGAATATAATGAACTATTATTATCTCGATGGTCATGACGTTGTTTGTGATCGTCGACATAGTTGCGGTGGATAGACGCCTTCTTATCGGCGTTGTGTTTGAACGGCGTTTTGTCTCGCGTTTTTTCCCTGGGAGTCACCGGACTTACGTACGGATAGGACTTCTCGCCGAAAACGGCGTTCGTTATGCTTTTTACGATACTTCTCGAAATCGACGGTTCAATAGTTCGTTCTCGGTCGTCATTGTCTCTTTTATCTAACTCTTTCTTTCTGTTGGCAACTTTGTCTAAAACTGCGGAATATTTATCCTCTAATCTACTCCTAGTAGAACCTAATATGGTCGAACTAGAATGCACTATATTATTACGATTCACATCAGTCTCGCGCAAAGGTTGTCGCGAACTCAACACCGGCGGCGAATCGTCCACTCTCGATTTCGTTTTGTTATTGACGAAAGTGCTCAACAACGGACGGGACTCCTCAGTCCTAGACTTCGTGCTGGCGAACGTTCTGATCGGCGTCACATCTTGGCGACTCCTGGAAATATTTCCGTACGAAAGCGCCGGCGCTTTTTCGTCGATCCGATGTTTACCGGACCCATACGACATACCATCGGGCGACCGATCGTAATTCCTGCTGTCTTCATACCGCTTGACACTGTTCAAAACCGAATTTTTCCTAGTGTTGAACAATTTGAAGTCGTCATAGCGCGGCTTCGCCGTCGGTTGAAACGTGGACAAGTTCGCGTTGCGATCGATCTTCTCCGACGGGCCCCTTTTAGTGAGTCTGTTCAATAAACTGGAGCAGCTATCCGACAGCAATTGAGTGACGCTGGTGGTGGAAGCTCTGGCGTATCTGTGCCTCCTCGGAGCGTCTCCGATGCTCCTGTTGCTGGTGGACGTGCGAGACGCCATAACAAACAAATATGTGGAAAGTTCACTGCGCCGACACAATCACGGCACACATGCGTGTGACTTTGAACCAAATCACGGTCGGATACAAAACCGCACATATATCAGACGAACATGGCGCGAAAAGGTGATCGCATACGGAGGTGAGACACTCTTAGCGTAAGTGAATGCGATGGCGCCGCGGACAGGGATGAAACTAAAGATACACCAGTCCCACGGGTACACCTAGGTGAAAAAGTTATCTCGCGGGAGAGAGTCGGTTGCTAGCAATGTCTGATGCTGGGCTCCGGTGCCAAATATTGCCGCACTAAAAATATCACCAAGCCAGGAGCAGCGGGCTCACACTCGCGGAATACTGACGATCGTATTGACCGCCCGCTGCGGATCGTCATCTCTTGTGTGCTAAGACCCACTTCCATTGAGTTTCTCAAGTTTTTTTTTAAACGTCATAACAAACAACAAAAAAATATTAAAAATTGTTAGTATTGTTAATTCAACTCGTTGTTGTGTGAAGATTGAGTTGTCAAATGAACTCGAGTATTAAAAAAAATATATAGGCGTGATTCAAATCTTATTTTGCCCAAAAATAATTGAGTGGAAACGCGAAAAACGATGATTCTTTCGTGAAAAAAAATTGGCATAAAAATAACACTCCTACGCACATAGTGAATGACATTGGCTGAGAGGGGAAGCAGAACATGCGAATTATGAGAACTGCTGTGTTTATTTCGAGAAACATGTCTCCCAGAAAGAGATTAGAGGTCTTTGACAAACCGCGCGCGTTTTAAAATTACCCGCGTGCTAGATTCGTGACCGAATAATAAATAAATAAATAGTCCCCGGTAAATAAATAACGATCGAACCGCCGATACGAGACATCATTGTTTCGGATCGTTTATCCGGAAACTACAAATATAGGATGTAACGTAAACGTTCCCGTCTGAGCGGAGTCGCGGCCAACTTTTCTGGCCCGTCTGCGAGGAAAAACGCGCACTTCCAACGAGCACAATTGCGTTTTCGAATATACCTGATGCTTCTGGGGGCATTCGTCCATTTGGAAAAATTCGGCGACCGATCGCAAAAACTTCAACACGTCGGCCCATTTGAGTGCGTGCGCGCTCCAGAAGTTGTGAAACGCTTCCAACCACGGCAGGATGACGTTCACGCGAATGAAAAACGACTTTTCCAATACATCGTTCAGTACGAGCAGCAGTCTGAACCACGTATTCACCAAATCGAACATGGTGCTCGTCCGATTTTCAACACATGCGAGGTCGAGAAACAGAAGCGAACTGATATTTCCTACGATATTCGTTAAAGCAAAGAGAGCAATCAGTCACGAATAGCGTGTGCACCGAGTGAGTTGATTACTGTAAATGGTTAACCCGAGCGTTATCTACCCAGACGGTCGGACAGAGACAAAACAAAACGCTCGTCAATAATAAGGAAACTCAGACGATCACGTAGAGGAAGTTCGAGGCCGAGGACGACGACTGCACTTCTATATGCACTTTGCGCACTGAGGAGAACGGATGCAGTACGTGATTCATCGCGGGTACGCCGCACATTGTGACCGAAACGGGTTGAAAAACAAATAAATAAATCTCTGCATATAGCGGACGATACAAATTGAGTTGGAAAATGGACGAATGTACACCGAATGAGATAAGAGGAGTTCCTGGTTCGGCTTGAAAGTTTTCAGTGTCACAATTGAAACGAAAGGTTATCGCGGAAATGGCTCGTATCAATTAGATGTTGTGCTGTAACGACAAAAAGCGAACGAACATTTCCCTCGTTATGTCCGGTAGGATTCACGGAAGATTTCGTATTGTTGATGTTATTGTTTCTTGGCAGCGTTATTTTCTGTCGTCCGCTTTCGAACACTTATTACTTGCGATGGAAAAAAACATCAATGAAGCGAAATAAACAATTCCGTTGACTAATTCAACGAGATGGTGCCAAATCATACTCGTTACATATTTCTCAACACACCGAAATAGAATTTGCTAAAATAGCCCGATTTTCATGAGAATTTTTGAGCCGTTACTTCAACCGATAATAAAAACGCAATAAACAAACGAACCCATTTTACAAACTATATTAGAAATGCAAAACAAACTCACGAGCCTAAAATTAATTATATTATGTAAAAAAAATTAATTAAAATAATTTTTAAATAATTATAAATCGAAATTTTTCGTATAATAAAATAAAATTTATATTTCACAGATAATAAAAAATAATTTAAAAATCGAATTAAATTCATAAAAAAGCAACCCTCGAGCCATCTATTAGCGAAACCGTGCACTAACATGGACGTCAGCTGACCGACGAATAAAATATAATTTTAGCACCAGAAACGTAGTCGACGCGATTTCGTCAAAACAATATATATAAAAAATACGAGTGTATTTAAAATTTCAGAAAATTATACCGACATTCAAATTAGAAACGCAATCCGAATTTTCCGACAAAAAAAAACTACAAAGATGAAAAATCACGGCGGAAAATATTCGCAAACATTCAGTGCCCACACGTTGAAATTGTAGGAGAGGTAATGTGTTCGTTTCAGCGATATCGAAAAATAATAATCTATTATGGGTGTGATCAGAATGAATGCCCACTGCTGTGACTGAAATAGAGCGACCAAGTTATAAGGTCGCCAAGACCAAGACAGAAAATTCACCGACGGAATTTAACATTGAACCGCGCGTATTCGCAGATTTCGCAAAAATATAATATTTACGTTTCGCGTCCGTCTCGTGGATATGAATGCATGCGGTGAAAAATTATCAACAGAACGAATATGATCGACATCACTTTGACGCGTATAAAAAAATAAATCATTCGTGCAAAGCGTGAAACGATATTTACGAATTCCTATACAATCGCGACAGCTGCTCGTCCCGATTCCGTAAATTATGTAATTTTCGCAATAAGTTGCAATTTCCCAAGAAGATTCAAAGAGCGTACCGTTCGTATTGTGTAAAATCGTTTGACTCATACAGGTGAATTAAACCGAATATTACCGAAAAAAATTATCTTGAATTAAAGAAAATGGTGAAATAGTCGCGTTTTAATACGTGATGTCACATCATCATACTATATGCACGTGCCAATGACATTCAAAACACTTCATCTCGATATATCTTTTGGAAAACGGTCACAATACACATGCAAGGTTTGCCAAGAAAAATACGATGTCGAATTTTCCGATTACTAATACGCATTTTTGGAAAAACGAAACGTCACAAAACCCGATCGCTGCAACGAGCGGATTTCCCATTCGGTTTCTGTTTTATACGAACAACAAAAAATCAACCAATATTATCTAACGATCGAAGGCCTCGACGGTTCCGCGACAGCTTGACCGCGACGGACTTTCTAACTACTCCAATTAAATTTTCTACAAATCAACAACGCATTCGCACCTCTTCTTGTGAAGATGCAGACGCGGAACGCGTGTCCGACGACTCGGGAGCGCATTCCTCGACACCCACGGTGTTCCCGTCAGGATCCAGAACCCTGATTTGATGAGGAGTTGGCTCGGAGTTTTGAGCACTGCCGCATGACAACCAGCCGCCCCAGGATCCGTCGTCTGCGGCGTGGCTGGCCTCTTCGGTGTCATCTAGAGTGATTATTCTGCTGGATTCGTCATCGGTCTGCTCCGTGGAGAAGTTTTCGGTGGATTTCGTGGGATCGAAGGAATCACAGGTCGAGTCATAGTTGACGCCTTGTTCGTTGGTCGAACTCGGGTCGCAATCGATCGAAAAGCTAGATGGAACGTCTAAGCTGGGTTGTATTGAAGATCGTTCGCGACTGCGTTCTTTGCTGTCGTGTTTTGTGAAATCGATCAAGTCTTCCAATTCTTTGGTCGGCGAAGTCGTGCTGGATACGTCGTATGATTCTCTAGGTGTGTTATAACCGACGCATTCTTGTAAAAATGGAGAAGCTTGAGATTTTTCTTCTAAATACGGAGACAGGCTGTCTGAGTAACCTTCGCCGACGGTATCGTACACGTCTACCGAAAGTGGAGGAGCAGCATTGGAAACGTTGAAATCTGTGGTGAATGGTGCATTTTGAGACGTTATTGGATACTCCGCGAACGAAGGTTCGACATTTTTCAATTGTTCGTACGGTATCGACTGACAGTTATTCGAAACGTCGTTTGAGCATTCATCGGGATAACTCAAATTGGCGAGACCCAAATCGATATTCGCGTATTGCGGGTCAGAAGGATTCCAAGGGCCCATTTCCAGAAAATTATCGTTCCCATACAAATACTCGTACGGCACAGAACCATCTGGATACATCGGAAGATTGGTATGTTTCATGAAATCGTAGGGAGGAAAACAGACATCGTCTACAGATAAATAACTATCTGGAAACACCACTTGAGAAATGGGCTCCCCGTTCACGTTATAAGTTAACGAATTATCGTAGAACGGGTTGTTTAAAATCAACGATGGTGCCGGCCACTGAACCATAAGATCGTTCGCTTCATATTTAGCACCGTACGGATCATCGTGTCGATCGGCGGGAACGTTTTCGCAAAAATTCGCTCCGTTTTGTACATTTCCATTCTGCATCGGATTGTAGACCATGGGAGGAGGATTGGGCCACGGTTCCGCGTCGTTATCCACAATGCCTTCAGAATTATACGGTTCAACTAAGGGAGTTTCGGAATCGACTTTACGATAATTGAGATCATTGTCTACATTGTATTGCGCACACTGGCTGTGAATCGTATGATTCGATCCATCGGTTTCGCGATAAGGTTCACTCAAGGCGTCCTGGTAGATTTCGTTCGATTGATTCTGGTAAGATTCGTTCGACGGTTGAATCACATTGTCTGAATACCCGTTCGGTTCGGTTAATTGTTCCGTAAACGCGTTACAGTACACTTCACATTCGGGACCATAAACATCACACTCGGCGGGATTATCGTTCGTCGTAACGGGCGTGAAAGGATACGCGTCGTATCGTAACTCTCCATTATTAATCGACGCGTTTTCGTCAGTGTTCGATATCGAAAGCGCACTCGCGGGCGGAGAAACGTCACTTCCACCATCGACTGCTTGCAAATTTTCATTGTTGTTATTTGCGTCGTGATGACAACCATTAGATTTGGCCGTTGGGGGAGGGTCGGCGTTCAATGTCAGCGCTTGCAGTTGCGGTATCAACATATGTTCGAAAATCTGAGGAGGCTGACAACTGAACAAAACATTGTTCGGAGGATTTCGCCTGTTGATGAGAAAATTCTCTCGTCCTCCGTCGCTGTCTTCGGAGAGGGTCGACGAGTTTTCAGCGGCCATTTCTATCGAGGATATTTTCAGATTTATATGACGTCTGAATTCTCAGTTAGTGTACAGTATAACTGTGATAGAATGTCATATTTGAAGCGTAATGACGACTTCAGCCGGCTACAGTCCGTTCGGCGTGACACTGACGCGACGACATCTTTCAAAATCGCTGAAAGACGGAGCAGGAACGAAGGTAGGACTGAGTCCTCGTTTTATGGCACACAGAAGACGGGAAGATTCCTATGGCAGCAGATGGCGGAGAGCTGGCACGGTTGTGAGGAGACGCTCGTGCCCGACGGTGGCGGTTGCGTACTGATCAAAATAGTTCACCGACGAAAATAGACGCTGAACCCGATGCAAAAAGTTTCTTTTCACGTGTTTTCAGCACAACCGTACACTCGAACTCCTGATAGCGTTTCGATTAATAACTTGCGCGAAATACATGCCGAATGTTGCGCACGACGCCATCGCAACTGGCCGCATCTCGAGTGCTCGACGTTGCTTTTCAGAAGACACAAACGAACCACAATAGTAACAAACTAGTTTAAACGCGATACGCGCACAAAGAACACTGAAAAGACGGTTGAATAATAACAAAGCGCGGTTGAAAATTTTCGATTCGTCGAAAAGTGACACAATATTAGAGACACAACGCAATCATGCTTCATTTACTTTGAGTGGGTGTGTTCGTATGTCTGTCGTGTTCGTGTGTAAAAAGTGGGGTGTTGTGTGTGAAACGGGGATGGTTCTGATGGGGTGGCGATGGGTACTGACCGTATTGTTGGAGTTCTGCTGGTGGTCTTCTTGATGACGGTGTTGTCTCGACGGGGATCGTTCATCCCGATGACGATGACGACGCCGCCTGTTCGAAGTCGGCGAACGCCTGTGGGACCTCTTGGACCTTTCATGGCGTCGTCGCCACGTGTGCTCCGAACTGGACACAGAAAATACACTTACAAAATACCGGAAGAGAGTGGCGATTGCAGATCGTGTCGTTATCAGAAATCTGCGGGGTGTGCGCATGCACGCATTGATCATTATGCGTGTGCGCTTAGGGTGTGTTTCCGAGTTATGGTGAAACGATGCACTGACCTCTCTTTATCTTTACGCGTTGTTTTGTTACGAAAAGCAACGGTAATTTAGGATACGATAATGATAACTAAAGAAAAAATTTCGTATGTTATACCGGCGGTGATTTTTAACGCAAACGTTTCTCCATTAATATATTGACATGTACATGATCGAAATCGTATTGATAAAAATACGCATACCCAATTCGCAGAAAGGTAAGTATATTTCAGACGTCTAATTTGAAAAATAAATTCTTTACATGAAATAAACAAATAAGAATATTTCAACTACACATGATTGACTCTTTGACTCACCGAGTAATTTCGCAATATAGTATTTGCGCCCGTAAATTATGATCACTCTTTTAACTTTGAATCATTCCTTAGAAACAGCTGTATAATATGCACAATTACAAAAAGCAACGATGTTGCAAAAAAAAAAAAAACCAACACACCGATAACAAATCCAATACAACAGAGATCGACCCTACCGAACACACACATCACAGATCGAACTCCGTACGTCGGACACGACGGTTTTCCGACGAAATTTCACGTAAATTAACCTTGATAGACACAATGTCAATTCATAAACGGTCGAATTTGGCGAGCAGCAGCCAAACAGCACATTACCCATAGCGGCGCACACAAGTGCACACCGTTACAGTATTCACACCCACTCGACAATACGACAATTACGACGACAATAATAAATCAACGGCGGCCGCAAAAAACGGCCGCATCCCGAAAAAAGCCACCCCCTATCTTACCCCGACTCCTCGTCGTCCTGAGCGATCGTATTGTCGAAGTATCCGATCGCGGCCAGCGCGCCCTTTTCCAAAGGGTTCGACAATGTGCCGCTGCAGAACACGTCGAGTAATCTGGATAGGAAACCTTTGCTGTGCTTCTCGATGTGCCTTCGCTGTTGATACTCGGTTGTCACGTTTTTACTGGCTAAGGCATTCCAGGGTTGTGTGGTCGTCAGCTGTTTGGTTAGTATGTACATTATGGGGTGTCCCAAGCTGAAATCGCTGACGCTTTTAGGGTCGTAAACGAGGGATTCGAGGGCTTGCTTGCACGAGGCACAGCAGAGTGCCAGCGCAAATGACACTTCGGCTATATTGCACATATAGAATTTCCCGCAACTGTCGTTAAGTCAGCTGATTCGGACAACGACGACGATGACGACCACGAAGCCGTCGGTGGATGGGACGACGCGAGCGGACGCCGCTAAAGGCGTCACCTCACTGACGACCGAAGCCAATAATTCCCCACAACGAACAGAATCTACTATTTTTCGCCACTTTACACGTGCGATGTGTGTGCGAATTCGCTAAATTGTTATTTCTGCGCGCTGTATTGTCCGGCTTTGAAAAAGCGAACGGTGGAAATTCGAAAATAGAAACGGCAGAGTGTGGTGTGATGTTCGATATCGATCTATCCCGTTCGGTGGTGGTTTTGCACGGTCCAATCGACGGATCGCTTCCTGACGGCCTCGCTGTCAATTTTTGTACGTCACCAGTATTTAACGTTGATTAAATATTTCAGAAACGATTGATGTGAATAAATAAAACAATGAAAACTAGCTGTCGAGCGGCAGATGTGAGTGACGTTCCTTTAATATTTTATAACACTGAATAAATGTAAACGTTTGATGCTAATATCAATATAATAACAATAGATATTTGTAAATAGATAAAATTATTAATTATCCGGTTAATATTTCGTATATTTGCGCAATCATTTAATGATTTTTACATTAGATATGTGAGAAAGCCACAACCGCATTTAAATTCAACTAATGCCTTACTAATCATATAAATATTTTTAGTATGAATATGTATCGGTTATTATCTACTTCACTGCACGCTGAATATTCATATGTATTGTTTAAAAATTATAACAAAAAAATAGTATTTTTAATTGTAAATCAGTTGTGCAAATATTAAAAAAAATAACTGCTGACAAACAACAATCGTGCAACAATTAAAAATATTAAAATGACTAATTCTGAAAAAAAATTACGGAAACGAAAAATTAACAAATTCCGTCATAAACCACTTACATATTTGTGCAAAAAAGAAAACGAAAATCAATCACAAATATTCGTATTTTAAATCGGTAATCTTACAAAAAATGAAATTAACCTTCCAGATATTTTAATTATTCACTTCGAAAAGATTCCTCACTTAAAACACGTACGCACACTCATAAGTAAACTCGGACCTATGAGGGTTAAAAAATCCGTTACCGAGACACCGCATCTGTATAAGGAAAACGCAATCAGTATGCACATATTATTAGTGACAAATCGATGCATACGCGAGAGCACTTTTTCTTACGGAAAAACGAACAATCGATCGAACAAACCACCGACTCGAACGACACACAAACACAAACCCGCTTTCAAATTCGTCGATATACATACGATATACTAGACTCGTGATCCCTGAGCCTGTTGCGGAAGGCGTTCGACTTGGGCGTCCATGAGGCCATCGTGAGGTACATGGCGGGCAGAGCCCCGCACCGGACGCTGCGCCCCCCTTCCGGCGGGCTGTCCCCGAGGGCCACGCCGCTGTCGGGGCTGGGGCACACGTCGCCCCGGGAATCCGCCCCCGCGAGCCTGGACTCGCCCTTCGTCGAGCTGATGCCGTTCATCGACAGCGTCCTGCCGCGGATGGCCATCGTCGTCTTGGAGGGCTTGCCGATGCTTTTGTTGTCCTCGATTCGTATGTCTATCATGGATTCGGATCCGCTGTTTAGGTTGAAGTTCACCCTGGGGAACTTCCTCAAATCGGATAGACCCTCGTCCTCGTCGTTGTTGTTGTTGTTGTTGAATATGTCGTACGCTTTCGACTTTTTGTCGCCGGCTGTGAGGAATGTTCGGCCGAACGAACTGTGAGTTTTTTCCGTTGTCGATTTCAGATCTGATGTTTTTTTGTCTTGCGCTTTCAAATCGTCCGTTTTGTTGATATTCGAGTATTTCGAATAGTCGAAAGAACTATGCTGGCCGATTTTTTCTTTATTATCCTTTCTTATGTCTCCTCTGACCTCGTCTCTCACACCTATCTTGGCGAATATTCTAGATTCCTTCACATCCAAACGGCTATCCTTGTTCGACTTATCATATTTCGAAGATATTTTCGAATCATCTTTGCCGTCGGATTTGACATCATTCTTTTTAATGACACTTCTAGAACAATCTGCATTCTTCTCAAAAGCGGCCTTCAGAGCCGCTCTTCTTTCCTCTAACGTATCACAGCGAGCGATCAACGCTCTCCCATCTGAAGCAGCCCAGGAACTAGAATTATTACGAGATTTTTCAGGAGCGGCTGCTCGGTCGAACGCTTCGCGCAAAGCGGCTCTGCGTTCTTTCAGACTAAATCTAGAAAATTCGTGAACAGGAACTATATGTGACGACGGTGACGAATCTTGTAGCCTCGACACCCGAAAACTCCGAAATTCTCGATTGAATTCATTGTTCAGGGTGTACGTAGGAATGCGTGAAGTAACCATGTTCATTGGTAATTATTTTCAATGAAAATTACACATCCGAATCGAACACTCTTCACTGCAAATTAATAAAACAATATCAATGCCTGGTTGTATTTTAAAACTTCGAACGAGCTTCGTGTTGCAAAATCTCACATTTGGCGAAAATTTATCTTAAGTAGCATATAAATTCGTGCAAACACTTTAGATACATGTTCTGAGATGGCGTGGTGCATTTTTCCGATGAAATTTTTATAATATAATATCCCGAGCACAATCAACGTACTTTTATATAAGGCTTGAAGGATAAAATTTCGTACTTTCGCAGTGTCCATGCGTGGGCAACGAAGAAGGTAAGAGATCTTTTTCGCAAGAATACTCATCGTGAGTAATACACAAAGAAAGACCGATGCCATTGCCATGCGACCAAAAAATACTCGCACGCAATATGTATATTGAAAAGGTTAAATTTCAAAGATCGGTTTAGAGCGTGGGCTAAGGCGAATTTAATTGAAAAATTAAAACAAGGTTGAATACGCACGATACCGCAATAGCTGAAACTACTGGCATACAAACACTTAGGTTTTTCAGTCTTTGAACTCGTGAGAAAAAAATAAATAAATCGATAACCCATTTAATTGTGGTTACATTCCGTGCAAGTAAATAGTGTTAATTTAATCTCTAAAATAATTATGATTAAATATACACCTTAAAAGGTATGGTACGAAATGCACATGTGTGGCGCATTAACCATATGGTTTATCTATTTTCAATACAAGATGATAGTGTTTCTCAAAGGTCGCACAGCTTCAAACGTGACAATTTCTCTTGAAAAATAAACTATTGCGAGCAAAAAGTTCGATAAGAATATCTTTACTGTTTTAATTTGCGCACTATTAAAAAAACAGTTACGTTAATAACTCAGATCGGCAGAGCAAACATTCAAGTATGTAGCATTTATGCAAAATAATAATATATGAAATAAATCTTTCATATCACTTTACCAAGAAAGGTACATAATGCGACAGAACCGAGGATTACTGTATGCATATTTTTTTCTAGAGTGGCACACATATGTCTGCAATGTAACGTAAATCATAGAGAAATCAAAACAATCTTATCGTGAATTTCGACGAAACGGGACGAACAAATACAACAAGAAACTATATAAAGCAAAATAATTGGACTCGTACTAATTAACGTCGACAAATATATATTTTAACATTGATTTAAAAAAAAAATGAAACTCTTCGTTTGACCGATCTTCATCGTCAATCAGGGTAAAGCCGTCTAACGAGACGACATACTGCTGCCAGGACAACTTTCTTTTGATAGCCACTTTCATTCTAAATTGTAATATTTAAAAGTGAATCGTTATTAATTAACCGAGCGACTGACTATTTATTATGCACGAATTGCGCAAAACAAGATCGCCGCGAGCGGGAATGTCGAACCCGATAAATTGACATGCATGTGAGCGATAAAAATTCTCCATATTAAAAACCATTAATTTGACTCATCCTGAAATACAGATTGAAACTGGAGAACAACCGGAAGCCATTAAAATATGCCCGGCGAACTAATGCTACGAAGATAACCACAGTGCATGGAATGACGAATACGACCAGTTCCAAGATATGATAATAATTGTAATATACAATGAATTTCACGAAAATTATTTTTATACATAAAAAGATACTGTTCAATTTTATCACATTGGCAGTGATAAAAAGGTGAGTCAATCAAGATAGTAGAAAAAAATCAATTTTCATTATATTTTTCAAATGCACGATGAATATGAGATTTACTGCTTCGCGAAAAAGAGCTTTCCATGACCTGGCTTATTTATCGGTGTACATCGAATATTGATGTGGTACATTTGATAGTTGCCATATGGCAACTGTCAACTCGTATGCCGTTTTCGTCGGTAGAATTTAATTGATCGTGAACCGCCTGCATACAAAGTCAAGTTTTTCATACGTCAGATCGTAAATCAATTTACGAAGTTCGTCATTTAAGGGAATAATACGACCAGCACAATTGCGTACACGTCCATTGTGGCGGCACACACAAAACGAAAATATGAAAAACGAGTCCAAATCAATGAAAACGATAATCTTCGGTACACTAATGAACCATAAACGTTTCGAAAGACGACCAAAAACATGAAAACACAAAGTCTTTAAAAAATCTCGATACGTTCATCATCATCAAAAACCGATCTCGCGCCAGATCGAAAACCTCCTCAAAAAACATTTGAACACCTCCGGATCGACACCGCACTTATCTATTACACGACGCACACCCGAAATCCGTAGACAATCGACGCGATTTAACGGATGACGAACCGCCGACCGTTCGATGCACTTCCTACGGACGACCATCTCAGGACACGAACCGCCGCGAGCGCGACCGATTGTTTATCCAGCATAAAGAGACTTTGCAACACGGAGCCTCGAGACGGCGACAACACTCACCGCAGCAGGTGTTCGACAAAATTCACTGAACAAACGAACGCGAAAACCAATATTTGCAGCAGCAGAAACGCGGATCGTGAACACCGAACTGACACACGGGAGAGCGGGACGAGCGGGAGGATGCGGCCGGGCTGCACTCAAGTGCATTGCCCCTTGTGCAGCGGCTGCGACGGGCTGCAACAGCCGACTGCTGTTGTCGACTGGAGTGCGTCGAAACAGTGGCGGCCGTGGTGGATGTCGAGTGGCCGCGAGCCGCCGCTGGACTGGCTCGGCGTTTGGAACTACGGTCTCGGAACACCCAACGATACGGTACCCCACCCGTTTCGCTGAACAACCACCTACTACTTGGCTTTCTCTGATCGTGTGTGTGTGTGTGTGTTTGTGTGATCGTGGTTGTTGGACGAGGAGGCACCCCTCCGAGATGTTGGTCTATTTCCGTACGAGCTCCAGGACGAGAGTTCGTTAACCATATGGATCAGTTCGTTGTCCAATGTTGGGATTCGGATGTGTTTGAATAGTGATTGTGATGAAGGGGGGGGAATAGGTGAGATAAAAGTGAAAACGGAAGGATGAAAAACTATGTATGCGGCGAGAAATACATTTAATAATTAATCTATTGTGTGTTTCAATAACACAATAGAGCACGGAATGTTGATTTAAAGTTGTCGAGTTTCATAAGTGGAACAATGGATTGTAAATTTATCAAACGCACTCGACAAAAGTACGAATAATAATTAACATGGTTGAATTTTCCGACAATAAAATGATAAGTGTTTTACAAACCGCAAGTTGAATTTGAATTTCGATCTTATACGTATTTATTATATTTAAGCACTTAACATCAAACAGTTTCCAACGACTGCGTGAAAATACCTGTTCCGTCGCACGAACCCATTACAAATTATTAATATTCAAATATTTCGATGGTAATTAGGCGAACTATTATCGGGGTCCGGTTACAGCGACTACCACACAGATTGCTGCGGTCGGAGTTTTCGAAGCGCAAATATCGTTCTAAATAGGACGAGAAACGCGATATGTGCCCTTTTGTCATCGCAACTACGATTCCTTATCACGAATCAAAGTTCACGAACGAAGGATAGCTGCGCGCGTTATTATTACGCACATAGATAATGGCTACTATTTAAATGATCATAATTTAAATACGATTTTGGTCAGAATTTTTATCCCATTCATCAGAATTTATTTGACATGGGTCAGAATTTTAACTGGATTTGTCAGAATTTATATTAACTAGCATATAGGCCCGATGTAAATAACATCGGGATGTGTATTTGTTTATTTTAAAGTCGATGTCCGTACCCGATTTGAATATTTAATTAATAAAATCAAAATAGTTCATTTGTTATTGTCACCAAACGTCATATAGGCAAAGCCAGTAGTTAGTAGGTAATAAGCATCATTCGAACAGACGCACAGAAATCCGTGATTATATATAGGGGATGGTCAGAATAATATTAAGAAACCTAACCTAACCTATTCTGACCATTTAATTTTTCGCCATAGATAATTTCCAAACAATTTCCACGCACGGCGGCTGAAAACGGCCGCGGAATCGGTCTTGTCTCCGACAAGCTGACTCACTACATAATCGTGTAATAAAAGGACAAGCTGAATTCTCCCCCGCACGAGATCAATGCGATTGCGAGGTTACGGAATAGAATTGTAGGCCTCGAAGACCCACCTCGACAAGAACCCGGTTGCCAATAAAGGCGTTGCAGCCATTGTTGCATTAGCTGCAGTCGTTAGTTTGGGTCGGCGTACGTGCAGGATAAATTTGTCTCGGCAATAACTCGACGTAATCCTGTCTGTCGGCCGAACATACAAAAAGACCAATGTTCGATGTGAGGTGAAAAATTAGCGTTGTTTAAAGTAGGCGGTTTTATATGTGCAAATGAATCAGACGATAATGTGGAATACGGACGTTAAGTGAAATGTAACCGATCGATCATTATTTTCGTTGAGAAAAAATAATATCGGATGAGACTTCGACAGCTTGAAACGGTGAAAATTTCTCAAATAAAATTAAAACCACTCTCGTCATGACTGGCAATATTGCACATGCACCGCAGAATTAAATGTAGAAATTTCTCTTTAAAAATCGCTAATTGAATGAAAATTAATTAAAAGAAAACCGAGCGCGTGCCATTAAAAACGAATTATATCACACAATCGTGAAACTGTTCGATTTTGAAAAAAATGTCAAAATTATATCTTCCGTTTTCCATTTCCACCGAGAAAATTATCCGCAAAAAATGTGACAATGATCTACGGCTTATTAGCAAAGCGACATTGTATCGGATGGCATGATTCAGAAGAAATAACAAAACAATTAAGAGACAGTTATCCACTTTCATATAAATACTATTCCATTCACGAGACGCACCTTCTCACCTGGATCAATTAATCAAATTGAAATGCATAAAGCGTAACTTCCGGAGAATGAAGTGCCAGGTACGCGTTACCAAACACGTGAAGCAAATATTTTTCAATGCCACATTTTGAATGCGTTCTTCTTTAATGTTTTACCGTGTACAAGGCGACCCGATTCGAAATGTTCAATTCTAAATCAAAAATAAACGCGAATTACATCACGGTATTGAATCATCCGTCTAATGAATAATCATGCTCCTTTCGATACAATCGCACGAAACCCAGCAGTCGTCAGAATGCAAGGTATCAATAGCATAATCAAGCGGTTTATGATTCTATGCATCGATCATAAAAATATACGTAACCGGTATTCAAATATCCAACTTTGAATAAATATGACTTCAAATGGGTAAAAAATCAAGGAAATTCGCGTACAGTAGCGGAGTGAATCAAAGATACTCAATTTATCGGTACTTGTAAACGTGTGCAAATAAAATCTTTTTTTATCAATACTATCTTCAATCTCAATGATCTGATAGCACAAAAATCAAATCATAATGAGGGCAGAACGATGATTTCGCATGGTATTTTCGTTATTAGTTAATACTCGATTTCCGTTCACTTTTTCGAATTTAAAGTCAAAATAGTTTGTAAAAATCGTAAATGTGTAACACTGATGCATGTAGAAAGCGCTTCGCTCCATATAATAAGTAAGAGGTAATTGCAGATATGCTATTAATTATTTCATTTCATACGAAATTCACAAACTTTTAAACGATGAAAATATGCAAAATAAAATACTCGGCATCACGAAATTTACTACGAAAACTCAAAACTAATTGATGTGATTATTAAATGTCACACTATATTAAAACACGTGATGCGAAAAATATCACGGAAATTATTTCGGTAAAAAATAACCGCGATTTGCATCACCTTGATTATTGATTTTTCTCGTAATTCATTACCAGCATACAACTGCTGAAATCTAAAAAAATATATATATAAGTTTAAATAAAACAAAGTAAATGAGCGGAATGATTTTGCAAATCACTCATAAAATAATGAGACAATGATATATATTTTTTATAACGATCGTAAAAAAAGCACAATATCACCTTGCACGCGGCGATTGTATAAGAAAATCAGTATTTGACACGGTTGAGTATCAGAGCGAACATAGTTTATCTTCTGGTTTTGAATAAAAATTATCGCTCGGAATCTTATTCATACACAACAACGCACGTGAAATTCGCGGCATATTACCTGAAAATACTCCAATCAAAATATTACCAAGGCTTATTTCGCAAAGCACTGCGATGGCACGATAAGATAAACGGGTAATAAATCAGCAATAGTGCTTTATCGCACTAAATCTGAGTTAGTATAAATATAATTTATCGATTGTCACGATTATTGATCATATTGCGGCGGTTGGGGCTAGACATCGACAACCCCGACAGTGTTAAACTTCACGTGCTGAATTTCAAATTACGCAAACGAGCGCCCATAATGTTTTATTACGGCGGACCGACGATTGCGAAACGGCCGATGCGAAAATCTCATATCATAAGTAAAGTTTATTAAATTGAACACATCCATAATGGACGCGAACCATTAGGACGCCATTAACCTTTCATCGGTTCGAATACGAATTTCTTCGAACTCGCCAAAGAGCGAAAATCGTTACGTCCACACACATACACCCGCGCATTTGAATTTTTCCTACTGCGAAAAAAACCAGAGCAACGAACGACAATGATCGCGGTCACACAAGAGCGAACTCATTATCGGAAATAACGAAAGTAAATGGGTTCACTTCCAAATTCGTTCCGAAGCAATATGGATACGATTCGATTTGTGACACGTTGATAAAGCGATCGCTGTGCAAATCTCCAAGGATCATAGATTGACATATCGATTTTTTTTTAAATCGATCTTTCCAAGCGACACATCACACGAACGCCATCGTTCAAACTGGTCAGAAAACGAAATTGACCGATGTCAATCGATCTCGGTGGGCGATCCGTCCAGATTCCTCATAAAGGCACGAAACGAGATCCATTAAGCGATATCCTTTGGACGTGCATAATTTACATCACCGGCGCGATCGTATACATAAATATAAACAGAATTTCGCATTGGCTGTAACGAAACGAGCGAAGGTGCCGGTTCGGCGAACGACCTCACGGAAAATCATTTCACTTGTCCGTTTTGTCTGCTTACCACACACATCCTCCGAACATGGAGATATAACGCGGCGCCGCTTTTGGGAACGACCAACCCGATCCGTGTCAATGTCAATTCGCAGTCATATTCTTGCGTGTTGTTTTTTTTATATGTATGTATATTCATTCTTCTCTTTCGATTGTTTTTGTTTCGTGATCTAGTGGCTGCGGTGGCCTCGCGTATAGTTTCTCCTTGAAGGGGGGCAACCGAAAGCGTTTTTTCGCTAATGCATATCGGGAAGTGATTATGTTTGACGAGTTCGAATGGGCGATACGAAATACGCCGGTCAGGGTTTTTGACTCGATGATTTCGATTCTCGGAAATCTTACGGGGATAAATATCGCAAAGATGATTCACAAATCGGATGCTTTTCACAATCTGAAATCTTTTATATGTCGATATGTCACAGTTTGAGTGTCCACTTCGTTTGTGCACGAACAAACTAGTCTGTTTGTACACCTTCAAAACAGCTGTATTCCAATTGTTAGTGTAGTATGACAATTTAAGTTGTTTGCACTCACAATCAGATAACACTCTTTATGCTAAATATCAATAAAATGGGAATTGGTATGTAAACTAATGATCGAGAAATACGCGTAGGGTCTACCCGTCGTGTCAGTTTGAACTTCGAGAGTTTGTTTTGAACACGTTTTCCCAACTCAAGTTAAAACGCTAAACCAACCTAACCCAAGCATGATACTTATGACGTCTGTTTTTAGTTTAGACGAAATTATATGCAAGTAAAATTTGACATTCAAGCTAAAATCGATAATTTGTGTATACCCAAACTAGTATGGGTATAAACAAACAAAATTGAACACTTGAACTGTGACAGATACAATATTAACCCTTTGTGTCCCGGTGTGCCGTGGAGGAACCGCAACTTCATTATTTTTTTCCTAATATCCCAGTGGTTCCATTTCGACACCACTTCGATTTTAGCGTTACCAGAGACATTTATCGTTCGTTGGAAATTTTTATTATTTCGCCGAACCGCTGGAATGCTGGCAAAAAAGTGGTTCTTCCCTTAAGGCCAGGCGCCCACTGCGATTTGTAGTCGCGGCGATCATTTAGTCGCGAAAATGGAACGGATTGTTTTAGGTTAAAGTGCACCCATATGGTATATGGGCGCACATCAACCCAAACAATGTGTTTCATTTTCGCGACTAAACAATCGCCGCGACTACAAATCGCAGTGGGCGCCTGGCCTAACCCGTTAACCCTTTGCATAAATCGATAATAACAAAATCGATTACACAACACAACGAATCATCGCAAAAAATGAGACCATTCACGAAAATCGCGCAGACAAACAAAAACGGCTCAACCCTGAAAATCGAAAACTCCACCACACAGCTGTTTCCAATTCGGCAATCCATAACGCGCAAAAATACCAAAACGACCATCTAATACGCGCAACGTATCGGAATGCCACGCGCTCGCGCACACACGACACCGCTCGATCGACCCGGCGAACACATGCGTAAACAAAGAGCGCGCCGCGGTTAAGCCGCAGCGGCGCGGGTGTGTGCGTGGAGGTGTCGAGTGCAACGAGCTCCGAGTTGCATTCGAGTGTTGCAAGGCCGCGGTTCGGCCTCGCGCGGGGGCGATGCGCGCATACGGCCGTACCGAAAATTCGCTCTCTTGAGTTGTTGTGCGGCGATGTGATGATGGTGATGGTGATGGTGGTGATGATGATGGTGGTGGTGATGGTGGTCGGCGGGTAACGGCCTCGGCGTCATCCTCTCGGGCGGTCCCCTTTGTCGGATTGTCGCGGAAAATGTGCGAATGAATTGTTTGATGTTGCTAATTTCGGGTGTGAATTGGGATTATGGTTTCGGTTGATTGGTGTGAACGAACTCTATTATTATCGTAGTTAATAGCGGATAGTAGCCGGCGTTGCTCGGGACTTAAATTTTAAATCAAATTACTTTTTTTTTGAAGCATGAAGGATGGCAACAGACCGTCGACTCGTAAATTTGGTACTTTGACTGATAGATATGATTCTACTAGTGTATAGGACCGATGTTAATAACATCGGCTGTGGTTTTGTTAAGAAACGGGAAACGATAAAATGTGAAAACCCGAAATGTGTACCTGATTTGAATATTTAATATTTAATTAATAAAATCAAAATAGTT
>JAOXNN020000055.1:6994383-7034950 GCA_028571205.2 Hydropsyche betteni | reverse complement strand
GGTAGATTTTTTTCGTTTATAAACGGCTATTATCCCCCCAAAACCGGCCCCAGCCCACGCGCGGGGGGCGAAGGCGCACACGGGCCGCTCGCCGGGGGGGCGGCGCCCCCGGGGCGGGGGCTCCGGGCGTGTGCGCGCCTCGGAGGCGCGCGAGGCGAGCGCTCAGTCCGGCAGCGGCGGTTGCGGGGACGCCGGCGCCGCGGGACGCCGCCCCCGCGACGACGCCCCCCGAGCCCCCAGCCGAGAGCGGAGCCCGAGGCGAGTCGGCCGAAGCGACGGAGCGGTCAGGATGAGGTTAGGGTTTTTTTTTTGGGTCGGTTTGTGGGTATTTTGGGTCGTCGGCGCGTGGGTGGCACGCACGATGCTTGCCGCATGTATTTCGTAACAGTTTTTCTTTTGGGGAAATCTTGGGAGTGCGTTGTTGTTTTGGGGATTTTTTTTTTTTTGAATGTTTGGTGTGTTGATGTTGTTTGTGGATTTTGGTGTGTTTTGAAATTTTGTTGTGGTTTAAATGTGTTTTCGGTGATGGTGTTTTTTTTTTGGTATGAAAATTGTGGTTAGGTTAGATTTTTTTTTTTGATAAAACGTTATAAGTTAGATTAAGTGTATTTTGGTAAAGAATTTTTATTTTTTTTATAATTAAAATGCACTTTCACTGATAATTAGAATAAAATATTTGAATATTAAAACAAATCTAATTTTTTTATTTTTTATTCAAATACAGTAAACCCCCCCTATAATGTCAAGATAGATTCCATGTTATAAGGGGTTAAGGTTTTTTAATTTTTTTTTACATTTTTATGTGTTAATTGCTTGTTTCAAATGCATTTGAAAAAAATTTAAAAAATTTGAATTTGAATGCGTTTGAACGATATAGGGGGGACGAATAAAGGCGTTTACTGTATATTAAAAATTGATTGTGAATATAATAATGAAAATTTATTATCATTTTGAACGAATTGGGATCAGTTAATTTTAGATTAAAACCTTACACTTAAGTTTTCTTATATAAAACATTAGAAATTGTATAGGACGAAAAAATCTTATACTAAAAATGTACATTCACTAATAGTTAAATATTTAAAATCATATTTTATTACTTAAATACAATGAAATCCCGTATCCAGAAATAACATTCTCCTGTTATTTTCGTTCATCCTGAAGACCCCAAGTTTTAATTTTAAACCCCAAATATACGCTTTCCTTCTAATATCATTTTTTTTTACTATCCCTTCAAAAACATAAAAACAGACTCTCAATATATATAAATACCAAAATTTCAATCCACACTTAAAACTATTATCGCTTTGAGTGAATCGGGATCAGTAAATTTTGGATTAGCCAAGTTTCCAATCTGATCACGAACTCCGAACTATCTTAATTATTTATTATTAATGTGCTTCGAGCTGTGTACATATAAGTAGACGGTTAGGGGACGAAAATTGCTGCCCTCGTACCGGAAGTTAACCGCGTGCGCGTCGCAATGGGGTTGATGAAAAGGGGACGCTTTTAATTCGAGCCTTAGAGGGAGAGTTTCTGTACGATCGCTTCACCTTTACCTTTTCAGAGCGGTGATATTCGCGATGAATAGAATAAGGTTTTGTTCGATGGAGTGTTCGTATCTTTTCCGGGCTCGTTAACGGAGGCTGCGGGGAGCGATGGGACAATGAGTGCTGGGGAAAAGTTTTCATTTGATTTGCATTTGAATGTCGAGCTTTTTAAATTTTTTTGAATGAGATTTTAATATTTTTTCTTATTAAAGAACTATTTTTATTTGATTTGTTTGAAAAGGGTTTTTTCGCAATTAAGTTTTCATTTAAAGTAATATTTCCATTTTTTTTAATATTCATTTCAACTTCAAGCGGTATGCATTTGAAAAAGTTTTCATTATGATAATTAAGCGGAGAGTGGAAGAAATTCATTTTTTCTCTCTGCAAAAAACTTGTTTTCCTCTGAAAAAAATCGCATTTCCAATTTCTTTTGTTACACATCACAACAATGAAAAACTCCCAAATATTTTTCTTATTCATAAAAATTATAATTTCACTTCGATATATCAAACGATAAGTCTTTTATTTACATTCCCCCTATTTACGTATTAAATACATATTTACTCTTTAAGCCTCTGAAGGCTTCATCCAAATAACGAATCACACAAAAGGGCTTAGCGAACATGTAATAATTCAAAACATATATATAATATAATATTATAGATATCTTCGACCTTTTTTCGACTCGTACACATTGTACAATTTGTACACCATACATCAATTTAATGCGAGCCTTACGGCAGTTGGGCTTTGTTGGAAAATTTCTGTGTGATGAGGTAACGTTTTACTACCCACTATTGTTCGTTCCATAATATAATCTCGTAATGGGGGAATTCTGTAATGGTGCAAGAAAGGGTGAACCACATAAACGTCAGGGTACTTCTCAAGTTACATCGAAACGTTAAACTTAATTATGCAACGAAATTGGCTTTTACTGAAACATTCGAGGGTACATCTTCAATTTTATATCACAAAAATTAATATGATTAATGCACTCATTCTGTATTTTATGTATTAGGATTAAATCAATGCTTTTTAACCTTGTTGAAATAATCAATCACAGTTAATAAATGATTTAGTTCAAGTATCGTTGATATGTAAGATTAGAAAATAACTGTATTTAGCACTTGAGCTCCTTAAAAATAATCTACTTATCACGAAATAACGGTCGGCAAAAAATTCAAACTTCGATAATATATTAGAAAGGCTTTATCAACTTTACATAGCCATTCAATGATAATGATTTATGCGCGGATTATAATGAAAAGAGTTTCCAATTTCTAAATTTTATTTTCAAACTGTTGTTTTAATTCGATTTGGCTTATGATTTAAAATATATCGAATAATTAACGCATTTAAAATATATCATATATAAATAATGTCGACCTCCACAATGATCGAGACGGTTGCATAATTGAACTATTACAAACATGCAAATTGTGCCACGCTATAAATACGTTCAGTAAACGAATGTGTAATATATATATAAACACAGAAGCTTCTAGAACAATATAAAAAAAAGAGAAAAAACGTACAAATTGGCTCGTTTGGATTTACGTTTACTCTCTCTCAAAAAAAAAAGATTTTTCGCGAAACAACGAGCGCGAAAAATCGCACGCCTCGAGCGATCGCGCTCATTTCAAATCGAACGGCTTTTGAGACTCGTTTTTGAGTATTATTATCTTTTTTTTTATGTTCATCTTCTGAATGAACGCCATTTTAGCGGTGTGGGTTTCAAGTTCATGTCTATTTCAAACAGAGGCCGTTTATTTTCGTGGCGTGGTCGCAAAAGAAAATGTTGGGAAGTTCTTCTCGCAGAAGTGTTATACTAAACAGCGGTACGCATGTTGGGGTTTTTGTAAAGCTATAAAATTTTGGGCGGTCCTAAAATAAATTAAGAATAAAAACGCGACAGATATAAGCGCCGAGTCTGTGAGATAAATTTATCTCGATACAACGCAAAATGTAGGTTTATATAATCATCATTTTGCGTTTTGGATTAAAACCGCGCATTCACATTATGATATTGCGAAACTACAACATTAAAAATCTGCATACTATCAAAATACATCATTATAATTCGAGGTCACTGCGATATACTTTATCAATTCATTAAAACTTAATCAACTAACCAAACCGATAAAAATTACACGAAAAGCAAATTTTATTCAAAAAAATCAACATCACCAAAAAGATAACGCACAACTGAAACGAACACCGACCAACACCGAAACCAGTCACTCTCGTATAATAGTAAACGTGAAACGTGGTCGCCGACACGTGTTGCCATTCCATTTACACGCCACGGCCGTTTCGCAACCAATCCACACATTCAATTTCTCGTATTTTCCCCTCAGATAATACCTCATGGACGAGCGGAGAACGGCATTAGACGACAATCGTTTCGCGTAATGATGCACCAACAACGCTCAGCAGAGAGGGGCCTTCGAGGACGCTGCAATATGACATATCGCGCTCAGCTCTCGTCACAGAGAGCCACCGCTGACCCTTAAAATTGTGCTGTGATAATAAAATTTCAGTATTCGGTGCGAACCCGACCCAAACCGCAAAGTAATAAATAGTATAGTATTTTAAATAAATAAAAATGGCCGTCGTCGGGCAGGAGACGAACGGCTCGCTGGTCAGGCAGCGGCTCAACAAGGAGGTCGCCGAGCCTGTCCAGTTCGAGAGAGATGTCGATGTAAAGGAGGACGAGGAAGTCGTCGATAATGGCAAAAGCGAGAGCAACGGGAAAGATCGAGGAGACGATAAGGACAAGGAGTACAAGAAGGATATCCAGCTGCTGCTGTGGGAGGACATGCCGAGGCATTTGCAGTTCAATCCTTACGTGAAGACTGGGTATAGGCCTCTACTCAGCGCTTGGGGGTGCATCCATAGTCTGTTCTATCTGCATAACGAGACAGTGAACATATTGACACATGGTGAGTCGATTTGATTATTAAAAACTTTTGAGTGCGCGAATATTTCGCTCGTTGTCAATTGGAAGTATGTGTGGGGTGTCGCGAGATTGATCTGTCCAATTCAATGTTCGTTTATTAATACATCCTTCTGTTTTTTTATTATAAAAAAATAATGAGATCACATTTTTTACGCGATATCGCGAACCAGTTTGATTCAATGAATTATAATCGCTGCTGTAGTGTCAGTTTTGATAACCTCACTATTATGTTTATCTTGCGTCGTATAAAATCACAGTTTGCACAAATTGTGGAAGTTGTAATGTAACCGTGGGCAAATACAGATTACACCATTATCTGTGTGTATCTAGAAAAGTGCCTTGACATTATTGTAAACCTGACGGTTAACATTTTTTTTCATGGTGTAAAATTGAAGCAGATCACGCGAACGGGTCAGATGAATTAGCCGGTTATTAAAATAGCGCTTATTATGTTTTAATCTAGCGATGATTTTATTTGACCTATAACAAGTAATGAACGGAAAAAATATATAAAATTTGCGTTTTGTGCTAAACGCCCGGAAAAGGTTTAATCAATTTTCTGGTATAAAATGATTTACAAAGTAAATAAAAAGAGTTCGTTTAACGAAAACCTTGGAAATCCGCTCGTTAACGTTGATTATACCAAAATATTTCAAAAGCAAACTTTTAAAAGAAAATTCGATCGAAGAAAAATAGTGACTTTTCCGATATTTTTTGCTCTTCATTTTAGATAACTGTGAAAAAATACTCCAACTTTCCCACCCGTATATATATAATATATAAAATAAATAATTACGTTACGGAAAAAAAACACACATGTGAGTAACATCAATATTGAAACATCCACGAGCTAATAAAGCAACGCAATTTTTCGCCTTCTGTCCCGGGAAAAATTTCATTACGGCCGAACCTTCGTCTCCCAGCACATTTCCTGAAGCCTTCTCGCCTTTTTTCTGCCATTCGGAAATACATATCGAATGAGAACTCCATCACACCCATAACATCGTCAAACTCTCGAGTATGACGAGGGAAACTCGCATCAGCAAACAATTTTCCGTTGAGGTTGGCTTTGACGTCTGACCTTAAATTTGGACACTTGTGCGACGGGATCCTTGTGCCTCTGGGTGGTCTGCGGACCATAAATCATCCCTGTACCGCCATTAATCACGTTAACGTTAACGCCATCCCCTAACGTATACAGAAGTACAAAAAAATGTAGCGATTGTTGCGTAAGAGCCCCTTCTTGGCCAGAAGATAGAACGACCTGAAAATGGGAGATTTTTCTTCGGGGACCTGGAACTGGGTTTTCGAGTTGGCTCGGGTCAGGAAATGTGAAAAGGTCACAGCTTCGGATGCGTTGACCTCGTTGGGCCGTGGAATGATACTGTTGAGCTGGGTTATGGTATTGTTTTGGGTCTCGTCCAAGGGCTGTTGTGGAATTCGTGCTGGGGTAATGCGATTCGAATGCGGAAACGGGGTAGTTTATGGTTCGGTTGTGCTAGCTTTTGTTTTTGAAAATCGATTTCGGTTTATCGGCGGAAAATTTGTCAGTTTTATTTCGGTAGTTTATGAATATTTCATTCGTTTTGATTTGTGGGTTTTTTTTCGGTTTATTTTATTCGCATGAAACATTGTTGGTAGTCGTGGTGATTATTACTGTTCGTCGATTGCTTTTTAATGGCGTGAAAGTTTTGAAAAGTCATGAAACTTTCTGTGTTTCGACATGAAACTTTTTCAGTTAGTGTTTCACGAAAAATTCAACGGCTAATTTTCGCATCGTTCAATTAAAATACGATTTTAATATTTAAACGAACCATTTATTTTAAATAATTCACTCACATTTGCGTCCGAATAAAATAAAACATTACCACTTTAATATTATATAATAAATATACACGAACATTTAAATTCGTTTGAATAAAACCGTACCTTGAAACGTCGCCGCCTATATCGGCGGAAAACGACAATTTTATTACAATGAAATATTCATGAGTTTTTTGCGAACATTTGAAAAATCCCCATGTGAAATTTCCCATTATTTTCCACGCACGAGACACGTCTTATTATACAGACCATCTGTAATGAATGGCTTTCGTCGAAAGGACCAACGTCATATTATACTTTCATATCTCGCTACACATCCGACGTAAAAAAAAAACACATTCGCATAATAAAACATTTTCCCATTCAGAACTTAATAGATACACGCACTCATAAGCATCACTATGATATAAAAAAAATATTTTTCCGGGTTCATAATTCGATCTATCACGATTTTCTTGGGTATGATCATGAATTTCTGTTTATGTGTGATATCATCATCATTATCATTATATATTTTCTCTATAATGTTTAGTAATATCATAAAAGAAAAGACTTATATATAATCGAAAGTTTTTTGGATCAATTACTGATTGAGTCGCTTAACGTTCATGATTGGTGTGTTGAACGGAGTTTGAACTTTAGTCATATGTGATATATTATTAGATTAAACACGAAAATCGCTTTCGTCTGATGTTCTATATTAGTTACAAGGATTGAACGTCAGCAACTATCCTACCATCAATTTGTACAGCGATCCCAATATAAATTCCCTACCTTGATGGGTAGGAGCGGGCCTCCTATTTAATCCCAAACAAATGTTTTATATTCGATCCGGCTTCAATAATAGGATTCCATCTGGTTTCGCGGAAACAGGCGGATTTACTAATTATGCCAATCAATCTGGGAAAATGTCGGGTCTCGAGAAAATACACCATTTCATAAGAATCGCTGAACTAAATCGAGAAGTTAGCTTATCCGACATCAGATCCGTCCGCGCGGAAATGGATTTATAATATTGTTATTCGGGAATATCGATATTTAAATAAGATTTTAATGTATCGATTTTCAAGATGGTTTCAGTGCGAGTTTTCGAAATTCAACCGGTGGACGCGAAAGTAAAAAGCTCTCGCCGAACCTTTGGCAAATATTTTACTTTAATGAAATACGTGCAAATAATACGGATTCAGGCAACGTGAGCCGAAATTCAGTGAATCTCCGGAACTTTCAACCCTTTAGAGCAAGGTGCCCCCAATAAACTTTCTCGGGGCCGCGTTAATTACAAAAGCTTGTGTCCGAAGGTTTACTGTGCGATAAATTTCTCCACAAATATTTGTATTGAAAGGCATTTCAACCACGAAAGTTATTAGTATTGTGTTCTAGGAAAAGCGTGCTCGGTTTGCTTTCGCCATCATAAATTTCGACGTATTTTTTTTACATCGCTCGGCATTAATTCCGAAAGCCCGAAAAAAAAAATACCCGGACGTATTCCATAATTCATTTATTTCCATGTCAAACTTCGAAAAGGGTTCGCCCCCCCGCTGCGGTGCGAATTCAATTAATTTTTTCGACGCAAATTAGCGTGGCGTTCTTTTTTCGGCCGAAAAATCCTTTCAAAAAGCTTTTCCCGCCTTTTCCACCGGAAAATCGAACGGAATCCCTCAGCGACATGCATAAATTAAAAAGCGACAACCCATTATCGGCAAACGACCATTATTCAGCGCACAATACGTGTACAGTTTTAAACCTCTCGGCGCGGTAATTAATCCAATTATCGCGACACACCCGTTTTGCATGTGTATAATTCCGCCAGTTCACACTTATCGAATTATGTGCGAAAACATCGGATATTTTACGGGGCCGTAACGTCACGTGATATTGTTATGTAACGTGTGTGTGTGTGTGTGTTTGTTTAAGGGCGGGTAAGACAAGGGCGGATGCGAAACCGTCTTCGGTAAAAGCTTTATGGTCCCATGGGTGATGGGACGCATTAGCCAAGTTTTCATTTTTATCCTACGACTAGCCATGATATTGGCTGGAAAGTTTTCCCGAGGGACTCATCGTTATGTGTGATTCGTTTCAGACGAAAATACTTCTTTAGTATAGGCACAGGTGTTATGTACGATCATTATGAGTTTAATTTTGTTTTCGTTAATTGGGTTGTATAAGTATTTGAACAAAGCGTATTTTGCGATTCGTTTATTTTTAGAATAAGGAAAAGATCCTTTTGAGTTTATTTACATAAGATCTAAAAATAAAATTAAATGCGCGTTTTATGAACTTCATTCGTTTAACAAAATAATTAAAATTTTTAAATAGAACAATATAAATTTCATTTTAAAAGATCAAAAGTTAAATGTTATATTTAAAAAAAAAATTAAATAAAATACGGAACTGAAAATCCATTGTATTTTCGCTACAGGCTATCAATCTGAAGTTTATAGCAAGCACTTTTATTGTGTTATAAAACGAATCGAAATAATGCTGCTCTCGGATACATACAAAAACGTTCCGAGTGTCGAATTTCCATTTTCCAAACACACACATGCCTGATTTTTTTTTCACCGATCACGCGATCGGAAAAGCGCGACTCGTTCAATGAAAAATCGCTCTTTTCATCCATTATGGATTAACACATCAGCCGGCGGTCTACATTATGCAATGTTTCTCCATTTTATCACTTCCGACCTAGAAACGGATGAGAAACGTCGCCGCAGACAGACCCGTATTTAATTCTATCCATAATGCAAAATCTTATCGGGGTGCGGCCCCGATAAGCCCAAAGAGGGGTAATTTTATTTAGATTATGGGTCTTTGGGCGGAAAAGCCTCGGCCGGGGTCGCGAATTTCAAATATTTGATACTCGAGATATTTCGGATGATAAATTACCCCGTTTTTGGATGTTTTGTTGTGTGGGTTCTGTCGTTTTCGACGGTGTGTGTTTTATATGCGACGTGAATAAGTAATGGTGGGTGCTGCATTCTTTATGGATTTTTCGAAAGGGTGACTTTTTAGAGTTGTTTTATATGTTGTGTAGTTTGGGAGGGGTCTTTATAGAATTTTCGTTGAAAATTTTTGGGTTTCATTGTGATTATTTAATATAAGATTTATACAACAGTCATAATCATATTATTACGCGATCTATTTAATCTTATATTTTCAATAAAAAAACTTCTTAAATTTTTTAATGAAATTCTCGCACGAATCAAAAATTAAAAATGTTCAAAGAGTTTGAAACATTTTTCATAATTACACGCCCATATGTCAGGAATTTTTGTTGGCTGTCAGAATTCGAAAAATTTCAATTTACCTTCATTATACAACAAACGTCCATATAACAAAATATTCAAACACTTTTTTCCAACAAACGTAATCAAGGTCAAATATTGAATAGCTTAACGCGGAAAAAAAACTACCATTACGTCCGAACTAAATGACCTATCCGATCAAAAATTGATGCAGATCGTAGATCATACGCGATCACAAATGATGTGACATTTCTAAACGCCACATTCGAATATTGAATTCCCCTTAAATATCGCCCACATATCGAAAGTGACATGAGGCGTATTTAAAGCCTCCAAGCACACACGTAGGTCAAATCTCATTCGAAATAGACAACCTTAACATTGAGTGTATTATTGTTGTCCCAGGACGAGCGGAGTCGGGTCACAAAGATTAAGTAGCTTACTGAGTCGAACGAGGAGGAAAGCTTTATGTAAATTTCTCTAAGACACGTGACACTATTATTAACTGAAGTATTATTTTGTGATATCGAGTAGTTTTGAATCATTCGAAAGTTTACTTCGCATTAAAAATGAATCAGCAAAATGTGTACGCTACATTGCTGTATAAAAACGTAGAAAATTATGCAAATTACCCTTCATTTGAACGTCACATAATAGCTGTGTTCAAACTCGTCAATAGATCATGAACTCACACGTAATAACATACTTTATTTGAATCAAACAATTGATTTAAAATTTAAATTTCGCTTACGTTCGCTACATACTACGCGCAAACGAGAACAATGCACATTTGCGGAAAATCGTTATTAGCAGCAATTCTAGAGCCAGCAGTTCCATATAAGTCGTTCGCCGATGTAATTTATATTTGCGAATTCAACGTTTCCAGTCGCTTGCACCATCGTGGTCAGGATAATGTACGGCCAGCTCGTGACCCACATACCGGCTTTTAGCGGGAAATTCTCGGAAAATCCCATTTTTTCCTGTTGCGCCGGCCGGGAAATCTTCGGTTGCGATCTAAGCGTTAAACGTTCCGAGTTAACTAACAAAGAAACGAGAGAAATCAATTACGCTGTTACGGAGCGCGTCTAACTCGAATGTCCCCTTTCAAAGTTAAGTGTAAATAAAAGTTTATCGAGTCGAAACGAAGTTGACTGGGTTTTGTTTGAGTTGAAATTTTAAAGATTTTTTTTAATGATTGTTTACGTCGTTTTAGTCCATAATGAAATGTAAGAAAGTTCGCAACTCTTTTTGTGCGAAAGAAACGAATTGGGTCGAAAATAAATTCTCTTACATAAAATTTTTCAAAAGTTCGTATTCAAAAGTAATTGGGAAAATTTTCTCAACTAAAAACTCAGAATAGTTTCGAAAGAACATTTCGACAACGGAAACTATCAAGTAACTCAACAAAAAATTAACTTAAAAACCAGGCCGTATTCAACCATCTCCAATGCAATTCCATTACCAGTAATACCAGTAACGCAGCAAAAACCAACTTTTAATACTACCAGTAATACCAGTTATCCATAAAAAACAAAATCCGCAACAACTTATGAATATGCGACGACCTAAAAAATTCAAAAAACGCCATTAAGCTTATCGACAGATTTCACCATGTTTTTTTCAATATCACACGACAATTTCGAAATCCCTTATATTACACATCGAGAACAACAATCAAACCCACACCAACCGCACAAACGATATCGAATTAACGAACCCAGCAACACTCGAACGGCCCAAAACCCTCCGATACATCCTTTGAGCGAAGGTGTCGCGTTTCACGCTCTCTCGTCAAAGTGAATTTTGAAAGCCTCCCGCCGGCGTGGCTTTATGCGAATGCGAAACAATCGCCATTTGCGAATAAATGTGCGGATTATTCGGCTCGAAAGTGTGATTTATTTGACGCGTTCGGGTCGCGGATGAATGTTTCGGCGACGCCATGTGGTGCCCGAATTCGTTGAAATTTATCGCCGTCGTAATTGTGGACGTTTTTCATCGTTTGGTCGGTCGATGTGTGTGTGGGATTTTTATTGATAAGGTTTTGGGGGTTGTGTATTGTTTCGGGGTTTTTTCGATCGTTATTTAGATGGAAAATATCTTTGGATTGGCTTCGATTTTATTTATTGTAAAAATTGTTAGGACATATGTTTCAAATATGACATTATCATGAAATGATTTGTCATTATTTTTAGATTGGCCTTTGAACAAGAGACTTATCATTTTCCCATTACGTATTTCATTGTTAATATAAAATATATGGAAAATTACTAGTTCGTTATTCACATCCGTAATCATCATCATTATATAAAGTATCTATTATAGAACAAAGTAATTCCATTTCAGTTTTTTTTCTATAATATTATATCCGCTTAATCCCCTATCACCTATATGATAATCACGGATTTCTGTGTGTCTTTGTGTCTGTGTATCTGTTTGAATGACGCTCGCGACTTCAGTCGCGCTCGCGACTGTGGCCTTTATGCGTATACATTTAACGTCTATAATATGATACTAACAACTGGCTATGCTTTTATGTCACAAACAAATAACAAATGAACTATTTTGATTTTATTAATTAAATATTAAATATTCAAATCGAGTAAAAATTTCGGGTTCACACAATTGGGTTTTCACATTTTAAGGTTTTCCGTTTCTTAACAAATCCACATCCGATGTTATTAACATCGGGCTTATTTACTAGTATATAATACAAGAAAAATATCATTCAAAGAGTTAACTTCACCTAAAACAATGATAACTTTCAATATAGCTTAACTTCAATGATTATCCTTCACAATCAGGTCATTGACTTCGCATCCATAATAACAATATATTATATATGCACCGCGATGAAATATATTTATCATTATGAAAATTGACAAATTGGCTCAATTGTCGTAGAATACTAGATTACTTCGACCTTCTTGGGTTCGAAGATGACTTCGCGTTGGAATATCATCAGTCCTCTTCACTAGTTCGATATTGAAGTCTGGATGGCTCTATTGTTCATGAATTATCCGGATGGATGACGGGAGAATGGGGTTAATTAACACAGCCTCCATTGTAGAAATGGAGCGAATCGGATATTTTATCTTGCAGGTTAAAAAGTTTATGCTCACCGAGGGCTTTTATGCGATTTCCAATTTATTACATGGATAAATTTTATTGAAACCATTATCTCGATAACTATCTTTTATAAATGGATTTCGTATATATTTTGAATTGTCAATAAATTTTTGATGAAAAATTTGCTTGTTTTGAAACAACGAATTCAACTAATAATATAATTTTTTTTTCCACTTTTTTGAAGAATTATTTATCTAATTTATATTTAATAAAGGTACATAAAGTAAATCTCCTATCATGTCAAAATAGATTTCGCGTTATAGGGTGTTAAGATTTTTCAATTTTAATTTTTTTTTACATTTTAACGTGTCAATTGTTTGTTTCAAATGTATTTGATTTTTTTTTAAATTTGAAATTGAATGCATTTGAACGATATAGGGGAGTTTACTGAACTAAAGGTACATACATGATTTTTTATAAAATTTTCTGTGCAGTTTTGTGATTTTGTACCATCACAAAACAATGACAAGTATACCAAATCTTATACATTCCCTCTATTATAATCCTTTTAAACAGCTCAATCAAAATTTCAATATATTTTACAAAAAATTTCCATATTTATTTCAGGTTTGCCAATAATCTACATAGTGGTAGTGCTGCCGCGCCTTCTTCCATGGGACGCTCCCGGAGTGAGGTTCCTCGCATGGTGTCATATGGCCGGCGCCTTGGCCCCATGGTGTGGCAGCTTCTTGTACCATCTATTCATGAACACGAGCCGTGGAGCTGCAGCATACCATCGTCTGCTCCAGCTGGACATGCTCGGTATATGGGTCAGCCAGAGCTTCGGTGAGTGCCCTCCATTCTACCCCTTATGATGTAATGTTATGGCGTTAATGGGGTAGTTGGCTTTGCTTCGCAATGATGTTATCTGGATTATAGCAGGCGTTAATAATGTTTTATTTATGGCGTTGAAATTAATTAGGTTTTAATATTAGGGTTGATTTATGATGTTTTGAATAATACGTAAAGTCAATATAATGTTTCTTGGGAAGTGCTACGATTTCAGTGGAATATTCATGAATTTCGACTTATTAATGTTTGTCTATCTCGCATTACCGAAATCCCTTACGCATTTATCATTCGTCCTATATGAATATAATAGGATACGAATACGTTTTATATTTCCGCTCAAATCGCATCCCCCGAGGCGCCTTCTTGAAACTGTAAAGCGAAGATAGAAATTGTTAAGGACACCCTCGGTGTCGTTCAAGTCGTCCCTCGAAACAAAAGAGGCCGTCGTCTGGAAAGATTCTTTCAATCTTTTGAAGTTGTCCTCGATTTTGTCTTTGCTGTGCGAGAACGCTCCCCAAAAGGACTAATTGCCAATTTAAAATTGTTGAATCGTTACGTTAACCGCCTTCTATACAATTCCGAATTATATGTGACTGAAATTTCGAATTGTCTTCCGTTTGATGGAGCAAGTTTATTCATTAATAATCATACGCTCAAATATTCAAATATTATAATTTCAAAATTTGATTATATTACATGGAAAATAATTACACGATATATTTGTATTTCAATTCGACACAGCGGTGCTTAATGCTCAATTTCCATTAATGTTTATTTACTAAAATCAAATTAAACGCGTATATATGTAAAACGAGCCGATGGTAATCACGCCAATGCCTACCATTTCTATACACATAGGAAATATAATAAATAGAATCGCCGGCAGCTTTCACAACAAAACCCAGATATATCCGTGATATATAATATTGCAAACACACAATGGAAACAACACAATCGAGAGAGTTGCGATTATGCGACAGATACGCCTGTTTGTACGCCTATATTTATCCCCATTCATTCGCATTTTTCACGGAATTTCGGGGCGCAGAGGCTGAAAATTAAATTGGGCGGAATTTTCAAGTTTTCAGAGACTAGGTTAAATCTGGGCCGATCCGTAGCGGGTCAAGGTTCGTAAAAGTTCATGGTGGATTGTGCGCGAATTTCCAATTTGGCTTTACGGCTTAGTCCTGCGTGTCGACAATCTGGAAAGCTATGATTCGAAAGTCGGAGAAAATCCATAGATTCTTGAGGGGTGTTTGAGAAGTTTCAGGTGAAAATTCTGATGGGAAACGTTTGCGGTATGATAAAAATGCTGGGTTAGGGTTTTGTTTTGTTTATTTAGGGATAAGTTATTGGTAAATCAATGGAAATGTGTTGATTGTTTGGGAGTCGACGCTTTAGATTTGTTCTAGAAATATTCGTGATATGGAAAATGATAGAAATCTCTTATTGATTTTCTCAGAGTTCACGGTTGGGTTAGGTTTAGTAACAGTTTAGTACTGCGTGTTAATAATCTAGAAATTCAAATGCAAGGGTTGAATAACGTTAACATATATTATATTATTATATATTTCCTTTTTTATATATTCGAAGGGGAAGCCCACCATCCCGCCTGTTACATACATACTTTTTTATATATGTTAAGATGTATAAAAAGTTTTTTAATGTTTATCGTTTCTTTTGCCCGTTTTAGAAATTTCATAGGAAAAAAGTAAAAAAAATTATATTGATTTTCCCATTCTTTTGATTAAATTATTTTTCAAATTTCCAGCACAAATTCTAATTATGAATCTGAATCTGGCTTTCTTGTAGATAAACTCGACATAGATCTGTTTGAAATTTTAAACATATACAACGGAAATCATTTATTTATTTCTTCATTTTACAAATTTAAGCATTCGTACAAACACGAGCATTAACCTAAAAAACTGCACCACTTTCCATTCGATTTTTCGCCATACGAATCCACCTCCACCCCATTTGCACTTGTATATAAAATCAATAGTTTTAATACGCCATTTTCATACAATTGCAAATAGAACAAATCGATAATTTATTACCCTTTGTGATGCTAATACATTCGGCTCTAAAGCGAAAACCGTTCACAAACAAACAAACAAACTCCCCTTCAATATTCATCGAACAACATCATTCTCGAGCAAAACGCTCCCAACATTTACTCATAACAACGGCGAACATCAACAACCTCACATATCACTGAATAGGAAAACATTTCCCGAAAAATAACACTCTCGTTAAATTATCACACATCCCCAAACTTACGAAACGACCCTAACGCGACGTTGAATAGACCGCGCGATTCACACACTCCTCGAAAGCCTTTGCGAGCGAGTCTGTTTATGTTGAAGCGCCTGGCGAATTTTCGTCAATGCAAGAAAATTCGCGTCCTATTTATCCGCACTCGGTTGAAATTTTCCGGCCGACGCTTATCGCGAATTTTCCTCGTTTTCCCGGCGTAATGCGACTCCCGCTCCGCAATACAATGTTTAAGCCAGCCAGCTTAACGTCCTCTTTTGCCCGATGTGTACAATTTTAAATGTGCCCAGATATTTTCTCGTTGTGTGTACTTTATGGGGCGGTTTCTTTATCCTTTGTCATGAGTAGGGATATGAAGTTTATTATGTGAATTTAAAAAATTCATATTTCATTAGTGTATGCAATGTGTAATACAATCATTTGCTTTAACGACGTTGAGTCTTTTGAGTACTACTCGACTTATCACACTCGAGTACGCCTTTGAATACTTCTACTCAATTTTAAAAAGCTTTCAAATTGAGTAGAAGTATTCAAGGATACCAAGGGATTCACTGATATATTCAAAGTATTGAAACGATATTACGGATATTTTTAAAGCATATATTTTTGAAATATGCAATTTGTAACAAGTAGTTTATACTAAAGATTTAAAAATTACAGTCAAGTATCATTATTTAAATATTTAATTTTTTAAATGACTTTTTCAGTTATCTCTAGCCATTTGTCATAAATTATTATATTTTCATCACGTTAACTATTATATCAGTAGCGATAAAACCGATAATTGATAGAAGCTGTACTAATGAATGTATAAATATATTTTCGAGGCTTTCCACTTTCAAGAAAATGACTTTGCATAATTTTATTCAATTTGAGTGCTTTTAAATAATATAAAATATATTTTTTAATCGAATTTATATATTTTGGCCATATACAACTTTTGATTAATAGCTGTATAGATACTTCTCAAGATTCGAAAGTTTAGGCGCGCACCCTCTTCGAAGGCCCACTCCCTGAAAACTTTCAAAGGCGTTTCCGACATTAATTCTCTAAACTAGTATTATACTTCGACAGCAAAATAAATTGTATTATACAATGTAAGTATGTTGTGTTTTCGATATTTTCGTGAAGGGCTCGTTCCAAAAGAGCGGTCGTGAATTTTCTCGAAAAGCTCGTCGTAACCTTTAGAGCTTAGTGAAAATGAAAATAATTTTCCATTCAAAAAAAAAAAGAAAAATATCGAATGAGGTCAACGTTGAGAGTCTTTTTACGACGCGAATGGAAAAAGCGTAATTTCCTTTTTATACTTAGCTTTAATTAATGTTACGTTTAGATTCGAGTTTTATTTTCAATTTGCAAATAAATATTTGGAAAATTGTGTTTTTTCCCATCAGAAATTTCATTAAAACGTACAATTGTATTTTGATATGAAATGAAAGAAATGAATGACGGTCGCATACAAAGTATGAAATTGAAAAATTCCATTGACAATGTGCTTTGTCGAGAAAACAATTTTTTGCACACTTCACACAACAGAATATAGAACAATACGTATAATGTTATGATGGTAGAGAAGAGTTTCAGTAGCGTCGTAAATTAAGTTGACACTTGACGGATTTAAGCTCACTTATAATATTCACCTTTTTAGGCAGCGGTGGGAGTTTCATCAATCTTTTACACAAGCTTTTATACAAATTTTTCAAAGTGATATATATTGAAAATTAGCGCGAAAACTCGCTTGATGAATTTCTTTAGATATTACCCGTCTGCAGTAACTTTTCATTACAACATAATATATTAATTTTATTATTAAACATCTGGTTCCCGAAAATGTACAGACTAAATATAGATCAAATTTAAACGAAAATCTTAATATAACACCGAAATTCACAAAATATATACATTTTTTTAATATATTACTTTTGTAACTTTACAATTCGCGCATACGGCATGCGAATTCAAATGAAATCCACCGCTCACATCTGCCATGCAATTTTTACTCAAGTTCCGCTCGATTTCTCCGAAACTTTTTTCATCGTGCGAACAATATAAAATATGCGGAAACATCGGCCTTATCCCTTACCCGATTTTCATCAAAAGCGATACGCTGTTCTGTTATCAGCACCGATTCGGCAGATCGTATAAGAAACGACCGTCGGCCATTTCGGCCCGTTTTCCGAAGAAAATTCCTCCAAAACCAGATAACATAGCCTCGGTCGTTAAAAAGAAAAAAATTGAATAGGAACATAAAAACAGAACGCTGCCTCGTTTTGATATTTGCTACGTCATACGTAATATATAAGCGCGAAATGAAAGCTCGAACGAATGGCCGTATTAAATTTGCGTTTTTTCCGCTTTTCGTTAAAATTTTAATTACAGTTTTCGCGTTAATTTCTCCCGGGACCCTAAGTGCGGTCTTCGCTTCATTTGAATTGCTGAAATTGTGTCCATTATGGATTTTGATTAAGAATGGTTATCGTTGATGTTATTCATGTTGTCTTCTGTAGTAATTTTTTTGCACCAGTTATAAATTTCGGATGTACATTAACGCCCAACTCTCTTGATTTATGTTTGAATAATCATTTTTAGATTTGCGGAATTGTACGTCGTATATCTGAGGTTGATGAATTCTCGAGCCATGTTTGCTTTTCTTGTTTCTTGGAAAACGCCGTATATTAAAATCTGTACAGAGCTTTTATTTTATCTACGAGAATATTTTTCGAAGATAAACACGCGTACTACTGGAGGATTTCAGTTTATTACGTTATTCATTACAGATTAATTTTTTCATAAGAGAAATATGATAGAATAGAATTTCGGGTTGTTTATAAATACACCCGAGTTTAATTAATTTTTCGCCGATGAAAAAACAAATTAGTGTTTACGGACACAGTTTGTTCGAAAAAAAAATGGCTTATGGATCAAAATCGAATTTTCAACATAATGATACCTGATTTGATATTAAATTCAACCAACAAAATTCGAATATGAACCATTTATAAGATATTATAAATGAATATATTCACTTTTATTATTGAAAACTTCATTTAAACTGACATTTTGATTGTTTATAATAGAGTTGTTGTAGTTCGTTAATTAAACACTGTTTTCATACTACGATGAATCGTGTTTTGAATAGAGAAGACTTTTTAATGAGTCACTGTTGTTTATTCAATACAATTTTAATGGTATAATTATAAATTTCATCACAAAGAAAAATAATTAAATCTATTTTAAGAATGTTATATTAATAGGCAACGTAATTTCGGAATGTTTGATGATACATCAAACATAAATTAGGTTGTCTTAAATAAATAAGCCAATTTTGGATCAAAAAAATAAAGCAGCATTTTTAGCACGTATCTTTATACTTGAATCGAATCTACATACATATAACATTTCACAACAAATATTTAACATGCAAAAACAAAACTCAATGTTTTTTTTATCAATCCGTTGAAAGCAAATCTTAAAAATATCACCGATAAAAAGACCATTACCCAACGTATAATGCCAAAGAGTGAGACCAAAGTAGCTCACGCTGTCAAACAAATGTCAGTTCTGTAAACCAATTTACCTGTCGCCTCGCAAAGTTCAGAGTTCACCCTAAAATAACGACCGAAAAAAATTGTCTTATTTATAATACGGAAAAAATACGAAAATCTTCGCAAAAACGCGACATAGCAACCGTTTGAAAAATGCAAACACGTTCAACGCAAATATACGTTTTTTTTTTAAACAGACTTTTCCGCATATACACGTATAATTTCCAACCTGGAAAGAGAGACGTTATCTATTTCAGCGACACGCCAGTTTTAAACAGCGAACACATACAAAAAAAAATACGCGAAAATGTAAAAATGTAACACGCGGCTCCATCATAATACGATCCACACAATGTTTACACTTCGCCAAGCTCGGTGCGGTCGTCTGGAATATTTCCCGACGAATTATAATTCTTTTCCGAAAATAAAACGGCTATAAATAATGTAAAATGTGGGGGGCACATTATGCATTCATTGTGCGTCGAGTTCTTTGCACTCGTCGACCGTCTATCGCTCTAATTGTGTCGGGAAAGGGGTTTTTATTATGGGTTGTCGAATTTGGAAGTGTTTGTGGTTATGGTCGGTTGTTCGAGCGTATTTTGGTGTACGTGTATGGTGTTTTGACCCAATTGCAGAGAAGCCTATTTGTGAAATTGAATCGAAATCCGTAGCAATCTCGTTTGTGTTGCATTTGATATTGAACGTTGAATTTCGAGCTTGAGTATTTCCGTTGATTATTGGAGGACGAATTTTGATTGCAATGTTTCGTGTATTTGATTAATTATGTTGTTCTAAAATAAGGTTTATTAATATCATTGGAAATTTCGATGTTTCTACTGATCACTGAAATTGAGTGATGTGTTTACAGTTAATAGATGAATATAATCATGTATCACTGGCTTAAAAATATTTAGAAAGGCGTGGTTTTTCTTTTTTAAAGAAAAATCTGTATAATGAATATATGAAATAAGGAAAATGCCCAAACTTCTATAATATCAGTAAAGACTTTATCTACTACACATATTTACAGAAACTACACAATATTTGAATATAAGAAGAATTTAATTCTAAAGTAAAATACTTAATCTTTTTAATATAATAATCTAAATAATTTAATCGTTTCAAATACTGAATTTTTCAGCATTTAACACAACAGCGTTGATCAATTACAACGATCGTATTTAATAAATCTAGTCCATTAACAAAAAAAGCTTATACATAAATTGAGCCTTTGAAACTTTCCAAATCGATATCATTTAATATTCATATTTTTTATATGAAAATCAGATAAAATCGTAAAATTTTTCGGTGCGCGTTTGGCTTAATTCTCATGTCAACGTGTCATTAAATCGCAATCGCCGTTATCGCTCACTTTTTTTATACAAATATCTGATGGTCGTGTAATAGGTTTAAAAGGCACGAAAAGCGCACACGCCAATAATAAAAAAAAATAATTCCATAAACACACACACATTTCAGCCCTACATAAAAGTGAAAACGTAAAATAATAAAAAAGCACTCCACTTTCTCTCAGAGCACGTACGTGAATAAACTCTTGCGGCTTTCGCAAATCCTCGAAACAATTATCAGCAACGATTCAAATCCGACCGAAAAATATAATTTTTTTCGTATTGCTTTTATTTTCCGACAATCTACATTTATGCATAGGGTCCATACAAGATTGGCAATTCAAATTCATAGGATGTCCAGTGGTGTTTTTCTTATTTTTTTTTCATCGATAGGCCACCTCATTGACTAAACATTTCTGAAAAAAAGATATTCTGAATACATCGCATTTTTTGCATATAAAATACAACCATCCTCTGGTTTACGTGATATTATACTTGTTATATGTGGTTTCACTTTAACGCAGTCAAGCAAAACCTTTTTTTTAATAGGTGTGTTTTGAATTTGTTAACAATAAATAAGAAAAAAAAATTAATGATGATTAGGATGAATGAATATTATTTTTAAATAAATTCTTAAATGTTTTTTTTTTCATTTTTCAAATACATTTTAGACTCTTTTCACGCGGATTTTCCTGAACTGATCTTTCTATTTAGTATGGATATAAAGTCCTTATTTACTCGATTTTTACTCTAGAACCTATCTCTTGTTTTATATGGATTTATAGACTCTTTTTTTACGCGGTTTATTACGGAACGTATCTACAGCGTAAATCGGGGATGGTATATATTTTGATCTAATAGCAATATAAAAAACTACTCTATTTTCAAAATATAACAATAAGATTGTATTTTTATTATTGTATATTAAATTGAAGTATCTGGTCATATAAAAATGTAATATTATACAACCGATATCGAATTGACGGAAAAACGTTTGTTTTTAATGAAAATATCTTTCGTATCCAAGAAAAATTGTATTTCAGGATCAAATATCATTTGAATTTCTTTTCGTAGGTTCAAAAACGAATACAAAAATCTATGTCGGTTATGAAAGATGTTTCGTATCGACCTTGCCTTCAAGATTTCGGTTCAATGCGTATGCAAATTGGGCTAGATACGTATATCATTGTCGTTATAACTTTTGCGATTCGTTACGCAGCTGCTACGCATCGTTCCGCACGAGTGTCGTACTTGTCTCATGTCAAAAGAAAGCCATTCGAAAACTTGCCTTTCGTATACTTCTGGAAATTCCACATTCCGAAACTAAAACCCACTCATATTTCGTGCTTATTGTGTTACGAGTTGCGTCGAAGTTTCCTTCGCTGAATTTTAATGCCGTACCGAAGTTACGGTATTATTTTCCATTCGAAAGATTGTTATATCTTCGCAATCCAATTTGTCACTTATCGCAAAAAATGATCTTACAAAAAGTTCGATTGATACCAATTTCCTCAACAGAATTGATCACGTATCGAAAAGCCGAAAAAATAGAAGCCGGACAGAGAACCCATCAATCATTCGACGCTTTTTTCATTCCGATCATTTTTTTAAACACCTACATCGACAAGAGGATTTTCTCTTACACGAGCCATTTGGAGAAGTCGATTGTTTTTTTTTTTCTTGAGTATTTGTCTGGCGAATTGGAGCACACGAACGATCTCGCGAACGAACCAGTGTGGTACGTGAGTCGCTTGACAATGATCCTTTTAAATAAATATCAGGTACGCAGCCTGAACTCCTGAAAGCTCCCCAGCCTCATGCGGATTGAATTATTGAGGGTAATGTCCATCGGGAACAAAGTCGTTGCATGCATAGTCATTGGTTAACATAGAACGCCCCTTTGTTCTACGGTCACCTGTCTACTGTGATTAGTTTGAATTTTGGATTTCTTGTTATGACGCTGCTTGCATATTAATACGTATTATTATCTAACCAATATAAAGCAGGGCTTTGGAGCGAGTACTTTTTTGAGGTATCAAAGTACAGCTTTGCTTCATGCTTCACTCCATGCTCCGATTAAATTTAATTACTTATAAAAATACAGGGAATAGTGATAAAAATCAATACAGTCTAATTATAATCAAAAATTAAAACTATAATATAACTTTATTAATATCTAATTTTTTTACAAAATTTTTAAAAATCTTTCCAATTTTTAGTTTGAAATCGGAGCAGTGAAGCACTAAAAATTTCCGTGCTCCTGCTCCAGCTGCGCTATAAAGCCCCGCTTTTATATAAAGCTCAATTTGAAATATTAAGGAATTTTGTCATGTATTAAGTGCGAAGTCTGAATTATAGCGACGTTTGTGTCAAAATGAACAGTTTCATATTTGAAATTAGAATATTTTAGATTCAAATGAAAAAATCTTATAAATATTTTCATAATGTCAATGTAAAGTGAATTTTCTTTATCTATTATCAAATCTTATTAGTCGAAGAGTTATTTTATGAAACTAGTTTTATGCGCCTTGAAATTACTCTTGTACTATATTTACAAAACGTCGTATTTCATTAATTATACTTTCATGATTATAAGCTCGAAACGAGCAGTCCAATCTTGATCAAAAAAAAAAAATTGAAAAACTTCCCTCATTTTCAAATCACGAAGCGAAATTTTTATAAATACGCCAATCCGAAATGTTTCACAAATTATCTCCGCTAATGATAATTTGTCCCGAGAGTTCGCCGCCAAATTGGTCTATGACCCGAAATGGGTTTATAAGACGTTAACGTAATTACGCGAATTAAACGCATAATACGGGATGAAATATAATATTCGGCGACGGGGGCATATTCGAGCATGAAATTATAATTATTTTCCTCTCGTATTGAGTTTTCGCAAAAATAATTGATATCTCGCAAATACACATGTACCGCTTCATTTCCTATGCCTAATTGCGCCCACGTTTTCCATTTTTTTATATTATTTTTTCGTCCATTTACAAACGAAGATAAACTTAATTTATCGTGTTGACATTGGATTCGTGCGTTAGCTTACGTTCGCTTTTTATTCTCGGATCTGTGTCTGGTTTTAATCAAATATTTCGATCTTGGCGTTATTTAGCCGCCTTTGAATCGGATTATTGTATTAGTTTCCGTCTCGTAATCGTGTCTTCAATCGAATTTTCACTCGCATCAAAAGATTTTTTTTCAGCTACAAACGGTACAGTATTTTTATCGAATCTTTGCAAAAAATACGAGTAGATGAAATGAAAAAACGGATTTACACCAATGCATATCGAAAAATCTTAATTGCATCTTTGATGTGATTTTTTTTGTATAATAGGAACCAACAATCGTTTCAAAAAAATGCAAACTTCAAACGATTTTGATTATTTAGTTAAGTGAGTATTTTTTTTGATTTTTTTCCATAAGAAAATTTAAAAAGTTTAAAGTTCATTTGACAAATAAAGTCCAAAATATTATTATGATAATCGACCATTACAACAAACACATCAGCTATTATTACATAGAATGGATAGACATAAAATTGTCGTTTAAACATGAAAAAAAGTACATTTTATATTTTAACGACCCGGACAAGTTCGGCACGAGTTTGACATTTCGAATTTGCACCTCAACGTCGAGAAACAAATTGAATAACCACACAAAAAGCCCCCCAGTAATTTGGCATATGTGCGAAAATCGCTTAGGAAACATGGCACGAACTCGAGAGGGTGGCTCGTGACGCATATTGGCGTGTGCGAAATGCCCACCTGCCCTCAATTTGCCTCATAATGCCCTCACGATGCCCATGGCTTAACTCAAAAACCGTTTAGGTGGTCAATATGCAAAAATTGTATATGTAAATTACCCGATTTTTCGCTTACTCGAGTGTTTGATAACCAATGTGTTAGATAATATCGTCATCGTTGGTCGTATAATACTATATGATGTTATTATCGTTTGCAATAACTTTCCAGTGGTTCAATGTTATGTTTCTCAGAAAGGTTTAATTGAGTTGACTTTATTAGACTAAGTCATATATAATATTATTTAACTTCAATGGTCTGTTGGAATTCGCGAATTATATCAGAATCTATAAAACATGAAATGCGTATTAAACTCGCAGTATTATATTAAACGTAGAGGAGTTTTTAAAGTGATCTCTTCGAATATAATTCATGAAAAAACTTTTTCCGCCCGTCGAAATAGTGAACCATTTTTCTTCAGAGAGAAAAAATATAAGTCTGCGCACTTGTTTTCTTTTCCCTGCCTTGAGTGTGTCGTTATGAGATCCAATAAGCCGGTGGATGTAACAAAGGTTCGCTCAAAAAAGTTGGACGCTCAATATATTCATATTTTCTCGCCGTTTTTCCATTCACATGCAAAGAAAACGCTAAGGCTCTTAAACTTCAAAAATGCTACAAAGTCTAAAGCAACCGTGTACACAAATGTATGCAAAAATATTGGCTCATTTAAATCCAATCAATTTATTTTGTTTCAACACTCAAATCGTGTTACATGAAATTTGTTTTGGTTTTGTATGTTTACTAAAATAACCATTGATTCATATGTATATTATAGTAAAAATGTTTTTGTTGCTATTTTCAGGTGCTCTTCCTATGGTGACTGCAACTGTGTTTTGTCTATCATGGTTTCCTCGATGGAATATCATCATAGCATATTGTCTTCTCAGTATTTGGGGTCTATATAAGGTATATTTTATATCTTATTACAATATTTTGTATGAAGATCATTAAATTTATTTGAAATTAAAAAAAATTAGGCAATGACTGCTTGGTCTCCATGGGAAAGACGACTATGTTTCTTACTTCCGTTTACGATGAGAGCATTACTAACTGGCCTGAGAGCTCTGAGTATCGGTGGAGGAGATCCAGCTTCCATAATTCATGTTGTGCTTCAGGTAAGTTTGAGATACATTATCAAACACATACACATATTTTGTAAAAATGTGTGTATATTTCATTTCATTATTTGGTTTATCATATATTTTCAGGATGCAGTTTCAGCAATTGGAGGTGTGATAGGTGCGATGAATATACCCGAGCGTTGGTTCCCTGGAGCCGTGGATCTGTATTTAAATTCTCACAATATTATGCATGTTTTAGTAGTTTCAGCTGTTTATTCGATGCACCAGGTAACTGAAAATATCAAAAGTATAAATATTTTAATTTACATTGATTCCAAAATGTATTATGGTTTTTTTCAGGCAACTATACGTGACATAAGTTGGATGGCACGAGTACAGTGTAGAGACGACAGTGATGCACAATCTTTAGCTTCGAACATTGTTCCTGAAACATTACAACAGCTCTGACATCTGTTTACGGTGTGACCTTCCATTTACACAAATTACCTGTAATTTATATTTTGTTAACTGACAATTTCACCACACGTAATTTTCACACATAGGTCTTCAAATGTGACTAAAAAACGAACACGACAACACTAAATAAAATAGCCAGTTCACTTTGAAATTACTTATACGATGATCTTATTTATACATTGTGATATTTGATAAAAAGCCATTACAAAAGATATAAATACAAAATATTCGCTCTATTGGTGCCATTTACTCATAGCTTATCGAATAAATTACATGAAAGCGTTGAATTATTACGCTTAAAAGCAATATGATAACACGAAAGATAGAAAAGCTGCGACTTTTCAAACTGTTGTGATATGATAAAGTCTCTGGAGATTCATAGTGAATTTAACTAAATCATGCCCCTTCCCAGTTTGGTTGTAAATACATTTATTTATTTTCAAATTAGCCATTTTGTCATAATATGAAATAATTTCAAAATAGTTAAAATTTACGTAGGCATTGAGTTGAGAATTCTCGATATTACATAAACGTTTTAATGTATTTATATTTTTTGTAGTTTGAATGTCAAATAATTCCATAGTATTATACAAGCAATAATAGAGTTTTGAAATTTTGAAAAATATTGAATACTTGTAAAGAATAAGATATCTAATATATTCAAGTTTATAATTCACAGATTTACAAAACTTTTTTCGAATTTCCAATTTGCTTTTTATATAATATAGATAAATAACTCTCTATTAAAATATATTAAAAGTACACTTAGCAATTTGTAAAGATCGATTTCGAAATTTTCTTTACTTATTTGTTTAAAATTATTAAAAGTAGTTTAATATATAATAGTACCTTTACCACTTAATAAACTATTTCTGCAGTTTAGTACCATTTTACTACTGTTACAATTACAATAATACCTAAATATATCTAATGACACGACAAACACAAAATGTATTGAAAATGCAAAAGTTTTGTATCTATATAAGCAATATTCATAGAAAATGGAAATACATATTTATTGCCTTCAATTACAATTTTAAGAAAAAAATGCACTTCATCTTTCGTTTGAATATTGAGAACAATTTTTCCAACATTTCACATTAGAAAAGATTGTTGAAGTAGTTCCTCTACTATTAGATACTAAAACATTCTTTGTTGTGACGATAACTTATCACTTAAGAGTACAAATCTTGAAAAAATATTTAATTTATTTACTGAATTTTCAACCTTTTTATCTGCCACAAAAGTCGAAAGAGTTTTTATATAATGTATATAAAATATTCAACCAGAATATGGCAGATAGGATAAGTGAACTTATTAAGAGGTTTTGGAAATATTATAAATTATATAATGTACTAGTACTGAACATTCCTACATGAAGTGAAAATATTGCAAAGGTGGATTTGTCGATGGAAAGAAATTGTTTTTTATAAATTTAAATTACTCTATTTGACCATTTTATTATTTTGATACTTTATTTTGTTAGTAAAAAATATATTTTGGAAAAATTGAATATTGAATGTTGTAAGTATTGAAAACAACTTGATTGTCGCGTAAAATGTTGATAGATAAAATTTAACTTCCTTATCAGTATGTTTTAAGTATGTCGAAAATTAAGGAAAAGTGTGAATGTGCTTTAAATTTAATTAAAGTTCAATTTATTTTTTTAAATAAAAATACTTAATTTTTATACAATTTCATATTTATTGTGATCGAAAATATGAGAAAAAATTGTGGAAGATTAAGAGAATGGTTCCATCCATCGTGTAGTTGTAATTAACGATGACCATTTACTTGCTAATGTGAAAACATAAAAGGTTGTTCATATATGCGAGTATTTCTAACTTAAATATATAAAAATTTGAAACTTCTAACTGCACGCAATTCTGAGGAAAGGAAAGATATATTTTTATTTCAAAGCTATCTTGTGATACTAAAAACTTGTATAAATTTATGAGCATATTTTATCTAGTCATAGTGATATTTTTAAGAAATAAAAAATTGAAAAAAGTGCATTTTGGTCCTCAAGAATCGAACGATCAGAAATCACTTAAACGTTATCAAATATTAAGACTCGATAAATATTAATCATGCATTGAAATTGTGTGATACTACTAGTCAATTGTTTATTTTTCTCGTGCAATATTTAATTTACTTTTAATATTTCTTAACAAATGATGAATTCGATACTACGAGCATTGTGACTATCTACAAATTTTAAAACTGTGTGTAAATACATAGATATTTTTAAAAATGCACTATAGAGTAAGAACTTCTATTCAACTAGGCAAGTTAATAGCACTTCTAGGACATTCTATATAATTTGCAATGATATCGTTGACGATATTTGAGATGAATCATTCAAATTCACACATCCGGATATCGTAAATTTATGGTGGATGAAATATTTTAAAAAATATTTTGTATGCCCAAAAATAGATTTGTTTCAATTTTCATTTTATGAAATTTCAATTCAATAAAAATACTTTTTTAAGTTTATTTGTATTTCATTTCATGACCCTGATGATAAAATAATAAAAAAATCGTGAAATATGAAATTATACATTTATTTTGAAATATACACAATTTCCTGAAATAATATTAGGTAACATTCAATAATCTGTTTAAAATATTTTAGTGCATTGAAAATCCATCCACAAAAAAATATATAAATATTTTTTTTATCTCATTTAAAATCGCTCATTAGGTCTCTGGACTGTTATCATAGCATCTTATTAGCGATGTTTATTAATCAACATTATGAATATTCCAGTGATTTAATGAAGAAAAAAAATCATTCATTAGAATCAAAATATATACATATATAAATAATCTTATAAAAATATTTCAATTTCACTGCAAGGGTATATCTGCTTTGGCGTGATATTTATCTACTTTGCAAAATTTAAACGAGGGGAATTTATTTTTCACAATCTCAAAATTTGTCGCAGTAACAGCGGAGGTCACGTTATTTTTAGCAAATACAGTATAGCTGCGCCAGATGAGAGAACAAAACATGTGAGGAGCATGAGATTTTAGTTGTAGCTCCTAAAAAATATAACAATGAAGAATCTTATCTTCAAAATTAAAAGTAAAGTTAGGAAAAAAAACATACCAAGTGAAATGTGTTTTCAACAGATTCCTGCGCATTATCTTTTTTGCGGGAGCGAAATCTAGTATTATTAGATTGACTTTGTTTGTTTTGACCATTAGCAGATTTCCCCACTACAATTACAACCTGAAAATCCATAAATCAAATTAACCGATTTAAATAAAACAACATCATTGATAAAAATATATAAAAACCGTACTTTATCTCCATTTAATCTATAATGTCCAGAAAGAACTCCTTGAGCACGGCTATACCGCTGTTTCAAGCGATCGAGGCACATTATCGGTTCATCAGATGTCGTCATCATTAATACAATACCATCAGGAAAAAATCTACAAACCATTGCACATATGCATTTCGTTCATATACATGAAAAATTATCAATAACAACCATTAAGAAAATACCTCAAATATCTAAAATACTTAATCAAATGCCAAGGTCTATAAAACTGGTCCTGAAAACTGTTTTCACCGGGCCGCATATAAGTAGTCATGCTTATATAGCAACCATTATTCCAAAGACGAGGCCTTTCTATATACATCTGACGCCATGTTTTATACCCTAACGCTTTGAGAGACCCGCAATTGATGCCCCAAGTTCTAAAACAATATAATCGTTATAAATCTGGAGATAAGAATGTGTTTCTCTGAAATGTTCTCAATTTACAGCTTTTCAATATTATCATATAAACAATAAATGGGAGTTTAATGTCGACTCACTTAATGCATGCGAGCCTCCATAATTCAGAATCCCGAGCAAACATATAAAAACCACGACACACCCCAGAAAATCGTTCCAAGGATGTCATATCTAATTCGCTAGACACAACCCATCGAAGTATATACATTAATAATTCATTAGGCAATGCTGATATGTGTGTACTCTGTAAATTTTTAAATAAAAATATTTATTATTTATTATTACAATAAAACGTTGCTAAATTTAAGTGTGGTGAATACGTACTTTTTGTTCAAACGCAGGAAGACACACATATCCATTTTTTTGGACAATTTTCTCTATTTTCACCAAGATTTCTTCGCTATCCAGTTCTTTTACATCTTTCATGTTTTTGTTGTCTGGTAAAGATTTTTCTATAAAAAATAAATGAGTTAAAAACACGAGTTATTCAATGGAGATATTAAATAAATAAAAACCTGGTTTTTTCATCATAGGTTCGTTTCCAATTTTAGATTTTACTTTTGTGCTTTCGTATATTTTATGCTCAATATCGGGGACTAACTGTACAGCTCGTTTATAAAATTTAATAGCTTCATACAAATCACCATTTCTTTCATGATCAGCACCTTTTAGAAATAAGTTCTTGGCCTAAATAATAAATTAAGTCAACAATATGTGTATTGGAAATAAGAAAAAAATAAAATATTTAAAAATATCGACCTTTTCTTCATCCGTCTCTATTGTATTGACTTTCCGATCACTCGATAAATTAATATCGGTATCAGCCTTCTTCTGGTTTGAATTCTTTTTAATCACAGTTTTTACAGGTGATTCTAATTCTCTTTGCCATTGTTGGCGAAAGTTTGACAACGCAGTTTCAACAGAAGTCTTCTCTTGATTCTAAATATAAATGATAATATTTCACATTATAAAACATTATTTTGTACAAAGTTTGTATTGGATTTTTTCTAAATAAGGAACTAACAGATCGTTCATTGTCAGTTGATTCAAGTGACACACTGGCCATTTGTTGATCGAGGAATTGGGAAGAAGATTCTTCATCTTCACCTTCGCTTTCTTCCGAAGCGACTCCACCTCGACCAGATCCCGAATGGCCGCTTGTTTCTCCAGACTGAATGTATAAAAAATTATATTAAAAATTTTTCCAATTAAATTTGAAGTATAATAGATGCGAGTTAAAAAAATATATATATTTCACCATAATAATTGATATTGCCCATAATGTAGTTCATATTTTTTAATGATTTTTTTTATCATTATATAAATTTTGGGCGTAATTAATTTCAAGGTTTGTATAGTTGTATTTGTACAATTTTTAGATTAGAATCTGATTAAAAAATGAGTGAGTTAGATAGGAAAGGTAGATATTTCATTTCATTTCAACATTTATAAAATAATGTAAAATGGATATTTTTATTTTATAGTAGATCGTATAATTCTGGAAAAACCAGGAAACATATAAAGAAATAAAATATTTGACATGTTGCGTTTCACAATCAAATAACAAGGGTAAATAAAAATATTCAATCATAATACATAACAGATTGGTTTCATAACAAGACATATACATGCTACATATAAGAATCAAAATCATTTAATTTTATGCAGAAAGATAAAAATCGATAAATTTCCAAATAGAACATAATATTCGTTCAAACCACCTTGGCTTTTATCAAAATAAAAATATATTATGTCAGCAACATGTAACATATAACTTTTTGTGTGTAGATTTGTATACATGCACACACATACGCAATACATAATAACATGTCGAATGGAGACGAATTTGGGATGTATTTAAAAATATAAAAGCTCATTTTTGTCTAATGTACTTCGTCGCATTGCAAATAAATGACTTACGTTCATTTTTCAAGGACCACGTCACATATTAACAAATCTCCTAAACGCCAAACTCCATCTGACATCTGGCCGGCTGACGTTCAGTGTTGCCAACATAATGTTCGCCAAGTTTCATGATTTCGTCAATTCAATGTATTTTCTAATATAAACATTATTTCGTATTTATTAAGTTTAATATATTGATAAGAAAGGGAGAAAAATCTTTTTGACTTTATTTGAGTTTCAAAAATATTTTATAAACGAATTTTATTTTTGATTTATACAAAAACATAAATCGAAATACAGTAAGTATAAATCGTTTAGAATGAACAAGCTTAATGAGTTAACGCTTAAAATCGTTTAACGCAAAATAAAGTCCTCGTCCTTTAATGTTAAGTAAGCCACAGACGTTCACCACTGCAGCATGTTATCCCTTAGTCACCACTGATCATACATGTGCACGAAATCATCAACTAAAGACCACATCAAAACAGCACCCGTCAAAATACGTTCAAAATTTCTGACTGAAAAATTCAGCATCAATACTTTCAATTTATCTAACTGAGAAATAAGGCATTTGTATAACCCACTAGTACGTAGTTCGTATTTGTACGTGTAGTTTTCATAAAAACATTTTGAATAAATAAATCGGCGATTTGAAATTTTATATATTTTCCGCGAATATGGTGTTCAGAGCCCCTGAAATACGGTGTTCATGCGTTAGTATAGCGTCTCTCCGCGTAAGGTACATGGAATCTAAACGAAACGTCAAAGAATGGACGAAATATCGAAGGACGACATACCAAAGAACAAAACTTCGGGAACCTAGAAGTGAAATTTAATTATTTTCGAAATCTAGTGCACAGTATTATCATTGTTTGCATCGAACTGATACATCGCACGTGTTTGACACATCGTGTACGTGTTTGACGTTTCTTAAGCACGTGTGTGTTGATCAATGGTGTATCCAGCGACGAGACACCGCTTCTGAGACTACACTAATCAAAGAGAATTATTAATTATTTTTGAAAGTTAATGCATAACTTTACTCACTGCATAGAATTAACATAATCTGTGGAAGTTTGACACATCGTGTACGTATTTGACGTTTCTCGTGCATGTGTGTGTGACCAGGGGTGTATCGCTAACGGACGAAGACCGATCTAATTTTATAGTTTTCGTGTTAGAGCACGAAAAAAATCCCTTAACATAAAAAAGTTCGCATTTCGAACGAACAAAATGTATGTACTGTCTACATATGTATTTTACTCTTTTTTCCACTAGATTAATAAGATATATTCAGGTAAAGGCAATGCAATGATAAAAAAAAATCATTACATGTTTCTGAACTCGGTGTAGCGCGCTTCGAATTTGGTTTTAAAAAGTTGTAAATTTATCAAACTTACAATGACTGAAAAATTACCACGTAAACAAACCGCCATTTCGCTCAAAGTGAAAATGGAGCTGCTCAAGGCAGTAGACGAAAAAGGCAGATCAAAAACAAAAATTTGCCAAGAGTTTGGAATCGCCAACTCTACGTTATCTGCAATAATAAAAAACAGACATCAGCTAACGGCAATATACGAGCGCAGCATGTTCGAACCAGAGAGAAAACGAATGAGAACAGCCAAACACAAAGATTTGGAGGCCGCGTTGCTCATGTGGTTCAAACAAGCCAGGTCTCAGAATATTCCCGTATTAGGAACTTTATTGATGGAAAGAGCCAACGACTTCGCGAAGCAAATGAACATAGAATTCACTACGAATCCAGGATGGTTGGAACGTTTCAAGAAAAGGAACGGCATAGTTCTTAAAAAATTTTACAGCGAAACCAACACGGAATTCGTTGCTACATTAGACTGCCTTACAGTACCAACCAGCGAATTTGTTTCAGTCGATGACGATGAAGAGTGTTCAGCGTCAGTATTCATAGACGAGGATATTTTGGATGTCGTGCAAACTGTGAAAGAAGATCCCATAGACGAAGACTCTGAGGACGAAACGGAAAATGAAACCAAGCCCGCAGTTCCTGTACCCACTACGTCAGAAATGCTGAACCATTTAAAAAGCATGCGCCATTATTTAGATGCGCATTCAAGCGGCGAAATGAACCATGCGATAGATGCTATAGAACAATTCGTAGAAAATGTGGTGCTGAAAAAGATACTTCAAAAGAAAACGGATTTTTATGGAAAAAAACAATAATTTTATGATTCCTGTTATAATTTTCATACGTTTTTTTTTAAATTGAATATAAAGTAATAATTATTTGAAGTGATAATAGTGTACTTAAACGAATATTGGTTTTACTAATATAGTACTATTTTTTAAGTTTTGTTCGTTATAAAACTGTAAAATACGTTTTTTTTATGAACATTGAAATAGATTTATTTACATATAAATGTGTTTCCATGATTCTATAATGTTTAAGCGTTGTTAAATGAGTATTTAGAGATAAATATTGATTTTATGAAAAAAATGGTCAGCCTTCCTTAATATGTTTGATATGTATTAATTTTTTGAATCAATTAAACTTTACAATATTGAAAGCCTTGTTTTCTTGCATGAAAAAATATCTGTCCCCACAATTTTCCTCTATATGTTTATTGTGAGTATATTATAATAATATTCAATCTACATCATCAAATAAAAAAAGGTATGCGAAAATTTCTTGACGTTACATTTTCCTTTTAGGTATTTCGTTACCAAATGAAAAATTGAAAATATGGATCCCAATAAAAGAAAGACTATCGGGATAATGTATATTTATTTACAATCACCATATACGGAAAACAATTATAAGACGAAAATCTTTAAAAATTCATACTCGAGAAAAAATTCGACGCAATGTACAAACGTTTACAAAATATCTTATGGTTTCCCTATTATAGTTTTCTTTACAATTAATAATATATTTCATACAGCCAAGATGAGTGTTTCATAGCTTAATTGAATTATTTTGCATATTGTGCATTATCAATACTGGATTCCTTGTATATAGAATTTCTATATACATTTTTCTATTTTAGAAGGTAATTTAATTAATTATAAAAATATGGCATTTCTTTTTATATTAATATAGTATCAATCCTACTTAAAATGAACACTGCTGTAACGTGATGAATATGTATTTGGCAGTTTATTGTATTTAATTTTCACCCTTTTATGTGCGTTTAGCAGATAATTGTATTATTTAATGTCTGTGTCGAGATCAATAAAGATGTCGAAACACTGTACGCATTGGTTGTATGATTAAACGTAAAACCGAAATAAAATTAGCCTACCACTATCGAATTAGAGACGAACTATAAATAAAATTAAAACGAAAGACTACAAGGAGCATTAAAAAATAAAAAAAATTAAATTGATGGTAATTTTGAATTTATTAACTGTCATTTTCAAAGAAAAAAAAAACTTATCAACATTATGGTAAAGGTACTAAAGAAAAAAAACATGTAATGCTAGAATTGATTTTGGTCAAATAAAACAGTTGAAAATGTTGACAAAAATGTATAAAAATAAGGGAACAAACAAATTCAAATAATAAAAAAATAGATTCACCAAACGAAATATATGTTAAATAAATCTCATTACCTTTTTTCTGTTTTTTATCCCAGATATAAAAAATAATTTATTTAGTCTTCTGATTTATCAAAAGGGGATGAATTTTACATAATAAAATGGAAATGTCATGACAAAAATTATCAAAACAATTGTACACAAAAACTATGAACAATTGTTATTACAAACCAAACATATACACATATATAAATGAAAGTAATACTGTTTATAAATTATTAGTTTCTGTACTTTTTCGAAAGCATCCCCATACACGGTACCGTTGAGTCATCGATTTATTTCAACAGCCAGCCAAGCTCAGATAAAAGAAGAATTAGTAGTTATTAATATTGATATTCTTACATTTCGCATATTGCTTTTGAATTATGAATTTATTTTTCAAAAAAATTGCATTTATGAAAAACAGTTAAGATATAAAAATATGAATGATAAATATTTAATTTAAATATACATAAATAAACAATATTTGTAAAATAAGTTTCAATGAAAGTATTATAGAGAAACTAGTTATTCCAGTTAAGTATTTAAACATGAAGATGATTATGTAGAATTAATTAATCTTCATCCTCCTCTCCGCTTCCAGATTCTGAAATAAAATGGTAAATTAAAATCATTTTATTGAGAATAAAATGCATATAAAATCATTACCTTCTTCAGCATTTTGCAGCCATTCAACAAACTTCTTCATTTGTTCTACGAACATCATTTTTCCTTTAGCAGAATGAGCTTCGTTATACCATTTGAGAATGACTTCTTCAGAAATCACATCAGCTACAAATACAAAAATCCTAATGAATTAAAAACATCACAAAATTATCGATAAAGTCAATTAACTTTAACTTGTGACTCACTCTTGTATAACAACACGACGATTTTTTGAAAGGCTTTCATGAAATTCATATTTTCATAACAAAATTCTTGAACCTTTAATAATAATTGTAATTCAGCGCGGGGAGAGCTAGTGAATGCAGCGAGCAAGGGAGTAACACCTTTCAAATATTTAACTGCTTGTTCTGCTACGAGTTCTTCTTTTTTGTTCCATTCAGTACGTGACATGACAGTTGTCCATATCTATATTGAAAGATGTATAAAAAAGACCATTAAAACTGTGAATAAAATAAATTTAAGTATTTAAGTTTGAATGAGAAATATCAGATTGCCAATTCGTCGTAGTAAATATATCAAATTGGTACGTTACTCAATATCGATACAAAAAACTTGTAAAAATGTAGAGTGCAATACCTTGATATACTACTCAGTCTCGTCATCGATTATCATCATTAAATCAAGTTATTTTATTAAAAAATATTATATATTTATGAAACTTACAACGGCAACTACTTCATGCTCAGGAATGTTATTTAAACTTGCCATATCACGAAGGCTAGTAATCGTTTCTCGATGAGGTTTGTCTTCGCCTAAATGGCTTACCAATGTCTGCAAAAAATAAAGAATTTGTTAGAATTCATGAAAATTTTATATTTTAAGTAATTTACTGCATACTAAAAATATAAAATTTGTATAAAACCTTAGGAGTTGTAATTGTATCGAAAAACAATTACAACAGGATAATTTTAACATATTGTTATAGCACATCACGACACTGATTCGATAATTAATTTATCAAACCAGTTCTAATTGAGTGCAAATTTATTAACAATCAAAGGTGAATTACCACAGTGAGATATCTACGAGCTTCCTGGCTGGCCTGTGCCTTGTGCAACTTTACTACTTCGGCTAATTCTTTTTCAGAGAAGAAGTTAGTAAAATATTCATCAGTGCGCTTATTAGTCGGGAAGAATTCCATTAATCTGCAAAATTAAGTATTGGATTAAAACATGCATAGGAAAAATCTTAAATGTGGCAATCAATCGATAACATTTATATTATATAAAATAAATGCCAGTATAGAAGCCTTGATGTTATTTCCCTCAAAATTGATACTCAGTAGAAAAATGTTCTAACGAGATACATTTGAGGGAGCAACTATAGAAGAGAATAGATACAAACCTTCCTTCTATTTGTCCTTTTTTGAGAGCCGTCATCAAACTTTGCATTCCCTTTTCTTGTTTGTAGGTTATAAATACTTCAATGAGAAAATTCAAAGCTAAATTGTCCTTGATGAGATGATCGTTTATGAGCACCAATAAAACTGAGGGTGGTACAGATCCGTTCGCTAAAATAAAACGATCGCATTTAGAGAAGATAATTAGGCAAATTGATGTTTATATTTTATGATAGAATAGAATGTGGCTGACCGATCCAAAGAGCTGTCATTCGAGCCAATTTTATTCTTTGTTCAGTATCAAATCCTTTTAAAAATACCAATACTTTCTTCATCTCATCTTCAAACATTTTCTCTAAATATTTATACCGCCTCATCATCTTCACGAATACCTGAATAATTAAACATATTTTTAGAAATACTTATGAAAATAACAAGAATTATTAGTTACATAATTTTTTTTTCAATAATGCAAAATTTGTATAAAACCTTAGGAGTTGTAATTGTATTGAAAAACAATTACAACAGGATAATTTTACCATATCGTTATAGCACATCACGACACTAATTCAATAATCATTTTATAAAATCAGTTCTAATTCAGTGCATAAATATTTGTTCATAAAATGTTTATTTAAGTTGTTTTGAAGCAATTAAACATCATACGATAATTTAAATTAATAACTTCTATCTTGAAATATTATATTTCAGACGCATCATTTTCAATATTTACCTGTTCAAAATTTCGCATGGCCTCCATATCTGCACTTGAGCAGAATATGCAGGTGTCTGTATGTGGTTTTTCGCCATCTAGTGCAATCGATCCGCCAGGAACTAAAACAAGAAACAATAACTCATAAGAAGAACATCTTAAATCAAACAAACAATTTAAAAATCCAAAACCATCAGATAGAAAGTAACGAAAGTATTTCAGCAATGATATCAGTACTCTAGCCAGTTTTTCATCATGTAAATGGTTTAAAATCGATTAAATCTATCGAAAGAACATACCTAGAAGTCCGCCAGCTATGAGAATGTCAAAAAGTGCTTCCCCATAGCGTCGATAATCTTGTTTCGATCCAAAAGCATCTAGAAACTTGAAGATAGCCTCCGGATCGTGCCCCGCCTTATCGAGTCCAGCGATGACCAGGTCGCGAAACCCGGTCGGATCATACTTCTCCTTTTCATCTGACGATAAAAAAAAATCTCAATAAACGAAGACGACTATGATGCAATCGAACACAAAAATAATGATACAAACCTCTTTTTCTGGTCTTGATGCGTTGACCTGATAGTATTGGTTTTTCTGTTTTCTGACTCATACAATATTTCACTGTGAAAAAATACAAGATATGAAATTTATTAAATAATTAAATCAGAACATTTAATTATGAAAATCGTTTAAACAGCGGAGAAAATAATAGGTATGTTTTCAATGAAACGTGACACATTTATGAATAATGAAAGATAAAGATCTAGTAATAGTTTCTATTGTTCGTATAATGAAAATGGTTAACGGTGTAACTTTGTGCAATGATTTTTTTTGTGAAATAATAATTAATAATAAATAGATGAATGCAGTGTTTATTGGTTTAATGCAGAAGTTGGAAATTTTTTGTAAATAGATTGTAGAAATTTGAGATTTGGTGGGCCGGATACCAAACTAAAAAAATATGTACAACTATTGTGATTATTCTTGGAGAATAAGAATATTTTCAAATTTATTTAATTTTATTATTTATTATATAAAAACGGTGCCCCTTGTGGCCCAGTAGTACTGTGGTGGAACCACCATTTCACCACGTTTTTGCCAGCATTCCAGCAGTTCCGTTGCGACACAAAGGGTTAACGAAATAATAAAAAAATTCAACGCTAAATGCCTCTGGAAACGCTAAAATCGAAGTGGTGTCGAAATGGAACTGCAGGGATACTAAGAAAAAAAAAAATGAAGTATCGGTTCCGCCACGGCACACTGCGCCACAAAAGGCTAAACCGCAGGTAGGAGTTTGCCGATACTCGGTTTAAGGCACAACCAAAAGAGAGGCCCTCTTTCTAAATTAAAAAAATAATTAAAACCAACATTAGATTATGTCGAGATATATTACACGATCAGGATGTATATCTCGCGGCCTGAAAAAAGGTCGCGATTTATGGGATTTAAGAAGGGACTTTCCTTAAAAGATATTTAATGTCAATGCTCAAACTCGAATTCGATGACGTTAAGAACTGCATGAATATAAATTACCTAAATTGCTAAAAAAAATTGTCTCACAAAAGCGACTCAAGCAATGTCGACTAATTGCTGAAACACAAATAAGCGATAATAAACCACATTTAATAAAAAAAAAAAAAAACTTGATAACCACATCGTAGAAGGCTACACTCACACAAAGCCCAAAAGGTCAAAACCGTCACATAACCAAACGCGGAAAAGCGGCAACCTCGACGCGCCACGTGACCGCGTCCACCTCCATTACGTAAACCCTGGAAGCGCCGAACCGAACCTAACCTAACATGGAACCAAACCTAACCTAACCACGAACCGAAAACGGACGAATCATCGCGACTGCGTAGACACGCGACGCCACGAGGTCGCAGATCCCTATATAAAAAAAAAACAAACCATTCCGAAATCCGCAACGATCGTTAGAAGACGAGGCGTGACCGCGCACGTGTCGGGGACGACGACACGTGCGAGGGCTCGAACGGGGGGTGCGAGGGTTCGGACGGGGGCGCGGGGGGGCGTGGGGGCGCGCGCTCACCGAGTCGCCGGGGCGTCTACGTTCGGGGGTCGGCGTTGGCGGTGGAGGAGGCTGCCGCTGCTGCTGGGGGCGATTGAGGCGACGGACGCTGGCCGCTCGGTCGGGTCTCGGGCGAATGAACCCACTTCCGTCACGCGGGCCAACATGGCCGACCGACGCGAAGCGCGGGGGTCGAGCGGGGCGTTCGCGAACGCGCGGCGGAGCGGCGTTTGGGAGTTTTCGGTTTGGTTTGTTAGTTTGAGGGATGGAGGTTTTTTTTTTTTTGGCGGTTGTTGTTGCGTTTTGATGTTTTATTTTGGTTTTTTCGGGTTTTTTTTTGATGTGTTCGGTTGTCGATATTTTTTTTCGAATTTCTTATTATCAGTCAATTGAACTGTAACATCATAAAACTTTTAATTTACTTTTTTTTATTTTATAATATTTTCACAAAAAGTTTTTGCATCTATACAATGAGTTCAATTATCACCGTGTTCAACTGTTAGGCCAGGCGCCCACAGGCGATTGGTTGCGGCGCGATTTGTGATGGAACGCATTGTTTTGGGTTGTAGTGCGC
>JAOXNN020000055.1:6934882-6994283 GCA_028571205.2 Hydropsyche betteni | reverse complement strand
CATGAAGAATAATTTTATAGACGTAAAAAAATAATCGTATCGACGCGTCGTTTTAAAGTCGCGAGCGTCATCGAACACACACACACACACACACACACACACACATATGCAGAAATCCGCTATTATATATAGGGGATAGGGGATAAGGGATTTCAAACCATCCTACGTCCGACGCATAAAAAACAGTTCAACAACCCAAACTTTCCCGCCCTCCCCTGACTTTTCCACTCGACCGGCCCAAGGGCAATACCCAACGGCCCAAAATGGCCGCGGTTCGTGTTCGAGAACCGCCGACGCAAGACCACGCCATCTCGTCATCTTCTCCGCCATCGCTGACCACGTAAAATTGTTTCGGATTCATGCACCGTCGGCCAACCGGAGACCGTTCGTGTCCTGTGCCTTATTCGCGGGTTGTTGAATGAGGTCGTTATGGGTTTCGTCGGCGATTTGGATGTTGGTTTTGGTTTATGTGAATTTTTGGTTGGTTTGAGTCGATTGGAATAATACTAGCAGTTTCAAATAACCATTTATTTGGTGCAGATACATTTATAATTTAATTAATATTCATTTAAACTCTCTGTTTCTTTTTAATATATATGATATATTACATATAAATAAAATAAATAATTGTCATAAAATAAATTATTTGATGAATCGGTTAATGTTTGTAGTAAATGGAAACAATAAAGGTTTTTGCAAATCGTCAAAAATTTGTAAATATAAAATAATACAATGCATATTATTAAGTTATATAATATTTAACTTATTGAATAAGTTTTTTTATGCCTTCCAGAGGCTTACAAGGATAATACATTATCAGGTAAACATTCTCGCTCTCGAACAATTTCATTACTTTCCGTCTTATAATACAGCACTCTCATAATTTCAGGATTTTAGTTTTTTTTAATTATGATTACTTTAGTTTTTTTTAAGTCTTTCAAAATCTCTCTCATACAATTTTTATGTCGTTTATAAACTTTTCAGACGATCGTTTCACAATGTTAAGCTTTTTTCTTGTGAAAATCGTTTTCATATATGAAATGCGATTAATTTATATTTGACGTTCAATATTTGGACAAATGAAAGGTCGAAAATAATTCATATAATAAATATTTGATAGAAATATACAAAACCTATACATATGTATAATATATATTTCCGAATTGGTCGTTCCTTACAGAAAAGGAATTTTTTTTACGTATCAAGTAGCCTTGATTGACGCGACAATGACATTTTACAAAATCGTTTTTCTTATCGAGGAAATCTAGTAAATTTTAATTTGAAAGATCATTCAATTTCGCGAAATACTTCAGGGTTCCCCAAGCAGTACCTAAAATATCCAAAAGAAAGTTATGAATATTGAAAGTTCGTTATATTTAATAATGACTTGCGAAAACGTTATAGAGATGTACATCTATGCAAGAGAGTTATGATTAATTACAGTTTACATTCATGTTCAGGGAATTTTCATTTGAAAGGGCACGATAACATGACTTATATTACATTCATTAAATTCTCTAAGAGGTAACATTTATCTAAACATTTATTTTGCAAATAAAGGGTAGGATTTTCCCGTTTCAACTCTAAATAAACTGTTAAGAATTCAACAGTAAACTAAATCATTCGAATGCTACACAAATCTCTTGTTGGTTTACCAATTTTCATCAGTAGAAGAAACTCTAAGATAAATATATATTTTTTTTATAGAATTATGAATAAACTTTATGAAGACTAAGTGTTTCAAAATAATTTCAATATTTATTTTCTTAACTATTCGACATAAAAATAATTTGTCACTATGATAGTCTAATAGGGTTTCTTTTTTCAGAAGAAGCAAAATAAAAACGACAATCTATCAAATTCACAATCAAATAGTTTCATGTCCAATCAAATATTAAGGTATCGATGTGAAAGACTTACTTATAACGGTAGTGGATAGTATCATACTCTTCATAATTTCAGCTGGTGGAATTTTTTTCATACAATAAAGGAAATTCTTTCGAGCCATTGAGCATCAGATATTGAAAAGTCTTATTAAAAATCCTAAATAGTTTCGCATATAATCACATATGCAAATTTTTACTTCAAAATTTCCCGTCGGATTCGAAGCAATTTTTTGCTGTGTCGAGTTCAATTCAAAAGAACGAGGCTCTTTTTTCTTTACTGTGTATAAATTAATGCACACATCAAATCGTTAATCACTAAGCATAAAATAACTGCGTTAAATCATCTTTTTTTCTATAGAACTATAGCTCGTGGCGAACATTTTTCGAGTAAATAAAATTCGTGAAAACTAATCGTATTCTTAACGAAATTGCGGATTTTTTTGCTAGTGCTATGCTAAACAATGACGAGTCAACATTTACAGGATATTTTAAAATACAATATATAAAACTGTCACTCACCATAATTCAATCCAATTGTGCGATATAACCGTAATTATTTATCTAATTACTTAAACATATAATCATAAGCATTCAATATGCATTTATCAATATATTTTTCTTTGAAGCACCTTTGAGAAAATATAAGTTTTTCATTTAAATACTGTGTGTTTTCAGACAAAACAGATTTCGATGGAAACTGATGTAAATATTTTCATAATTTTCGCATACTGTTTTTGAATTTTTTGCTTGTTATATATGGAAAGGCCGAAACTTTTCATTTTGTAAAAAATTAGATCATAAGATGTGTTATAAATTTGATGTTAACCTATATATATATATATATATGTATAATATTTACTTTAAATAATATTTCAATTTAAAAATAGGCATACATATTTGCTATTTATCACAATGGCATTTTTTTACAATAATTTGTAAAGTAATTGAACTAACTATGTTATAAGATGCTTTTAAAATAATTTCAGGTTATCAATTTTATATTATACATGATGTTGTAAATTTTTTTTTTGCAAAAATCAATAAATTCGAATTAAATTTGAGACACAAATCACATATAAATTTGGAAATACATATGGGAATATTCATAACACTTAGCTATTGCATTTTCATTAAAATTTTCAATAAACCATTTAAATACAGTGCACATGAATGACAATGATACTTTTGCGTGTATATAATTTAAGGACGGATAGGTAAAATACTTATTTAAATTATTTAAGTTTCAGGGGAAAATTCAATATGTAGTATTTTTCTTATTGAATTAAAATACATGTTAAAATTACGTAGAATTTGAAACCAATAATTAAAATTTTTTATAAATATACTTTGAAATTTTAAAATGAAATTTTTCGAATAAAAATTATGAAATTACTTTATAAGGTAAGAATAGGCAGTACGCGGTCCCAATTTTAATTGATTGATTAATTTGACAACGTATTCTGTGAAACGGAAATTTGTCGATCTTAGTGTTAAATGAAATAAAATTCTTCAGAATGGAACGAATAATATTTAAAATATATGCAAAATACAGAATGTAAGTGTATAATATAATATCAAATTTTCATGTATAATCCATATAGTGTATATGCATAAAAAATATATACGCAATTAATTCGTTTCGTATACAAAGCTCAATGAAATACAATTTCATATACGCATAAGATATAAACGTTTCATTTTTCATATAATCAGGCAAAAATAAACTCTTGCGTAAACGGACACGATAATATTAACCAAGTGCTAATTTTTGAAAGCTTAAATACACACAGAGCTACAGTTGCAAAACGATGAACGGAATGCCGACATTGTAGGAGTCGGTTTTAGCAAATACTAAGGTCTCATAAAAAGAAGCGGCCTAGAATACGATTGAAGTTTACTACGAGAGTCCTGCTTCATGAACAAACTACTGGATGGGGTTGCTGACACTGGGGAAATTTTCAGACCACTCTTGTTGGGTATGATGGCAAACGAAGCACTTTGTTCACAGTCGTCGACATCCGTTTGGTAGCCCATCAATAACGGCCTCTCCTGTGAGTTGGAAATCTTCCTGTGCCCTATAAGACTTGCCATCCTTTTCGGGGTCGGGAAGTTGAGACCTAACGGTCTGGTCGATGAAAGGATAGGGATCTTTCTCGCTGGTTTCCTATCTTTATATATGGATGTTTTCATTAGAATATTGCTGGTCGAAGTAACGGCGTAACTTGATTTCACGTAGTCGGATCTAACTACTGGAGAGAATCTGGATTCGGGGCTCTCTAGTTGGTTTCTATGGAATTTTTCTATTCTTTGGGACATTCGGGACGTGAAGTAAGTAGATAGTATGCCGCTGTTGCCGCATAAAGTGTTCAAGTTTCCGGAATTGAAGGAATAGTGCCGTCTGGGCGACATGTAATCGAAGTGTTTAGGTTTTTGGTACATGGGTATGTCGTTGTCTCCCGGAAAAACCCCATCGTCTAATATCCTGTTGCCGTTTAGGCCGTAACTATTTTGAGAATAGTTCGTGGAGATAGGTTTAGAGTTTTTAAGACTACCGAATATTTTTATAGATATTTTGGAAGTGGTGTTGGCATTGTGGTCGGGGTGCGGGGAGCTTGATCTGAAGGAATAGTTGCTATCGCTCTTTTTCACAGTTGGTTTTTTTTCTACGTACACAGGAACTACTATTTTATTACTAGAATGTTGACGAAAGCTCTGACGGTTGTGCTCACTATCATGTCACACTTCTTGAAGGAATTGCATCGGGCAAACCCCCTGGCGGTTGTCACCCGATCGGATCATTACCATACCATCAACTTCTTCTCCTACTTGGATAACTATTTGATCTCTCAGAAGCATCAAACCATTTTCGCCGTCGGAAACCTAAAAATAAAAATAAAAAATTGTGGTATTTTTTCATAAGAAAATGTATATAAAACGAAAATACTCACTTGTAGATTATGTGTAACTTGTAAAGGTTTTTCGCCAGCTTGAAGCTTAGTGCAATACTTGGATGGAAAATACCCTACTCTTCCTAAACATTTTCCTTTCCACCAATCAGGATTTGATGCGTCTATAACTGTGACTTTATATCCAGCTTTTAAATCTAGTTCATCTGGATGACGAGATTCGAAATTGTATAAAATCACGTACAGATTAGATGGCAAAAGGCGATGAGTTTTCTGAAAAACGAGAATTTCATGTTGATATTTATCAAAATTTTTAATATTTTACATAAATTTTTAATACTTGTTTAACCGGTGATGGGCATGGACTCGTGCTAGCTGAAGATAGACTCTTGTCATGTTCGTCAGGAAGTTCTACACTACTCATTCTCATATTTCTTGCGCTTAATAACCGTCTGTTATGGACAGGGCTCGAGGGAGCTGTAATTTTAGAATCGTTTAAATTTTTAACGAACCATGATGTGACGATTTTACATTTTTAATTCAAACGTATTGTGCTAAAACTAAAGCTTGTTATTGCATATTTGGATTATAGTGTTTTGTGTAATATAATATGTATATTTGTCGAATGTTACAAATAGTTGAAAATAATGTGAAAATCATACTTGAGTTAGATTTGGCATTTGTGGTGTTGTAAGTCACATGCTTACTACGTCTAACATGCAAGAGGCCTAATTCTGCGTTTGCGCCTATTTTATGGAAAGAAAAAAAAATTGTTAAAAATAAAATTTTATGGAATTTGAATGTGCCATATAGAAATGATGCAAAAATTTGGGGAAAAAACGTGTTTTCGTATTTTGAAACATTTTGGTGCTTATAAATTCACTTTGAGGATTTGAAAAGGTTGCTGTAAATGGAAACACAAAAAGATAGAAGATTCGTTCGGCTGAAAAGATAAAGTTTTCAGATGATCAAGACGAAATCTCTGTTTGCGGGGAGAAAAATGATTAAAAACATCGGGTGAGTGCATCCTAGATCTGGAAAATGGGGAAATCATGCGCTCGTATAACATTTCATGTCAGCACAGTGTGATGCGAGTATGAATTGTGTACATCTAATTTCAACTATCTTTTCATATTCAAATTCGTTTGAACTCATCAAAATGTATAACATGTCAATATGAACGTGTCAAATGCATGATAACAAGCGAGCATCAAAAGCCGGGCATCATCAGTGTACACATGTCGCATGTGAACAACAAGGGTGGTGAGGGAGCACAAAGCGGACACTCAGTATAGAGACACATCCATATACAGAGATTAGATTGCATAATTATGGTATATCTATATAAAAGGGGTCGTGTATCCGTCGTACAGTGGAGCCGGGCCGTGTTGAGGGCCAAGGGGTGTCCCAGCGCGCTGCCAGGTCCTGGTCCTGGGCCTTCGGACCTGGCCTGGCCTGGCCTGCGCCTCTGCTCGGGGCTTTCGGTGGAGTCCAGGGAGAGGCTCTTCATCCTCAGGTTCAGCTTCTGTCTCCTCGGCGAGTGTGGAGCTATAAGCGCCAATATCGTTTCAGCTTTTGTTCTTAGGTTATATATGGGTTAATGCTGCGGCGGCGCGGTCATACGCTCATACAGAATCTGCTCGCTGACGATTAATGTAATCGATTGTGTTTATTTATTTGATATTTATAGGTTTCCGATTGAGTGTAAATATTAGGAGTTGTCCCAAACGGGCGTGTGGTCGGTGATTCGTTGATTGGCGTTGTAATGTATGGGAGCGCATTGATTTTTTTTTAACGAACCAATCATGATATTGTAAGTGGTTCGTTTTTTTTTGTTAATTGCGGATTTTGTATGAAAATTTTAGCGTTTCGAATACATTACAATGTCAGGGCATTGAATTTGGGACAACTGTTTATTACACCGTTTGAATATGAGTGTTTTGTATGCCGAAATCTAAATAAAATATATATATATACAATATCAAATTTAAGAAAATTTTGGTTTTTCAATTATTAATGTTAATCATGCCTGGTCTATACCAAACAATACATACTTATTGAAAAATAAAACTAAATATTTATAGTACAATTAAGAAATATACAAACTACCTTTATAAGCAATATCGTTTTTATTTGACATCCACTAATATTACTCAAATATCAATTATATTAATCGAGAAATAGATTCTGTATAGAATGATGACTTACAAAATTACAAAGTTATAATAAAAATTTCATAGTAATCTACAAATTCATAAAAAAAAACATGAAAAATATCAGGCTATTTTTTCACTGCAAAAAAAATGATGATTATAAAAAAAACTATAAAACATGCATTATGAAATAAAACAAATAGAAAATTTCCTTTGATTCTACACGTCAAAGAAAATTTTCAATATAACGAGTAAAAGGACGTCAAGAACGAAAACAAAAGTGCACAAAAGCACATAGAACCATATTTATATTCGGAAAAGTGTGCATTATGTCGAATGTGCCTAAAAAATTCGCAATCGTGTTTGTGTCATTTATTTAAGGGTATTTCCAAATGGCTCGGGTAAGTGCTGGGTTCAAATATATTTCAATTGAAGTTATACTCGTTTCGTGTCGAGGGTAAAGAAACTAGTGCTCGTTTCCTATAAATAAAGATGATCGCAACAACTCAACAATGGTAAGGTAACTAGTGTGATTCAAAAATTATCGATATCGAAGAAACAAATAAATCTTCAAAAGATACTTGAAAACTTTCACCATTCTCGTTTATCGTTCCAACTGATTAGATAAACGGTCTCAGGGTTGTTTAATATAAACCGGGTTATGACCCCAAAATTTTATATCGGCTCATCCATACGCACTTCATTATAAAAAAAAATAAAGTACGAGGAGCAATTGGGTGAAATCGGCAAAGCTTTCAAGCATATGCGTATCAATCCAGTATTGATTTCACATTAACTAATGTATCTCATAAAGTATGACACAAAGTATTGAACGGGAGGCAAAAACTACATTGTATTATTTTCAGCGATGATTAGATGTTGTCGACCGAATTCATCGATCGACACTTGCTTGTATGCTTGGGTATGTAAAAAAAAGTATGTAATATATAAATGGACATTTTGAAAGATGGATAAAATGTTTTTGAAATAGTAATACCGGCAATTGGACTGGCGCTCTCGGACTGTCGCAACATTAGAGAAGTGGAGCTCTTCAGCGTATTACCTGAACAAATAATGTCACAAAACGGTGTACGATCGTATCGACAAAAGGTTAAAAAAAATATTTAATGGATGCGAACGTGTTGTTTGAAATGTCTACTATGATGTCGAAAAAATATATTTTCAAATATCGTACTCAATGAAAAATATATATAATAAAATCGAATAAGTATAGACAAATTGAGTATACGTGTTAAAAATGCACAAATCTCTTTATAACAATATGCAAAAATTCCATGCAACAAACAGGCTACGTTTAGAAAAAATATGCACATGCATTCGGCACGAGTAAGAAAAATTGAAAATAAAATCAAAACCAAAATCAAAACGTGATTACTTACGTTTTCGCTTCGAGGGTCTTATTGTGTTCGTAATTGATTAATAATCGATTTTGAAAATAAATAATATTTTATTTTTAATTTAAAGACAATTTAAAATTATCACAGATGGCAGAACATTTGTTTATACAACATACTTTTTCTATACATTTATAAAAATATATGATTGAGCAAAAAATTCTAAACAATTTAACTATATATTGGGACATAATCAGATGGTGAGTATTATTTGAATAGGGAAAGTAACGAGTAACATAAGAATTATTCTAAAATAGCTTTTTCTTTAAATAAATAAATAAATAAATAAATAAGTAAATAAATATGATATTTTTAAATTTATGATTTGACGGATTGGCTACTTTGGGATGTAGATTTATTTATTTTTTTATTGGGAAATTTCTTTTTCGATTTTATAGGGGCCGGAGGTTCTTCAATGTCCTGTACGAAGCAAAGAGGTTGACCAAACGGTCGCGTTCCCGTGCTGGCGATTTCTGCAAAATAACACCACCACAAAACGAACGGTTGAAATAAAATAAGAACAAAACTAAAATTAAACATAAAATACACAAAAAAAACGATAATAAATAATAAATAATAAATGAAAATAATAATATATTCATATATATATTATATATACGACGCATAAACGAAAACAACAACAAATATTTAATATGAACATGTACGGCATTTGCAAAGAAGCAACATCATAAGCTTTTTATTCTTGTAAGGTTTTGTTGGGGGTTGGATGAGGGGGGGGGGGCACATTTATTTAATTGCATGTTCACTAACGGGGTTAACAAGATGCATACATAACGGGTAAAGTGCATATGGAAAATTATATAACCATTCACTGTTGCATAATGTTGTATTAGCTAGCTAAGATAATAATAGATGACTTGTGCAGCTCGGTGCACTTCGTGAATGCTGAAATGCATCGATTTTATTAATATCTCGACTGCCATTTGTTCAATAGTCGATTCACATTTTCTAAGAATATCTATAAAATTGCAATTATTATGCAGCGCTTGTGTTGAGTGGAGTTTATTTCGTACTACGGTGAGCTGGTGTTGAACTAAATAATTTCGATTGAAATTTATTTAAAAATACATAAAACCAATCGGTATGTCAAACTTTTATTAATCTAAAGCTTCGACATTTAATTATAACAGCGTGTAGTCGAAAAAAACTTTGAGATTCAAAAAACCGTTCTGCGAAAACGTGATCGGTGAGCAACATGAACGTAGCTTTTCTACACAGAAATCTGCCTATGACATCTTCATTTAAACGAAAATATAATACCTATCGCCTATTATTCATCGGGAGACACGTAACTCGGGGGATTTGTTCAACGTTAACGTTAAGCTTCATGAAATAACACGTGTTTTCCACGAATGACAAACGGGACGTACACGCAAAACTTCACCACGTTAAATTTCAATTAACAACCTAATCCATCACCCCCGAACACCAAACGCGAAAACCACGAATTCGTCAAAAAAAAAAACCCCCAAATCACGAATCCCCCGAAATCCTAAAAACCAAAAACTAAAAAAAGTGATCGGTGCTTTACACAAAACGAATTGCCGAACACAGAATAAACACAAGGCACACATCTATGGGACGGTGGTTAAGTCGAGTGGGAGGGTACGACGGTCGGTCGGGGCCGCAGACCTGTGGCGCAGCGCTCTCTCGGCACACAGACATTCAGATACATAAAACTTTGCGAGGTTTCCGTACTTTCGGGCAGCGAGATGGACCTGTGGTGCGGCGAGCCGTTCCTGGACCTCGAGCCGAACATTGAGAAGCTCTTCATGCCGGCGAATAGGCGCCGCTTCGCTCTGATGTCTTGGAAGCGCGTCACGATGCCTGCCGCGAGAGTGCAGTCGACCAAAAATCAAAAGTTCGCCCTTTATTCGGTGCTGGGGCTCGTCAAGAAGGTGGCTTCTTGGCGAAAGCTGTGCCGGAGGATGCGTGGTGGTCGCCCGTGGAGCTTTCGGAGCGGGGCGGTCGGTATGGTGTGGCTATGGTATGGCTAATGTCGATCGAGGTGCTTTCGGTTCGGGTTGAACTGATTTTTTTATGACAAGGGTTGAATATGTGAAATGTTATGGGCAGTTTATAACGGTAGGCATTTTCTAACTTTGTCACTAACTAGAATTGCTAGTATGCAATATTGTGCTTTATGACGTAGGACTTAAAGCTCATATTCGTGGATACGCGTTTATGTAACGTTCTGGGTTTGAGCAGTGTTAAAAATCGTGCTATGTTCAGATTGCGTCCGCACGTTTGACGTTTCGCACAATCGATGGTCGCATGTGAAATTACTAACGATGATGAAAAAATTTCGGAAACATATTTTGATTAAGAAAAAATATCGGAAACAACGCATGTCAATAATACGGTTTTGACGTTTGGAGAACTGTCAAAGGTTCACGAATACTGCGCTTGCGCTTACCGATGCGATATCCAGAAACCAAAATAACATAAGTGCATAGTATTATATTCATGAGCCTCAAATCGTTGTACATAAAGCCCAATATAGCAGATATAGGCGTTAAAAACTGCCTAGTGTTAGAATCGGGCTATGACATATATATGAAGCGGTTAGATCAGTGGCGGATTAAGGCTCTAAGGTCTAAGGTGTAGAAAGTTTTGGGACCGTCTCCCTTTTAAATTTTTGTTTATTTCACAATTTTATAATATCAAAAAATCTAAAAGTTACAATTATTCGAAAATATTATAACGTACATAAAACATAAAAAATGATAGGAAATAGGTTAAGAATCCAGGGCCCATTTTTAGCTCTCAATATTTGGGGCCCTAAACGACTGCTTAGTCTGCATACCGTTAAACCCGCCACTAGGTTGAATGCTATTTGAAAAACGATAGAGATGGAGAGAATTGGATGTGAAAAATTTATCGTCTAATAGTGAATTACTGCCAATAAATTTGAATATTATACCTTCATCGACATTAGTGTACCGAACGCTTTTATAATATTAACCACATTACTGTGAATGGTGCTTAATTCAACATATCCAAAGATCTCGTTTAATTAAACAGTAAAATCTTTGAATCAATGTTGATTCTGAGAAAATCTTATATTAGTATAATTTTCTATAAATTCGAAGTACTCATGATAAAAGCCTTTTATGATCGTAGTGTTTGTTTCAAATTCGATGTATATTTTTTTAAATATAATATTATAATTTTTAGCTATTAGACTTTGTTCATGGTACATAATATTATATTAATATTGCATAGATCGTTATTATTGAGGGGAACTTTCCATTTTCATCGAGAGCACAATAAGAATGTTGTTGTTCGCATTTTGCCTATTTTTTCATTGAAAATATATGATTTTTCTCAAAATATAATACAATATATTACCGTAAATATCGAAAATATGAATAAAAAATAAATCTTAACAAAATAAAATTATTCAAAGATGGCGTATCGGAGATAAGCTATATTATTTTTTACGTTGTCGGGTACGTCCGTTTTCTTTTAAGATATTTTTTCAATAATTCCCTACGAAGTTGATGTTTTTTTTTTCATACAACATTGCGATCTTCTTTGTGAACGTGATTGTAAAAAGTGATGGATTTTGTGCACGTAGCAAAAAAAATAAGCCAATGCTGATATAATTGATGAAGTAAAGTATAACAATCTACGAATGGAAGTAATAAAAATAAATCGATAGTATATCGATATTGAAAATTCTAGTAAATACAATATGTTCAAAACTATTAGAGAAACATAAATATTTTTGATATTTCAATAATCTACGTGGGTGCATTATCAAATTGTATATAAATATAAAATATAATAATTGAAACAAATAAATAAAAAAATTTTGATCAAAATCTACGACGACACTGGATGCAACTCTACTCAAAAAGCGAAAATTTTAAACCGAAAATAAACCAATTAAAACCGATGCCTACTATCAAAATTAATGACGCAAACTTCAGACGGCGATGTAAAATGATGACTTTCATTTGATGAAAATTCCAACAAAATCGAACCATTCAATCTTGTAAGAACCCCCATTAATAAAAACGTAGATATCGAGGAAGAAGTTTTGTTATTTCTACACGAATCCAATAATCTGATTTCACCAATTTTTTTTATTTAATAATTTCGTTTGAAGATTTATCAACACAATATTTGGACAGTTATTGTAAATTTTTAAAATTTCTGCGACTCATATACATCTTCCTTGACATCCATATCATCATCATCTCACCTAGGGGTCCCAAATATTCGTGAAATTAGATATTCGAATATCGAATGTGAAAATGGAAGTATTATATTCGAATATTTTTATAAATTTTCAAATATCAGTAAAAGAATAACTAAATGAAAAAAATGAGCATATTGATATAAACGATGTTTATTTATAAATCAAAAATAAGAAAGCATTCAATATTTTGATTTTTAATTTCGTCCATAATGTAGTTTCAACTGATTTCACTGAGGAAAATATTTTTTCAATTTTGATTGACTATACGCTATGGTCCATATCTACTTTGAATAAAAATTCTGATAGTATATGTTTAAATTTTTTAATTATTCGATTTGATGATATTATTAATCAATTTATAAATCAACTATCGATCGAGCACTAAACTATTTCAACTTCTCAAAAGCTTAGAACTTTAGAAGAAAATTGAAATTCCAGAAATTGGTTCTACTCGTTAAGCAAAATATGCCACGCATCGAGGCACTGCCCGAAAGGAACGCCAAATAATCTTTTTAACAATAAAATACCAACAATTTGTTTTAAAATATAAATCAGATCAACAGTTAAGAATCGTGCTGTTTTCATATTGTATTCATTCAAGGTAAATATAACGGGAAAAATGCATTTAAGTTAGAAACGTACAGAAATATTTGAAAATATTTATATAACTCAAATGGATACCCTTTTAGGCCAGTCGCCCACTGCGATTTTTAGTCGCGGCGATCGTTTGGTCGCGAAAATGGAATGCATTGTTTTAAGTTGAAGTGCGCCCATATGCCATATGGGCGTAATTCAACCTAAAACAATGCATTCCATTTTCGCGACTAAAAATCGTAGTAGGCGCCTGGCCTAACGCATGTCAGTTTTTTTATCAGTGAATTTTGTAATCACGAAAAGAATACAAAATTCTATCCACTTTTTATGGCGGTTATAAAACGTTTTGTAAAATATTATTTTTTACATTCAAAAACAAATGCATAAAAAACTATTGCCTGTTAGGCCAAGCGCCCACAGGCGGCTAGCCGCGGCGCGATCCACAATGGAACACACCGCTTTAGGCTGAAGTGCGCCCATATGGTTTATGGGCTCACTACAACCCAAAACAATGCGTTCCATCACAAATCGCGCCGCAACCAATTGCCTGTGGGCGCCTGGCCTAAGAGACAACTGTCATATGTTCAATTATCATCTTCATCTACTTTCAAGATAATTCCCAAAACTGGAAAAATTCCGAATAAACTAGGATTTTTGGAGAACACACTATAAAAATTATTTAATAAAAAACTCATAACAGTCGGTGTGTTCCATTGTGATCTAAGTCAATGTGCTCTATTTTCAGAGTTCTGGTGTAGTTTGGACAAAATTATGATTACTTTTGAATTAATCGTATTCAAAATTTGTGTAATTTTATTCAAAAAGTGTAATTTAGTTTTATACAAATTTTGCATATTTAGTTCATGTCGTTACGTTGCAATATTGTTCGGCCTGGAATTTAGTTGTCAAAAATGTCTATCGCGAGGCTGGTCAGCGAGGTTATTATTTATAAATATATATATTTTATTTATATTCGATTCATTATTAATTTTTTCTTGAATCGAATGATCCTATTAAATAGTAATGTTTGCTAGTGCGACTTTCCATATTGTTTTACACGATGTGCCTTCATGAAATGTTAAAGAAAATATGTTCAGAATTGAAAATTAACCAATTTTTACGTGTAACTTGTAAAATATCTCTGATTAAATATCTTTTAAAACTTCTGATACCTAGTTTACTTAATATCTACATTTAAAAATTAACTTATTTTAGTTATGTTCCTAAGTTATTTTTTGTTATCATATTTTCAGTTTCCACGATGTATACTGTCAAAGCGTATCATCGAGCCTTTGACGAACCTTCAAATAGTAAGACACAACAAACATTGGAATCCAAAATGGAAAAAGTTGCGAAAAGAAAAAGTCATCAAAGTGGATTTGCCCGATTATCAAAAGGACAATAGCGATTTGTCATCGCACCAAATTCGTAAACGAATGAAAGAAATGGGCATACTTCCTCCTCGCCCATGGGTGGATAGGCCTTTTCATGTATCGTCTACGGGAACGTTGATCGAACCGTACGTTCCTCCAGAAGGCGACGGTAAAATGTCTATAGTCACCACTGCAGGAGTGAAACAGAAAGTAGAAGTAATCGAAAAAAAATCAAAAAGTATGATGGCCGTACGCAAAATAAAATCATTCGATGAAGAATTCAAAACTAAAGAATTCGCTCAGCAAGCTCAAGATATATACATAAAAGCACATACTTATGTCGCTCTTAAGGATCGTCTCAAATTAAGGGAATATGTAACGGAAAAATGTTATCCCGAAATAAATTCTAACGTGCGTTACAAAACTGTCCATTGGAAATTTTTGAATTCTTTGGAACCTCCCCGAGTCGTGTACGCGAGGTGTGCAGAAATCTTCACTAAAGATAATATATTTGGACAAGTGACAGTCAGATTCCATACTCAACAGCTGCTTGCCATTTATGATAGATTCGGTAGATTGATGCACGGCAGTGAAATATTAGCTAAAGATGTTTTAGAATATATCGTATTCGAGAAGCATCTTTCAAACGTTTACGGTACATGGAGGATGCACGATAAGATAATACCGGATTGGATGCCTGCAAAAGAACCTGCATCTAAAACTTTTATCTTTGAAGAAGCTGAAGAAGAACCCGAAAAAGATATTAAAGTAGACACCGATCTAGTAAAATTGGCCAAACAGAGAGAACCTTTGAAAGAGACAGAAGAAGTTTCTCCCGCTACCAATTAGGGTTTAGTTTTGTAAATCGTTACATATTATAGGTTATATTAATAAAAACAATCTGAAACTTTGATTTGTCTACTTATTGGTTGTATATGATAATTTCATTTTTAATCATTGATGAAATAACGTAGATAATCTACTTGCTAATGAAGATGGATGGCATTGTACAAATGAAAATAATGCAGGATAACAAGGAAAGAAAATGTATGGAGGAAATTTTTGTTCTGCATTAGCACATCCACTAAAAATCCAATTTCAAAAATCTTTCAGTGATTCATTAAGACATTTGATTTTGATGGCATTCAAATGAGGATTATAATAATACGGAAGTTTCAAAATATAATTTTTTATTAAATAAAATATCAATAATTGAAGATATTTTTAACATAAATAAAAAATAAGGTTACAAATATATTTTGTATGATTTTACCATGTCAGTCAAAATAAATATTTAATACGTATAAATATCACAAAATTAAATAAATGGACGATTACGAAACATAAAAATTATATATGATCATCATTTCATCTCAGCTACAAAAATTATATAATTTATATTACAATAGTATTTACATTTAAACTATTACTATAATTTTTTCAATTTACAAATTGGCAAGTTTTCTATACAAATCTTGAATAATTTCTAGAGCTATTTAAAATATTGAAAACAATATCCGAGTATCATAATTATAAGTTTTTAATTAGATCATATTAGAAAACTAATAGTAGATTTTATTTACATAGAGAAAATATTTCAGTAGTTGAAACAAAACAAACAAATAAATAAATAGTTTTGCAGAGTTTTATAATGATATACAAATCATCTGACTAGTAAGTACCAAAAGTGATAAAATCGAAGAAATACTTCAAGTGGAAAACTGAACAGTTTTAAACAAAACTACTACTGGGTTGATCGAGATATGCAGCTCTTCGGTTTCTGTCTACGATCCCCTGCTTTATATTAATATCTGGGAGACTAACCTCTTGCATTCTCATTTCTACCAAATTTTCGTCACTTGGTTGTAAATTATGGCCCCAATTTGATGGTTTTATAGGAAGAACTTTCGGTTTCGGAGGTAAAGGTGGAGGATCTCCTAACCGTTGCTTAAATGGTTCATTTTCACATGAACTACTAGAACTATGAAAACTAGAATTCAGCATATCACATCCTCGTACGAAATGATCGCTTCCACTAGTAGTAGAACTATTTAAGTAATCTTGGGCTAAACTTCCATGGTATTTAGGATTTGAATTTTGAATTTCACCATTGAATGGACTCTTTTCTTTAATATTTTTGTCTACGATTGTGTCGTTTTCTATAACTGTATTATCCAAACTATTAAATGCACTTTTTTGGGGAGAATAGTCAGAGTTTTTTTTTTCTTCCAAAGATTCGAAATTTTTCTCTGATGTGTTTTCGCTTTTAGAATTCTCTGAACTTTTTTCATTGTTAACTTGACCTAAAGATAATCTTGGAGCGGGACACGGTTTTGTAATATTTGCTGATGTAGGAATGACTCTGGTGGCTGCTACAGGCAATGCATTGATGGGATATGTTTGAATGTTACTAGGTATTGTTTTCTTATCATACAAATGATTCTGATTTTCTGATTTATTGTTCAAATTGTTTTCTTTGCCCCTTTGAAAATCAATCACTCCATTTGTATTCGTAGATAAATTATTGGAAGTTGAGTCTTTTAAACGAGCCCGTTGTACATGTTTGAGATTTTCTGTGAATGAAAATAATTATGAGAAACAGAAAACCTTTAAAATTCGTTCATTTAATAAAGATACTTACCCAATGTTTCTTGTATATTAGCAGCACTAATGGTATTTTGTACTTTAACTCCAGCTCTGAGTTTTGCAATCAAAGGCTTTCGAGAACCATTACAATTACTTTCATCCATACAACAGCTAGAACCGCCTTCACTGGAAGCTGACTGAGTTATCGATCTAATGATGGCTTGATTTGCAAGGGAATTGGGAACTGGTTTTTTAAGTTTTACTCCCTTTGAGCGGTGGTCATCGCGGCGTAAAAATCTACCAAATATTCCAGAAGAATGTTCAGAACTGCAGTTGTCAGACTGAAAATATTAATATCATTTATTAACCGGTTCTGAATATTATTTAAATTTGATATCATAGTAAAAAATTATATACTGTCAAAATTAATAGCATTGTAAATATTACCTTCACTGATTCTTCTTCAATATTAGCGGAATGCCTATCTGCCTTTCCTTGCAATAATTCTTCGAAAACTCTATTAGTTATTTCATCTAAAGATGGGCCAGTTGTAATTGAACTGTTGCTCATTTGGTTCATATCAGTAGAAGGAGTCAATGAACGAGAATTCCCATTTTGAAAATTTTCAGGATTTGACTGTAAAGTAACTTGTAAACGTTGACCATCAGCAACCTGAAAAGTATTAAAAATATAATATGAAATGACGATTTAAAATAATAACTTACTATGTCAGGTTAGAATAATTTTGTTATGTACCTGAACAGGTTTTGTTAATTCCAGAACACTGTTTCCAAGAGTAACACATATACCTCCAGAATTACCAACACCATATTTATGAAGAATAGGTTTTAGAACATCCCCTAAAGCTTTGTTTGGTTTTGATTTCACAGATATGACTTTGCGATTTGGAAGATCCAGTTTAAAAATTACACGCTGTTCTACAGTCACTTCTTTTCCAACAAGTACAGAAGAACTTAGATTAATATCAATAGGCTATAATGAAAACAAATTTATAGAAAATCTATATACATATTACACTTATACATGTTATAGTTATATGTACATTTGATGTTTAATACCTTGTTGCTTTCTTGTAAATATACTTCATATGCCAGAAATTTCACAGCACGTTTTTCTAACAGTTTATCGAGAAGTTGACGAACGGTTTCTGCACCACCCGATGCAACAACTACAGATGTTGCAGATAGTCCTGGAACCAAGACTCGACATAAGCTAGCTAAGGTTCCACTACATCCGCATATAGAGCCACTGCAACTACTAGAAGAACCACACTAAAAAGTTAAAATATTTAATCAGAATTATAAAATGCTATAATGTATGTTTAACAAGCTATTTGAATATAAACAAACTTGTTTTGAATTGAGTCCTCTAGTAACATCCCAACTAGTGAGCAGCGAAGAATTAGATCCTTTAATATCTTGCTCGCCGTCGTTGGTTTGTTCATTTTTGAGGCTTTCATCTTCATCACCTTCAAAACAACGATCTCGTGATTTACTCCTGAGTTTCCTGTGCCAAGGCAGTAAAGATTTTCGCCGTCTATCTTCAGCATTGCTCAGTGATTTTTTCAACTAAAAACATTCAAAATAAATAAATATATTGGCAGGTTTAAGAGTTTGAATAATTTTGAATATCAACATACTTTATTTGGACTCGGAGATGGGCTAACATCACATGAACTTATGGCTAAAGAAGGATCTCCAGGGTAAGGAAGTGGCCGACCCTGAAGCTCAGCTAAAAGACATTCTTTGTATATGTCAGACTTAATGAATCTTGGATAGCTATCGAATTTCATCAAGTTAAATATTTGCTTCTGGGCCTATAAAGAAAATATAAATTAGCTCGAAACACATTCAATTTGGTTATCATATCTCAAATCAAAAGTTGAAGAACGGAATATGAAAGGAAACATACTTGTAAAAAGAGGTCAGGAGGAGCTTGAGCAAGCCGTTCTCCTGCTAGTTGCCTTGCCGATGCGTCTATGTTGACGGGATCAGGAGCACCATCAGCAAGGTGTCTCGCATGAACAGCAGCAGCGGCACCAGGACTGGGGGATCGAGCCCAACGTTCACAAGCAGTCCAAAAGCGGATGTTCTCGGCAGAAAATTCCCGCTCTAGGAAGGCAGCAAGGGCGTGGACGCCAGAAGCTTCCGATAGAAGCTTCTCTAACGACAACGCCCAGGATGTAGGGCCACCTTGCTGCTGTTGTTGCTGTTGCTGCTTCTGTTGAAGCTGCTGCTTGTCCACATTACCGTTCTTGTCATCTGCTTCGCACTGACGAATAAATCATTGATTAAAATCACATAACATTTCGATGAAAGGTTTCGAAAGAAACTTTTCTAATACCTTGGTGTACATGTCATGTTCAGAAGTCACTAAACTTCCAGGACGTCGATAGGAACGATGTGACAATATTCGACCGGAACCATTTCCCGCCCAGCGGCCGAACGGAGATCCACCATCACTCTGGAAAGAAAAATAAGACAAAAATGAGTCAAACAGCATAAAAACCAGAACTTAAGAACAATCGATGTCATCGCAGTTACGTCTAACCGCCGAGAGAAAGGCACAACAATGTCAACCGCCGGACGGCTAAAAAACGTCGCTTTCTCCCCTGAAATTGCTTCTCATCAATTAATTGCGTCCATATCGAGAGCGAAATAGGAATAGAATCAATTGAACGAGGGGAAATTTCGAATCGGATAAAAGAAGCGTCGAAACGGCCCATAGACACGTAATGAGGATGTGATAGCCAGGACAAACGTTGTGGGAACGAACGCACAACAAACGTCGGCTCCAATTTAACAATAAATGTGCTCCAATCAACGGAGGAATTATAATTGCATTCGAACGATGCAGTCTTTCTCAATCTTTGTCCTTTGAGAATGATAATTTTTAATGTACGTTTCATTCTAAACATGCTTCTTGAGTCAAAAAAATGCGGTGCGATAAAAATTGGATAAGTCATAAGATCAGTTGGTGGTTTAAACTTGTCGGATGCATTGGTTGATATATATTATCAAGGTTGAGCGATAAGTAATGTGGTCGTAAGATAGATTGAGACTTTTTTTATAATTTATCTTTTCCTAACCACATTTCATAGGAAGAATACGCGATTAAGAATGTCAAAACTTCAAATGATACGAGATGCAATGAATAGCTATAAGACAGTATATAAAATTGATAGAAAATACATAAAATTTTACGATTTGAAAATTTAATAATATCAAACGTTTTTCATGCCGTTGATCTCAGCAATCAATTTATCCAAGGATGTTTATAAGCGGAGATAATCACACGGCCAAGAGGATGTGTGCTCACAAGAAACTCTCGTACAATGTTCCCATAATTGATTACACACGCCTTGCTTAGTTCTGATCGATCCAGCGTTAACTCGTTAACGGCACCGGTCGGGAAAACTTAATGGGTTTCACATATTTATACGAATCACGTTTCCATGTAGGGATTTTCTGCATGTCGTACCCACGCAGCGATCGCTTTTCGAAACACGTCCGCGGACTTGCAAAAATTCGAATTCACGTGAAAAAAAGGATTGATTTGAGTTGACGTCTTTTTTGAAAGTTTCGTAACGAAGACGAGCGTGAAATTGCCTCTTTTCAGACGAAAATTTGAATGAAAATGACCGAAAAATCGCCGCGACAGGTGAAGAAAAAATGCGCGACAATGGCGTCGTTTATGTCACAGATTTCTGCATTATTGTAATAATAGAAATTTTGCATATTTTATTCTAAAAAATATATATACCTTTCTCTGATTGTTTCTGCTCTTTTTTAACGATAGAAAATCTGGGTCGTAGATGTAAAAATGCGAAAATATCGCCGGGATTTTCAGCGATGTGCCTATTCTTTATTGTTCGTTTTTATTTTCTTTTTTTCTGTGGATAAGTCGTTATTCTATTATCGCCGTGTCAAGAGGCCGTCGCATTGAAATTTTCACGGTTTGTTCGAAGGCTCTATTGGAGAAAGCCAAACAATTGAAAATGTGTCGGCATTCGATGCATGCAAATCGAGTCTTTGTCCCAAAACCGTGCGAATGACTGAATTGATACGATGTTTATAAAGTATGCCGAAAATGATACATTGAATTTCAATTGAAAACTTATGAACTGAATGCATACAATAAATCGATTAGCGGAAAAATATCATCTATAAATTGCAGGAAATATTAGATAAAAATATTTACTTTTATATTACTGAATGAAAAAGACTTCAAATATTTCAAATGCATATATAAATTTTATATTTGAACAGATATATATTGAACTTTCTTATATATACCCGTCAAATAATGATTGACTGATTTTGTTGAATAATCTTTCAACAACGTTGCAATTGAAAGAAAAAATTGATATATGAAATCCATATTATCGCAAATACGGTCGGTTCTACTAAACCACAACGATATACATTTTGTACATGGATATGATTGCGGTTTTTGTTGTACATATTATAATTAACTGGAAGGGAACATTGTGTAAATGGCACGAGGAAGAAATATGCACGCAAAATACTACGCGAACAAAAAAAAGTACCATTTGTAAAATTTTCAAACATTACATCGACCTTAACATACCGGATAAAAACGCGTATTTACCAATTCCGAATAATATGAGGAAACGAACGTGTATGTTTACGTATTACAAAAAAAACGTAAATCGACGATTAACGGTTAAATTTATAAATAGCGATGATTCAAAATGTAATTTTTCGCCCATGAATTATCTCCATATACAAAATAATTATAATGAATGAATCTCCACGCGTAAATGACGCACGCATTAACATGATACCACAAATCATACACTTCCTTGGGAATCGTTTTTAGAAGATACCAAGTTAAATGTCAACGAAAACAATAGAAATTACAATTAAAATAAACCTTGTAAATGATTCATACAATATAAAAAAATTCAAACTCGATCGAATTGAAAATAACATCGATTATATTAAGAAATGATTTCATATTCAAAACTAAACATGTCTCGAACATATGTATTATAAAAAAAAAACCGATATAAATCAAAGACATGTGTTGAAACCATCGCAAAAGTCGCGTTTAAACACTCGCGAAAAAAAATCACAGGATCGTCTCAAAACACTCACCATCCACCGAAAACCGACAGGACCGATCGGCAACGGTCAAAATTCAAAATTCGCACCGAAGCACAACGGAAAACCAGTCCGCGTAGCGCGCCAACAAAATGGAAAGTGAGGCCCGGGCCGATTTCACTGCGGTCTGGTCTGGTTACCCACACCCGATTCGCAATGGCAGATAATGAACCCGACGATTGTTTCATTGCGCGGCGTATATGGGCCTAAGAGCGGTCGTTTGCACGTACGCCGGCAGCGGGGCCATTTGGGAGCGGAATGGTCCGCGGATGGATGGGTGATGAGCGTTTTTGGCGCGCGTCCGCTCGGTATGCGGGACGGGAGGTGCTTTCTGTTGGCGGTTTTTGGCGCGGACTTAGAAGTGGATGTTCGAGTTCTGCGGAGGGTTAGTCATGATGATGGTATGGTTCGTATTTGTGTTTGAAGGTGGTGAACGGGATTGAAATATTCTGGTTTGTGCGGCTTGTAAGTGTTCTATCGAGGTCTAAACCATGTAGGACCGACGGTCGCTCGTATGTCAAATTGGTGGTCATTGCGATCGCAAAATGGTCAGCGAGGGCGCAGTTTGCTTGTCTTTAACTCGTCTGTCCCGCTGGTGGCATTGCGATTTACTTAGAAGACAGCGACCACAAAGCTTAGCACATAGACATGCGAATCGTTGGTCTGAGAACCTCTTCCGTTGGCAAGGGCGGATTGGCTCTTATACTACATTTCCCTTACAAAATAAATAAAAAGTTTTTAATATTGCTTGATGGATATTTAGAAATTATCCTACGCTCGCTTTACTTTAACTTTGAACCATATTTCTAGAGAAGTCAAAATTTTGAACTTTACCTAAAGGAAGTACATTGTCTTGGGACGTAGAAGTGACAGTTCGAGTTAGGGGAAGTGTATTGGTCATTTTAAAAATGGTAAGGTTTGTATTTGTAATGAGAAAGTGTCTATTGGTGGTAAATGGAATTGAAATATTCTAATTTATGAAGAAATGTAAAGGTAGGATACAAGAAGTTGTTGATAGAAAAAATATACGTACCACTAATAGATACATGACCAATCAGGAAGGTATCATATCATCACATGAAGAACAAGAACTTTTACAAATTATTATAAAAGTAAGTTTGAAAGAATTGGAATGGTAAATGTCATCTTCACAAGTAGTGTCGGGTCAATAGTTTATCTATTGATAATATCACTTATCGCTTAACTTCTGTAGCCAATATGAAGTGCAGGGTTTGAATAAGCTAATCCGTCGAGTTAACAAATCTTATTTTTGTGAGTCTCGTTCAACGGACGACCAATTTCAAATGCGTCGAGTGTACTTGATGTATTTTTTAACTGGATAATTTGTTTGAATCTCTGTTTAGTGTCGTTCTGTTTTTCTAGTGGAAATAATTTGAGTCTAAATTAAATGCTTTGTAAGCAATAAGTAATATTATATTTATGCATGTTTGTTTAGTATAAGGAAATTCCATATCAAAATGCTATGACTTCTAAATAAATTATATTTCTATGAATCAGTAAACTCACTCTTGAATGTGCATATATTTATGCTATGTGAACTTAAGCTGTTACATATCCTGTTTAAATGAGGTTGAATGCACTTTTAATTACAAATTAAAAATTAACTTATTACAACATAACATACAAAAAATACTCAAAATTGTACAAAATATGATTTAGAATTAGATTGATATCTATTGATATACGATTAAGATAACAAAAGTTAATCGATAAACAAACAAAAAAACATTACAATTTCCTTTTCCGTTAGAATGCAATTGAAATCGTTTCAACGTGACCTATTTTTTTTTTATAAACGTACGTGAATTTGACAGTATGAATGAAAGTGAATACCTTCTTATATTCATCTTCAGTTCACAAGCACTTGAACCAAAGCACCGTGCGAAAATATGCACCATAACAAAACACATGAATAAATCAACGCCTCCCATTCAAAAACGAACGAGACGTTTTAAGGTTCTTTTCCCTTTTATTTTCTCTCACATTTAAAATAATCGACGTTATGATTAGACGAAAACATTTCGATTTTCGGTCTATTATTTTCAATAATCAATTTAGTCGATTGTTGCTGGAGAATAATAGGAAGCGAATTTTATACGAAAATGCGAAAAATGTTTGAGTTTTTCCTGTCTGAAGAAGTTTTGAAGTTCGTAACGGGGTCATATTGTTCTCTCTATGGAATTGAGATTTCCTGTTCCGTTTGGAACGATGTTGTGGTCAAAACGATGACGGTTCTTGGAAGTTTTATTTTGTTTGGACATAAAATTATTGTAATTAATGTTCTGTCCTTGGCACGTAAGCTTTGAACCAGTATTGTATATTTTTATTACGTGAAAAAAAATTTTCAGAATGAGTGGGCGATTTATGCGAAATGTCAGCGCGTTGTCGATTTATTTTGAGATGTTATTGCAATTATCAGATGTATAAACGTATGGAATAAAAACAAATAAATCAATTGATTTTTGTTATTAATATTCTTATTTCAAGACGGAAAATAAAATATCTGAGAAGTTTTTTCGAGCTCGACTCTGATTAGAAAAATGGAACAGAAAGATCATTAGAGGCAAAAATATCAACTCCAGAAGGGTCAAAGCTCAAATTATTTCGAAAAACCTCGAAATACAAATGTGTACCGATTAAATCGATAATTTTTATTATTGAAGATAAAAATCTTAAATATAATCTTCGTTATCTTAATCAAAGTAATATTTTTCAATTGTATGAAACTTATTCTGATAATAAAATGAACCACTTCCAACTAGAATATATTAAAAATTAAATGACAAAAACATTCATGCGGTAATTTCGCGAATCGATGTATACAACTGAAGAGGATATTGGATTCAATATAAAAAACATAAAAAGAAAGTGTCTTATCTCAAAGGCGCGATGTTTACACAAAAACCACAAATGTTCTTCTTACGAAAATGTACTATACGAAGAACTAAAAATGAATCGTTTTGTTAACGATGTGATAACATGGCGCCATTATGGTATGCGACAATCGACACAACATCGCCATAAATCGATAACAATAAGTATTTCCAATAAAACACTTTCTTAAATAGTCAAACGATATTTAGAAATGACGTTCGTTCGCAGTGAAAAATGATTCGGATGTAACTTTCGATTGTTCCGAGAATTTATTGAATTGATTTTACCTTGAATACTTTTTCGATCTTTTCGCGATAGCTTTCGTATATGATTCCTAAGATGTTGCTTCTGATCATAATTCGAATCTGATTGCGCGATTCGATGTTAGTTGTTCGAGACGAACGTTATAACACATTTTAAGTGAACTAAACAATTTTTTAAATTATTTTAGACGGCTTTTATAAATAGAGTACGAACGAACTGGCGCAAGCCGCTCAACTGACAGTAATTTCAATAGAAACGACACGTCAAATTGTTATGTTATCTGTTGATAAGTGGCTTTGATGTAGGAAACGGCGACATTCCCATTTTTTGTAAAAAATTCAATTAAAATTTTCGACGACGAATCGCAATCGTCGCCCACACAAGTTATTCTAATTTAGTCCACGTCTAAATTGAAGAGCACGTCCTTTTAATTGAAACGAATACGCACAATGAAAATAAACGTTGTATTGTGTGAACGAGCCGAACCAGATGCCAACAAAAGCCTTCAATTAATCGGCGTATGTGTTAATTCAAAGACTTCGAGGGGTTAAGCACCTTTCATTGTATTCGATCATTCATATTACTTTCTTAAAATCGAGAATAAATAAATAAAAAAAACGTATTTGATCAATAAGTAAAATAAATCAGATGTTCGAAGCAAATGCGTTTGAATCAATATTTGACTTTTTTTAAAGATTTATACAAAACAGACTTTTTTCCGATTTCATATGCTGAAACTTTTGAAATTTCCGTTTGCAAAGAACTGGTAATGTAAACGTTGACGTCAAATAAAGACGTGCGATTGTCAAGTGTGTATTGTTTCGAAATTGTTAAGAATCGACAAGATCGCGATAAGCAGATATGTAGCAGAGTTTTCATTGATAATAGAATTCGTGTATGATCCGAGTAAATAAATTTCCCATAGTGTTTTTGTTTTGTGCGATATCTGATAGCGAAAATTGGCATGCACTAGATTCAGTGTCGCGTTTCACGCCAATCTTGAACGATGCTGTAATTATGATAAAAGTTGAAATAGAAAATTGTAGGTTGGCCGCGTTACAAATTTTATCTAATGTATCAATCGAGTCTATGCGATCCTTTCTAATGATTAAGCTTGTACAACACCAGAGACAGTGTAAATACAAGATTTTTCGTTAAGATTTTGCGTCAAAAAAATCGGTTCAATAAAAATGGATTAAGTGTATTAGTTTTTAATTAGTTAAATAAACTCTTCATCTAAAAATAACAATCGAGTGTACATTAAAGCTAAAATAGTAGAAAATAGAGGTAAAAAATATCTGAATATGGTTTTAACATTCTTCAAAAAATAAATCATCGTGTGTGGTTTGATTGTTGGGTATTTTTACATTCAGCGCAAATTCGCTCGTTATTATTTTTCATTGTCATATGAATTACGTTTATAATCATAGTCACATTCCAAAAAGGACAAAATTAATTCATCCGGCGTATGTGCCCGACGATGAATCACTTACAAACGGACAGTTGTGTTCACGATGTGAGTCGTTAGAAGTGCCGATGAAACACTTACCTAGAATTATTTTGCAAGAAAGGTCAATACAGTCATGCCGCATTTTTATGTTCAAAAATAATCAATATGACTAGCGGTTTACTGATACAAAAATCATCTAATTAGTCAGAAGTTCAAAAGAATGTCGTTTTTCGTAGGAGGGTATAATAACAAAGTCGCGCGTTTAAATTTTATTATAGTACACAAGTTTGTCAGATAAAGTTATAGTGGTATGATCAAAGTGTTTATAATGTTTGCCCAGGCTAAATGAGGTTTATTAACGATGATTTGTATGGACATAAATGACGGAACAAACATCGCTGCGATTATGCTTAAGTATAAAATTGTTAATCGGAACTCGGTATCAATTAACATCAGGATGAGGGCATGTTGAAATAACAAATGCAAATCGTAATTGATACACATTAACTTTAAAACTATAGAACACCTTGTGTGTCATTGAAATTCATACTACAAGTCCTTAACCGCAAATTACTTGCACGTAACACGTGATAACGTATTCTATGACTGGACATTTTAATTTTTAATCCATATTTCTCATACAATAACGAAAATAAACATGCTGTCATAATTTTTCACATGTGACTTACACTAACATGTGTCCGAATTGAAAAAAATACATACGATTTATGCGGCACACATATCAAAACAGATCTCGTACGCGTCGACCGTTAACCGAAAATTCGAAACAAACGCGTTTTCTAATTGCGACGATCCGATTTACAAAATTTGAATAGTAGAACATCGAAATCGGGATACGTGATCGGCAGCATGGATGTTCTGTCACAAGAAACACGAATAAAGGCATAATTGTCCATAAAAAAACACAATGATCGAGTGCAGATCGTCAACACGATCATATTATATCCATAAATATATCACAATAGAATGGAAAATGATATAACGTGCGTAAGCACTCGTAACGCTATGTTCGATACTATAACGATGCAATAAATTTCAAGAAAATTACACACTACAATTTTATTCAGCGAATAAAACTCCGATACAATTGATGTATTTAAAACCGATACGATCGAAGTTCAAAGTTTAAACACTGAATAACGACTTTTATAAAAAAGAATCGTGCATATTTTTTTTCCGCTAACATCATACATATAGCCTATATTAATTTATTACCGTCAATATAATCTTGGGTGGTTTCCTCGCCCTCAGCGACATATAAGCGCGATCCATACCGAAAGCGGATCCGCTGTCGCACCTCAACATTTCGCAGATCCAGTCAACGACCTATGCCGGATCAGCATCAGACCAAAAAGCACGTGAGACGATGATCTCAGATCTACCTGGAGCAGAGACCGCGAAAGCACCGAAATTCGAACATTTCACGCGCCGACAAAACCGTTACAAAGACGATTCGACCGAAACGGCTCGACAAATATATCACTGGACGTTCGTGAGACGACTCGAACGGATCGAAATTGAATTTTTTGGTGTAGAAACGACGGTAGGTCGCGGTCAAACGACCCTCCTCACACGAGGCGCGCACAGTACTGAAGCGTTGTATGGGCAAAGCGGGCGGCCGCCTGCATTCTCGACAAGGAACGACTGTTGTTTGTTGGCCAATTCCATCGCAACCTGTCGCAAAGGTTGGCCGGCGACATGTGTATTGTGCGGTTCTATAATGTCCTAGGTCGGTCGTTCTCAAACTGTCGGGAGTTTGGCGTTCGAGGAGTTGAGGTATAGAGACGGGGGGGTGGTGAAATTTGCTTTGTGAAAATTCGTGTATAAAGGGATATCGGTATGAAGTTTGATATTGTGGTTGTGTTAGCAAAATGATAAAACTCCACGTCGATATTATGAGAAAAGTATAATACCTTATGGTTAGGGAGACCATATTTCCCAGAATCTAAAACGGGATGGTCTGCAAAAAAATGCCCCCCCTCCTATATAAAAAAATGTGTTGCACGTTCAAAAGTTGTTTTTCAATTAATATCGTTAAGGAAATAATGATTTTAATTATAGATATCAAGATCTAGGCTACTTTTCCAGGGGGTAAATGCCCTAGAATCACGTAAAACAAGTCAAAAAGACACCGTAGGTGAAATTTTTTTTCCAAATGTTTTACTCAATCAAACTGTATCACCAAAAACAATCGATTTACTTAGTTTCGATCAACAGGTTTTTTTCTTTGGTTAATTTATCAATATTTCTACAAGAAATCGTAGAATCAAGGCAAAAATAGCGCCGCAGGCAAAAATTTACTTCAAATTTCTTATTGTTAGTCAATCAAACTATGTCACCATAAAACTATCAATTTACTTCTTTTTTTTTTGGTTTATTTTTAATATTTTCACCAATTTTTTTCGTATATTCAGAAAAGTACGTAGTAAAAGAAAGTAGTAAAAAACGGGACAAATCAAACAATTTTACGTAAACGACGGGACGAATGCAAGGCCCGACAAAAACGGGACTGTCCCGGCGAAAACAGGACGTATGGTCAGCCTACTTATAATGGGTCAAAGGTTACCGAAAACGGTTTTTAACGTATAACGTTGAAAGACAAATTTGTAGTTTGCAAAATTTCCTACAGAAAAGATGTTATAATATTTATTCGTAAGAGTAACTGTTTTTGAGATAATTCGATTAACAAAATCGCTACTGTTTTGTATGCAACATGTACATGGAGTTCAAAAAATTCTAATGAGAAAATATTTTTAATTCGTAAATTTAATAAATTATTAAAAAAATAATTAATGCGATTACAAACCACTTGCAATTTAGTTTATGTGGTAATATTATCAGTGCTGTGAAACATTCACTTGTGATTTTATAACAATTTTAAAATTCATACTCAATTGAAAATTTCAAATTGAATTTCAAAATCCTGTTTTACAGTTGTTTTTTTTTAACCTAGATAGGGCTTTATTTTGTCTTTATTCCCTGGATTTGACATCTTGAAACAATGTGCCTCCGTTAGACAATGTTTAAAATATCGCTTTCTCCAGAAATATAATTCAAACGATTTTTTAAAAATAATATTTCTAATATTTTAGATAGATATTTTAAATCACATTTACACATTGTAAATTTAATCCGAAATACAAATCTAATACTCTTGTTAATTTTTTTATCGAACATTTTCTTATAACGAAAAACATTTATTACTGAATTTATTTTGCAGCCTTTCAGAATTTGCCACCATTAGGCACTGCCTTATTTACCTATGCCTCTGGGACGTCACTGATGGGAGGTGTGTTGATTGATTCGTGTGAAAGCCCAGGATTTTTTTCGGTTGTTTGAACTTGTTCAGATTCGGGATGATGTTATCGAGTGTGTCTATTAATAGTGGTAGTATCATCGCAACGATAAAATGCGGCTTTTCCTGGGTATTTCGTCACTTTCCTCGAGTGAAACTGCATAATGTGGTTAAGTGAAAAGTATTTCCACAATGGGAGGATTGTTAATTAAAAAATTCTGTAAAATAATATTTACACAACTGTAAAAACAAAGACTAATTGCCAGATAATTTCTATTGTTTATATTTGAACCGTATGCGAGTCAAACGTTTACAAAATAAAAGTACAAAATATTTTCAATACATATCATCATCTCACAAAATGAATTGATATTTAGGCAGATTTCAAAAGAAAGATCGCGATTCCGCCCAAAACACATTCATCGTCATAAACAATCAAATTTTCGGAAACGAGAACCGATCCCAACGCCGATTTCCACAGAAATCAAAGACTCAAAAAGAGCAACAATAGCGGAAACGAACGGGTAAACATCGAAAAATACTTCTCGACCGTTGGCGAGTTCGCGGAACGCGTCCGCGAAAACAAAACCGAGATATTTCAGCGACGGAAACGGCGCGAATATTTGCTAAATTTGAACCGAGACACACTCCGCCATTCAAGGATGCCTTCGACGGAGTTTGGAAAAGCGTCGAAAATCTTTGCACGGCTAAAAATATTCATGCACGCGAATTTGCGTGCATTATGTGGACTTTGATGTGTGCACAATGCCGTCGGATTTTCCTATGGCGAAAAAAGCGTCAAATCGCCGGACCGCGACTAATTGCGAATGTTGAGAAATTCGTTATTGTGGATGTTGTTTATGTTATTTTTTTTTTTAAATAAATTTTGATTGAAAGTTGTATCGTAATATGCTGATGTTTATCTGCGTGGATTGTATATGAAAAATTATGTTTTTTTTTTTAATAGATAAATATTGTATAGTTAAAATTCAATGAATAACGCATGTGATTCTTTTTTATATTGAAATAAATTTTCCATTCGAAGAATATTTATGAATTGTATGATACATAAATGTATCGAAAATATTGCAATGCAAAACATCGAGGTGTGTCAATTGAACAATCGGTACGTGATTATTACTACGCGATGACGCATATCGCATATTTCTCATTCGTATTAAATTTCATTGACTAATAAATTATAAATCATACGAAAAACGTTTCGATTTTATATCATATTCAATTTTATAATAGTATATATACACGCAATTTGCATAACAACAAATTTTTCGTACACGTTAAAACTGCACACGTCGAAACGCTCTAAGGAAATGTTGACAGGCTGTCGTTTCCGAAATTTTATACGACACTGCTATAATTCGTACCGAAGCTCGTTTTTAGAAAAAGCGGTTATAGAACGGAACGGAAGTCACGCTTTGCTGACTATATGGCGAAGTGAACAAAGAGGGGCTGGCGCACTGACGCAAAAGCACGATCCTTCAATGGCATCTTCAATGGCCTCAATGGAATATTAAGGACGTCGAGGATGCCCGTTCCGTATCTATATGTGTATTCGATGACGGCGACAGAGAATTGAATGTTTAAACAGACGAAAAAAAGCAAAAGCCGTTAATTGAGCTTTTTTATGCGTTCAGATTGAAAAGAAAGGAAGTCTCTTTAGATAGGATCCTTCACTTCCTCTGCAACGTATGATTACGAATAAAAGAGTCGGACGTACAATAGTTAGTTGGTATCGCAAGGAGATCCTCTGACAGAGTTGTCTAACAAGAGAACGACTCATCAAACGAGTTTTTTAACACAAAACAGTTAACGCTCAAAATGGTAACCGTTAGTGCGATATAATACGTTGCCGATTTCGAAATCGCACCACGAATCGATGCAGGGTTTAGAAATTTTATTTTTAACTCACTTGTACAATGATAAGATATTATTCTCAATATCTTATCACTGTAAAGCACATTTGAAACAAAATATCAAAATTATATAATACAATTCACGTAAAATGCAGGTGTAATAAAATTTTGATCGAAACTATAGGGTCAACGTAACAAGGGGAGAGTTTGGCCTTTCGTTATAGCGTCAGGTGTTGTTGATCACCTGCTTACAAATACCGAAAATTCAACTGCAATTCTCAAACTAATTCATTTAATAAAAAAATCATATTTCTCGAACAAAACGGCCCTAACACCAATTTAAAGTAAACGCCCGAATCATTCATTGAGAACAATTGCTTCAATGACAGTAAACCCGACAAAAGCGTAGGAATTGCGTGTGAGAAACGAATAACGTCAAAAAAAACATGCATCGAGTGAATCAAAGTCGCACAATGAATTACGAATGCATTCGAGAGTTGTGCAACGTCGTTTATTAGATGTGCAAATCCGAAAGCGAATATGCGTTGCATTTCTGATGCATCACTTTCGAATGTAAGATATCCTTTATTTATGCAGTAGGTGTGGTCAAAGCGTGGGTCGCGTTTTCGATTGATCATTCGCGAGAATTCATGATTCAAAAGTCTATAAATACGAAAGTTATTCTGTTACACGGTGTCAATCACCGATGATTTTTTGCTATTTTCACGAATATCTAGTTCAATTTGAAAATTATTATCTTCATTGATCGAAATTTTAAGAGATTAAAAACGTTTGATATTTTTTATATTTCAGGAATTTGTGATTGAAGAATTAAATTATATCGAAAAACGTCGATTAAATATATCACGTATATACATCGATAAGAATTGAAGTCTCAAAAATATCTTGAAATTCTATATGATTGATTCATATAAAACAAACAGTTGTACTAATTTATATTTCTATAAGATCAATACTTTAAAAAAAACTGAACTCATGATTTAGTAATTTTTGAAAAATAATTTAATAAAAAAAAAAATTCGTTCGTAAGTGCAAACCGTTGTAAATCGAGAACTATCTGCAAAATATATCTCAAAATTTCATATCATTAATAAAGCAAACATATGTACAAATGATTCCTTTTTAGACGGTCAATAATTACAGTGAAAGATTCCCGGTATTCATATCAAATTTTATAGTATTGATTTATATAAAACAAACAGTTATACAAATCGATCTCATTTCTTGAAGATTCCGCGCACATACAGATTCATCAATATGCCACATCTCAAAATATTATACATACACATAATTCATTCTATATAAAGCAAATAAATGTACAAACGCCTCTCCTTTCTAGAAGGTCGACAATTGCGGCAAAAGAATCCGGTGTACATACCAGCAGATTGTCCATGGAGTGGAACCCGCACATGACGTACCCCAGCATTCCAGACATCTCGAATCAGTGTCCAACACAACAACAACAACAACAACAACCACCGAATCAACGCGAAAACGTCAACATGACCGAAAGACCACAAATCGAGGAGTTAATCCCGCGGAGACGTCCTCGACGTATGTCCGAAGCGTGTCCACTTTGGCCCCTCCGGACATCGGTACAAATTATCGCTTTATTGGAGTTAATTGGATATAAACGGGCCACTGAATCGACGGCGACATTAGACAATTGACGGCACGGAACCTGAATACGAATCGGCTGGATCCAAGATGGACACAATCGCGAATTAAGTCGTTATGGAGATGATCGCCGTCACGTTCCGCGGACGGACGTCATCGAGAGTCAGAAGCTTTCGGAGCGATTTGGCGGTGAAATTAGTCAGGATACTGAGAAGGATGTATCGATTTAGAAGCGCAATGAAGACGGTGGAAGGAAGTCGGGTTTTTCAGAAGGAACAGTGCCGAATGTTAGACACGATGATTTCTAGGAAGTGATAAAATGGTCAATGAATCCAAATTTTTAATAGGATGTATAGAAGCACATGACGATGGTTGGAGGAAGTTTAATTTTTCAGAACGATCCAGTATCGAATGTAAAGACAATGATTTCTTGAAAATAAGACGATCGATATTTTCAAACGAAAGATGTATTGTTTTAAAAGCACGATGCAAATTTTCAAAACGATCCAATATAATGATTTCTCGAAGACGATAAGATGGTCAATACTTATTACGAATCGAAATTTCCAAACAACAGACGTATCAAAAACACGATGCACATTTTCAAAAAGGTCCAATATAAAGATGGACACAATGATTTCTCAAAAGCGATAAGATGGCCAAATCGAAATTTTCAATGGAAATTGTGATCGCGGATTAACGTTGCCGTTTGTACATTCCGTTCGATCAACGGTTCAAGACTGATTCTTTATTTGGTGTCCATCGACGGAAAAACTATCACAATTTGATTAGCATGCAACACTTATTACGGTGTGGAAAAAAAATTGGTTTCACTTTCTAGTTAACGCGGCGGAATGGAGAATGGCTTGTACCGTTGTACGTATGTGGTTAATAACACGATTTTCATAATGTGTAGCGTTTCGTGATAAGATATTGCATTATAAATTGATAATTTCGTCATGTCGATCAGATTTAAATTTTTACGCAGTGAAATGTACGAAAATTCTATACGTAATTGTAAAAATATTATATATGTTACAGTTTGAGTGTCCACTTCGTTTATGCACGAACAAACTAGTCTGTTTATACCTTGTAACAGCTCTAATCCAATTGTTAGTGATACGAAAATTTAAGTTGTTTGCACTCAGATAACGCTCTTATGCTAAATATCAATAAGGTGGAAATTGGTATGTCATGTAATGATCGATAAATACTTGTAGTGTCTATACGTCGTTTCAGTTTGAACTTCGAGATTTTGTTTTGAATACGTTTTCACAACTCAAGCTAAAACGCTAACCCAAGCATGATACTTATAACGTCTGTTTTTAGTTTAGACACAACTATATGTAGGTAAAATTTGACAGTTGACATTCAAACTAAAATCAATAGTTCGGGTATACCCAAACTAGTATGGGTGTAAACAAAAAAAAAATTACATTTGAACTGCGATATATACACTTACCAAGAAGTAGTCTTTCGTATGGCATTCCCTCAGATCTGGTTCGCTGGCTGTTCCCTCGAGATGACCCCAACAATCTTTCGATCTATCGTACTTCGAAGAGTTTCTGCAAATGTTTTCCACGCTCACACTGGGACGAGAAGAGTTGAAAACTTCTGTTTGTGAGTTGTGGCTGTTGAAGGTTTCTTTCGATTTGGATTTGGATGAGGATTTATGCGAGTAGTTTTTAGACTCGTCCGAATCTGACGTTTTGTGTTTGCTGGGAAACATTGATGATTTTTTCGACTTTTTCCCTTTGATTTTTAGATTTGAAGGATGAACGAATAAATGACTGTCTGGATCTGCATTTTTCGTGTTCAGTTGGATTGTGTCTCTAACTTTAGTCTTTTTCAATCCGAATATCAAAATATCATCGACTGAAGTTTGCAATTTTCGAGCTTTCGATCTGAATTTTGATGAATTTGTGATAATTTCATCATGGCTTTTAGAACTGTAAATCGATATATTATCGATTGAAAAGTTTTTTTTCTTATCATTCATTTCGTGGCTTTTAGAGGATGTGACACTCATATTATCATAAGAACAACTTGGATAAGACATTTTATCGTTTTGATTTTTTAAATGATCGAATTTACTTCTAGGAACATCTACGGCTCTTTCAGAAAAATAAGTGACATGATGTGAGTTTCCTTGCCAATAGTTATCGTTTCTTTTATGACATTTTTTACTGTTGGAAATATTTTCATTGAGCATGTTGTTTTCGTCGGGATAAATGATTTCATAGTGATGTTCTTCAAAGCAAGTTGGCCCATCTGAATATACAGGATCATAATGAGGCGTATCATCCGATTTTGATAAATGTTCATGTACATTGTTATTGTGAAAAAATTTCTGTCCATTTATTGGAAATTTGGATTTGGTCGAATGATTTTGATTATAAAAATCTGGCATTGCTCTAACAGTTAGTTTGTTTTTTATATGATTTTGTTCTCCAGAAACTGAATAAGTATAAGGACCATTTGCACTAGAAGAACCTTTAGATGAAATATCCGAAGACTTGCTTGGATGCATATCTGATGTTTCTACGACAGAACTTTTTGTCAAATAAATGTTAGGTGTTGTCATTTGACTAGGAATATTTCCCAGCAAAATTGGATCCATGTGATTCAAAGGCCTACCTTGACCACCAAAACCTTCTACAACTGGTGTAGTATTAGAAAGAAATTGTCTATCCATATCTACATCTAATCCAACTACTCCAGCAGGTCTGTTATTTTCACGTAATGGCAAGATTTTTCCCTCTCGGGAATTGAATACAGATCCCACATATGGAGCGTTAGCATTAAAATTATTTTGAACCGGGTTTGGAAAGTCCACAACTAAAATTCTATCGGATATATTTTGGCAATCGTTATGGAAGCCAATTCCTGAATCACTGTTGCTTGAAGCAGTAGTTATTTCACTATGATTACTCGGTTGTGGAGAATTTGCTACGACACCATTCAAAACTGGTTGTCCCGCATCTAATTCTTGTCTATTGGAAGCTTCTTGTTGCACATTCATAGGTTGGTTATGATATTCTCCAGAATCATGGTTATTTAAATTGACATTGTTTGCTCTGTTGGACATTTTAAAATCGTAAAACATTTTCGGTCGATTTATTTTCCTGACGAAATTAGAATTTCGAGGACTTCGTACGTGTCTATCTAAATTTGAAAGTCTTGAAATATTTTCTATATTGCATTTACCAGAAAAACCGTTGGGTGATTTTAAAGAATACATTATTCTAATAATGTTGACTATGTATTCAGAATTATTAGGAAATTCTAAACATAGTCCAGTAACAGGATCTACAGTACAGTTCACTTTGAACGTTTCAGCTTTCTTTAAATGTGCCTGATGATCGACTATTTGAGTATCTATCATGAACACATGACAGCTATTAGATATTGCAATATCACATGTATTCTGACAACTTTCATTTTTTCTAGATCCATCATATTCATTGAATTCTATTGGATAACTAGCACTCGTAACAAGTCCGAAGAATCTATAATCACTATCTGAACTGCAACTAACATAGTTGATTCTTTTAGCGGGATATTCAGCTAAAAGCTCTCCAGAACCATTTCTCAAAGTCATACACGATGGCAAAATAGTCATTAATACAGTGATAGGATTACGTTTTTCTTGTCTCATTTTTCTAATACAACTACGTACAGTTTGCAATTTAGAACTCGTAGCAATTTGTTTTGGCATTTCTATAGTTCCAAGATATCCAACAATTGCACGACATTCAAGTGGTGATTGTTTTTCTATGATTTTGGACAAAGGTTCTAATTTGTTTTCAGTAGAATTCGATGTTTCATGTTTATTATCTTCAGTGTTACTAATATTGTTTGGAACATTAGCGGTAATTTGATTAGGTATTTTTAGATCTGAAAGTAATTAATAAAATTTTTAATATTATAAAAAATAATAAGTTATAATAAGATCAAACAAAAAAATAGTATTTTACCTATATCAGGTTGAGATGTGGTAGTTTCTTCAAACATGGCACCGGTTTTTAAATCTCTAACGACTTTAATGGCTCGAACTTGTTCGATTCCTGGATTTACCATGGCACTTACATTGTTAATATCATTGGTATTGCTAATACTAGTGTTTAAAATTACGCAATGCGAGGAAGTTGTTGGTAAAATTCGTTTAGAGGCAATATCGTCTTTAGACGCAGACAAAATACCGTTCGAAGATTTGTATTCAGTATTGGTATTTTCATGATCTATGATAATGTTGTTTGCAGTCTTTATAGCGCCTTGATGATAATTTGAGATTCTTCCCATTCTATGCATACGAGATTTATTTCCATGAGAATACTTGGGTCTTCTATTGCCGTAAGCAGATCTGTTATTTATAATATCATCGTCGGAGCTATCTGAGAAATAGTTTTCCGCAATTGCCATTTTTATCACGCCGACCGAGTTTCCGATGAGTTGAACGACAGCATCGTGTGGCAGTTTAGATACGTTCATGCCGTTCACTGATATCAAAAAATCTCCAGCTCGCAATCCGGCTGCGTCGGCGGGAGAATCTGCGACGATACATGATAAAATGCACGGTTGCTGTCCGGATATGGTGAAACCGAAGCCGTTGTGACCTCTGCTTATTTCTACGGTGCGGACACCATAGTTGGGTCGCTTTTTACGTCTTCGGTGCGGATGCATTTTTGAATATCTGAAATAATAAAATAAAGATTTACAAAACTAAACAAAGAAAATATTAAATGGTGAAAATTAGTTTTGAAATGATATTTTTTTATACAGCTTTTACACTACAAATTCAACTTTTTACAAATCAAATTTATATGTGAAAAATTTGTGAAAATTTAATTCAAAAATAAAAAACTTAGTTTATTGGTTGTGATTAATTAAATACAATCTATTTTTTAATTTGAGTTATAATTTCAGTTGGTGGTTTTTATAAATTTTTAAATACATAATCAATTACATTTTTTGATAGGAAAAACAATCTGAAAATAAATACCATAGATATGTAACTATTGTTTTTTATATAAATTTTGTTCATGAAATCATAAAAAAATTGCAAAACAAAAAAAAAAAAATTTGTGAGGGTTGAATTTGACTTGTAAGAGGTTCGATTTTAAGTTTATAAAAGATTGGATTTTATTTATATAAGGTTGAATTCGGAGTGCACTATGCACAGTGCGGAGTGAATTATGCACACTGAAGAAATTACCAATATATGCAATGTGCAATGATGAAAGAAAAAAATTCGCAAAAAGTTTTAATGTTAAAAATTTGTTTTTTGGATAATTTCTAAATTGATCGAGTTGAAAAATTTTCATCGATTAATTTTTCCCGATTGGTACGATCAGTACATTTGACGAAATCAAAATTGAAAAAAAAAAGATTCAAAAACACATCTATACAAACTTTCTCATCGACCGAACAACGTTGACGTACATATCGTCCAGAGTTCGAAAACAAACCAAAATTTATCCAACAACAAAAAAATCCAACACAAAACAAAAGTTCGCCACAAGTCGTACACTTCAACAAAAAAAACCAACATAAACCAAAAGTTTACAGACGAACGAAAGAATGCAAATCGGCGTACATGTGAAAAGTGAGGTGAGGAATGTTTGCGTGTTCCCCTTGGGCTAGTGTCGTGCGGAGATCTGTCGTCGCAGAACAAGTTTTAGAAAGTGATCTAAGTGCCGCTGTCGAGCGGCGGGGGCCCGAGCGCTCATGGGGCTCCGGGGCGCACCACCCGCTCGAGGGGCTCCGCCCTGGCGTCGAGTCTACGTAGCTGACCTCGGCCCGCCCACAGCCCAGCCTGCAGCCTTCGCCCGTCACCGACCTCACCACTATGCACACATCCACACAACACGTACACAAACTTTTGTTGTGCTTCTTCTTCTTCTCCAGACTCCCAGTGCCGCCAATGTGTGTTGTGACATGAGCGGGCGACCGATTCGGTCGAACGACACTGGCGCACGTAACGGAGACGTTCATCGATGCTGGCGCATATTGATGTAAGCGTAAAGTGACCATTTTTTCTAAAATAAAAATCAGTACACATTTTTAAAAAATTCAGGGGGTAGGGATTGAATTTTCCTGTATCACATTTTTTAGTAATACGTGGAGATAGCGTATTGTATATGAGTAAATCTATATGTACTGATTTTATTTTACAACAAATCAGGACAAGGCCCAAAATCAGTACTGTACTGATAAAATCAGTACGAATGGTCACCTTAGTTAACGTATAATTTTCAAAATGGTATCATTATACGTAAATACGAAGTATCGATCAATGCTCAAATTTAAGTTGTTTCTCACCCCCATATTACGTTTATACAGTAATCCCTGTAACGTATTTTTTTCTAAATGCATATAAATTTAATTTTTTTTTTCGAATGTATTTGAAAAAACAAGTATCGATTGATGCTCAAATTTAAGATGTCGTTCTCCCCCTCCCTCCATATAACATTTATATATGTTAATGCATGCACCTACTCATACTAATTCGGAATTTGGCGTTAGATTGAAGACAATTTAATGCGAGAAATCTACATTAAATATTTCAATTGATAGTCTAAGCAAAAGATCAGAGATAGTAAATTAATCGTTGGAATTGGCAAGAACAATGTTGACCGACATAATCAATTAAGAAAGCACTAAAACGATATCAAGGAGTAAAGCTCCATCATTAAAATTCATATTTGATTACGTTTATTTAGAGAAAACAATTGTTTTATTAAGACGAAGTATTTGAGTAATTGCGATAACTAATTGTAAGATGGCAGTTTGACATCTATCTAACTAATGAACATGTTAGGTGCATGTACTTGTATAAGCGTGATACAGTGGGGGAGGGGCAACGTAAATTTGAGCACCGATAGATCTATTGTATATATTTACTTGAATAATTTTAACAAAATGATAGTAGTATATAATTTTCGTAGTATATAGTAACGTCGAGTGCACCAGTGTCGTGTGCGCCAGTGTTATTAGTGAATCAAAATATGTATTATAAAAAATCAGCAGAACTATTCAAAGTTTCCAAGGTGGTCATCCTGGCGCGCGAAGTGACAGTAAATGAGTTAATAGATTTTTGAGGTTAGAGTCGGGCACTATTTGATAATTGGTTCGGCTGATGTTTCCCATTTCATCGGCTGTTTTTCGAGCTGCGTCAACATCTCGCAAGTTTCTATTTGGTACATTTTTGATAATTGTATGAGTCCAATTTTATTTTTACATTTCGATTATTAAATCAGCAAACATGCGTTTCCTATTCAATACTATTTTTTTTATACTTAAAGTATACTTCCGATTTTCAAATACTTTTAAACTCACAAAACTACGCTTTCTGTCTAGGAAATATCGAAATATTCAGAAGCATGGGTACACGGGGAGAAAACTTATCGTCTGTGTCGAAAACAACATATCTGAAGTCTAATACTCGTTATAATGGTCGAATAAAAAAACGGAAATGGGAAGATAAACCGAGAGACGCAGACACTGGAGTATCTGATACTAAATTAGCATGCTCGAATCCAATTGAACGTGTAAAGAAAAAAAAAGTTGCTATGCTTTTGTCTTATTCGGGTGTCGATTATTACGGTATGCAAAGGTCAGTAATATTATTATTTTAACGAATAAAAGTTTTAAACACATTTTCATTTTACAAATTTTGCCTAAAATAGGAATCCAGGGACTAAAACCATAGAGGAAGAACTTTTCAAAGCATTATTGATAACTAAAAATATTCTCGACGAGTCTTTTAATCAAATGCAGACAATCCAGTTTCAGCGTGCTGCTAGAACTGATAAAGGAGTTTCAGCTGTTCGTCAAGTAGTCTCAATGAAAATGCGTCGGTATTCTCTATGATGGTTATTTATTTTATTCGTGCAATCAACTTATTCGTCTTCAAATTCCAGCCAAAGAAGTAAACATTCCTGATATCAATCAACACTTACCTCCTGAAATACGAGTGTTTTCAATAAAAAGAGTAACTAAAGGTTTCAATTCCAAAATGCAATGCGATGCTAGAACCTACTCCTATACTATGCCGACTTATGCTTTTGATATTAACTGTGGTGATGTTGAACAATATAAATCGTTTAGGATTTCCGAAAGTGTTATCGATAAAATTAATCAATTGTTAAAAGAATATAAAGGGACTAAGAACTTCCATAATTTCACTTCAAAAAAGTAGGAATCGTCGAATCTTTATTATTGTGTTTTAAAATTGCAAAAGATTAAAAAATATATATTTTTCAGAGATTTCATCGATCCGTCCAGTAAAAGATTTATAATAAATTTTGAATGCGGGAAACCGTTTATATCAGAAAATTTAGAATTTATCACCCTTACAGTAAAGGTTTGTGAAGTTTATGTAATAATAAATATATTTTTTAGCCGAAATATACATATTTCAAATTATTTTCAGGGCCAGAGTTTTATTTTGCATCAAATCAGAAAAATGGTCGGAACAGTTATAGCTATAATTAGAGGCGTAGCTGAAGGAGATGTTATTCAAAAAGCTCTTACATCAGATCAAATAGATCTTCCTATGGCTCCTGGTTTAGGATTAATTTTAGAACAAGTGAGACATCAGTTACTTATTGTTAGTTTTAGAAACAAATTCTCCCTATTTTAACTAAAATTATAAAAAATTCAGGTACATTATGATCGCTACGATACACGTTATGGAAATGACGGAGTTCATGAGAAATTAACTTGGGAAGACGTCGAAGATGAAATAGTTGCGTTTAAAGAGAAATACATATTTCCCAATATAGTCAACACGGAACTTAAAGAATGGCAAATGGCCGACTGGATACAAACCTTGACTAAATACACATATAAAAAACGTGAAACTGACAGAAAATTCACCATTGTCAGTAATTCGGACGATGCAGAAGCTGAAGAATGTGAAAATCAAGATGACGATGATGACGAATGTGATAATATATCGGAAGATGTTAAAGAAAAAATTGAAGCACAATAAAAATGGTTTATTGTATTTGTTTATTTCTTTAGTTAAAACGTTATACAAGCTCCATAAGTTTCTCATTCGAGACTTTTTATTGCCATTTGTAATGCCCCTTCCCTGGTAGCATTACCGCCTATAAATCCTGTGCTATGACAGAACACACATCCAGAGATTCCAGCTTTTGCACTCAACGCTTCGTCTCTCAAGCCTCTCCATTCTTCTCTTAAGAACCTTCTAAAATTTTAATATTTCGATTAACAATCAAAAAATCTATGCAAAATTAAATTCAAGAGTACATAATTACATTTAATTTACCTGCATATAAAACTGTTAGGAGTATTAGGTACACAAATAACTCTCCAATCTGATTTATCTTTGTAAATAGCGTAAAATATTTCTCCGTCTAAATTTAGTTCTTTTTCGATATCGAACATATGTTCTTTCCATGGGACGAATCTTTCTAATTCAATTATTTTCCCAGATGAATGAATGTTTTTGCGATTTTCAATCGATTGCTGCACAATGTATTTTGCAGGCCACCAAGAATTGCAGTAATTATCCAAAGAATCCATAAACTCTTTTCCAGTTAGTTTCATAGCTTCTTCAAATATACTATCGATTGATTGATCTATTGTTGAGTTCCAGCGAGGATTCAATGCACCAACTCGCGAACTGAGATTTGTCGATATTCTGTATTTAGGTTCACCGTCACACATCATAATACCGTTATCTATAGCATCGATTTCTTGGATAAAATATTCATAGATTTTTTCGTATACTACTTTCACACCTTCGTCTGACAATTTCGATTTTGACTTGATGATTTCTTCACCAAAATGTGCATATATCAATCCAGCCGAACTTAGCCTGTAATAAAAATGGTTATTTTTGTGAAAATTATATAAAAGATATATTTTGAATTTCTTGTAATCAATAGTACTTGATATCGAATTTTTTCTTTAATGCCGGTCGAATACTGCTCATCGTTTCGTTGAAATCCCTTTGATGATGATCGTAGCGATGTTTAGCTTTATCATAAACTCCACCAACGTCTACTACAATATCGCAGTCATTTAATATATCCGGATTTCTTGATCTTACAATCACAGCGTCAGCATATGTCGGTAATTGTTTCAACAAGAAGCACGCTAATGCTTCGTCACAATGAAATACTCCATCATGGGTACCGATTTTAACCATTTTCTGAAAGTTTTAATTTAGAAATTTTAATGCGTAACATATTCTGATTGAATACTATTTCAAATGTGGAAACACTCAACCTCAAATATATTTAACCATAAAATCATAATAAATAATGAGATTTTCAGAATCAATATTTTTTTGGTTAAATAATACACATATTACCTTTTTATTGGCTGGTTCTCCGTTTTGCATACTAATTACCGAAAATGGAAATAATTTAAAATTTGAAATACTTTTACTAACAAACTGACAGTTAACACGCGACACTATTGACAGCATGGCCAGGTTATCCAACAGACATAATATTCGCGTAATCGAATTTGACACAAAAAAACGAAATAATTTATATATTCCTAAAAAAAAACAATTATTTCATGTTAATCATTAATTGAATCGATTATAATTCTGGCTTCTTATAAAATTTAGTATTTAAATTTAAAAAAATAAAATATTTATTTTGAATATAGAAAATGGGGTGACCAGACGTTTACCCAAATGACAATAGCACATACGACACTGGCGCACACCGATAAAAACACACCCGGTACATTTTAGGAAAATCTCTGTAATGCTTTAAAATTTATTTTAATTGTGTTTTACGTTTTGACAGTGTATAGTATCGTATGCGCTACTGTCATTGTGTGCTATTGTCGTATGTTTAATGTCGTTTGGGGAAACGTATAAATCGAAAAATAAGCATTTGAATTTTAAAAAATTGTCATTATTTTTTTCATATTAATGTTTAAAGATTTAACTAAACCGTATGGATGTTTTATTTGTATTTATGCTATTTTTTATATAAATAGTATTAAAAATAATTAAATCCATCTATAGAAGATCTTTCAGTACCCAAACCAGAAAACATATAGGGTAACGATACCAGTGGTGAATTATGTATCGGTAGTTAACCATCTCTCATAAAAAAGTAAAAACCAAGGTTTTTAAATAAAATAATCTTTTGGAAACTGCTTATTGCAGCTTATCTATCTCACCCATTCCGAAAGATTATCATCTTCAAAAAAACCTTAATTTTTACGTTATTCTCAGAGAAATCGAACTACAGGCACATGGTCCATCACTACTGTCGCTACCTATGTATAAATTTTCCAAACATTAATCCAAATCGAGCCCAAAAACAAAAAAAGATTCAACACCACTGAACCCCGCACGAAAAAAATGCCGATCCGAAAACGCACACCGGAACCGATGACGCGTCGCCGAATTTTAAAACATCGCAATATCGTGATGTAACAACGCGCGGCGTGCGAAGAAGCTAATGACCGAGCCGTACGTGACCACCGTTCACGTTGGGAGAAATGGCTGTTTATGTTGCCACGTGATTTATTTTCGCATACTTTCGGCGGTTGGGTGGCGAAAATACACTAAGCTCGGCGGCGGCGCGTGGGCGGCAAGTGACGTGCGAGAGCCAAAAAAACCGCAGCTTTTTCTTCCCCCGCGCGGGAAAATTCTTCACGAAAAACTCGGTCGCGGCGGCGAATGCACCGAAATTTGTGGCGGATGTTGTGTCTCGTCGTTGAATTTGTTACATTGTTTCGTTGGATCGTTTTTAGATTTCGAAATTTAAGAATTATGTCCTCGTGACTATTGTTGCTACAGTATACTCTCGATTATTCGGCTGCGGATTATCCGGTTTGCGGATTATCCGTGTCTAAAATATATTTAATTAATTTTTTAAATTTAATTAAATTATTGTATTTTCGAACGAGAACACAATTCCTATAGGGCTGCAACCCTTCATGTATAAAGTATATGTTTTTTTTCCAAATCCCTATATTCGTTTTGTACAGCAATGCATATTTTGATTCTTGTATATGTTGATGATGAAATTTTTGTATTTTGTACATGAAAATATATGTACTATTTTCATTGCTGTAGACCCTCCACTACAAATTTTTACGAACCGCCACTGGAATACATACATTATTGATGCGAAATGGGAAACAAACGGCGTACTTTTCGTTTTGATATTTACGCCACAAAAAAGCCGAACATCCGAGCCGATTTTTATAACAAGTCTGTATGTTTTCTATGAAAATTTTATTTTTCTCTATGCGTTTGAGTTAGGGATTCTCTAATTAAAATTTCGAGAAAAAATGTTAGCTTGGATTATCTGTGTTTTTCGATTATCCTTGCCCATTCTCCCCGACTTTAGCCCAGATAATCGAGAGTATACTGTATTTAGTATTAATGCAATGGTACAAGGTGATTACTCGTACTGGTTTTATCAATACAGTAATGGCGGTTCGTGAGAATTTGTAGTGTAGGGGCTGCAGCGATGAAAATGAAAATAGTAAGAATGTACCCATGGGCAGAATATGAAACATGTCGTTATCAACATGTAAAAGAATCAAAATACGTATTGTATTTGTACTTTTGTGCAAGACGAATTCATATGAATCAAATACAAAATGTTCACTTTACATTAATTAGGCTGCACTCATTAGGATCAGCCGCCACTGCAATACAATATTGGTTTTCAGAGTCTCTGATTTGATTAATCGTAAGACGAAACCAGTACAATTTTTGTGACTACAAAATCAAAATGAATGATTAAAAAAAATAAAGAAATTACAACATATTTTTGTTAGTATTGTAAATACTCCTGCATTTGTTCCTTCTTGTGTTATCTGTAAGATGGTGTTATTTATATTTAATATTTGAGGGGCTCGACAGTAAATAGTGCTAAGCGACATTTGTTACTTTTGATGATATTAAGAAAAATAGTTTACATGCATTTAGATGCAAATAAAACTAGGCATAGTAAGTACTGTCATCTTTTAAGAGAATGTGGAATTATTTATTAATTTCTATAATAAAATTACTAATTTTTGCATTCAATAAAAAAAATTCAATTTTATAATTTTGGCGCTTAGCACTATTTACTGCTGAACCCCTCATTTGATATTTGAAAGTTCCGACTCTACTACACCACCGCTCACAACCTCCCGAACCCCAAAACCGCAGATCCATCCACCGAATCCCGTCCACGTCCGACTCCTTCATAACATTACCATCAAAAAGAGATAAACGTGAAAACCACGGAATCGAACACCATCGGATTTATGGCCGGGCCTCATGGACAATGGCTCGCCGCGGGAGTTCCCCGAACTCCGCTCGGACATTGTGTTGGAAATTAGAGGATGACCTATTTCTCGAAAGTTATGGACCGATTGCCACGGAGGATTATTCACGTTGTCGGTTCGATTGTCGATTGTGTGGGGAGGTCGGCCGTAAGGAGGCCGGACGTTAAAAGGTCGCTGTGAAATTTGTCATTAATATTTCGGGTGATGTGTAAAGGTTTGGATTAAGTGCGGCGCGGTTGTGTGTTTTGTTTTGTGTCGGAGGCTTGTGAAGTGGGAGTTTTTGTGGTTTGCAGTTTTTAAGGGAACGAGGGGGGAGTTTTGGAGTGAAGTTTTTTGAGAATTTGTGTATGGTGGTTGGAAAGTTTGTCGAGGGTGAAATGAAAATTTTGAAAGTTTGACGTGTTTCGTTTTCAATTTTGTTGGATCTGTGGGGAATGGGAAAGTATCGGGGAGGCTTTTGTATAGCAGTGGGTGTGAGTGGACTGCTTATGATGATGATGATGATATCGTTTTATATAGGTACACACACACACACACACATTTTTTTAAACCGCGTTGAAGTGAAAATATCGTGTAAAAAGAGGATTGGGTATACTGCACAGTCAATTTTCATTACAAAAGTAAATCGTAATCATCAATAATCACTTTCATTTAGAAGAACTATTTCCATTGTCCATACCCATTCCGGAAACTTTAAAAGGCTTTCAATAAAAACCAAAACATACTAATAAAATAAACGAAACGAACAATCACGACAAATTGCCACACGAGCAAAACCATCCGGACAATTACCGCACTAAAAACGAACAAAGAAAAGTTTACACAACCTTGAAATAATTGGATACGAGGAAAAGCTTTCAACAAAGCTTCTTACCAATAAGTCGCTAATAACGTTTATCTAACACGAATTGCCCAACGTCTCTACGACAGCCTCCATTGTCCACGCATCACAAAGGGCCTCGACACCATGAAGGTGCAAAATTGACTTCCGCAAGGACGACATTCGTGTCTGATGCAATTTTCACGAGTTTAGCGGTCACCGGAGGCGTCGTCATCCGTTTTAACGGGTTCTAATCCCTCAGGTCGGATCTTGGTAATTGCATTAGCCACGGTCAGGGCGTACAGTATTATATGTTTATAGTTGGAGGGATAATCGCATGAAGGCAGGCGGTCGGTTCGCTTTTTGTATGTAATGCGACAGACTTTCGATGTGGCCCGTGAAATATTATGTGTGTCGTGTTTTTAGGGAGGTTGGGTTGATATGGTGAAATTTCATATTGGTAATTCCGTTATCCTTGCTATGCATGTATATCTTATGAAGGATAATGATTTTTCAGTATTATTGAAAGTTTTTCTGGGTGGTGAGAGAAAAACGGTAGTTTTTAAGATTGGATTTAATATTACTTACTCAGGTGAAAGTACTCACATGTTAAACACGCTAAAAATCGTTAAACTTCAGTGAGGGATAGGAAATGTTGATTCATGTATCTTAGAAGAAACGATTTTTTTTTAAATTTTCATTAAATAGTTTCGATTTGTAGAATACATCAGTTTCGGTCATTACTAAAGTTAAGAAATAAGTCATGTGATCTATAGATAGACATAATCTCTCATTGTTGACTTGAGATCATTTGATACATATAATTTTTAATATTTAAACTCTCATAATTTTTTGAATGCTTCTAAAACACTCAAAGACTGATAGTATCTGAAAGACTTTACTTTAAAGCAGAAAATATTATTATAAAATTTAATTAATACTAATGATTAGCGTCGCAGATAGAGACTTTTTTGTTTTTAATGAAATCCATGTTATTGAAAATAGTATAAAAAAGGGTAATTTTCTTAGAAGAGGATAAAGGAGCATAATTTTCTCCGCAAGGGGATTTTTATTACAAAAGAGGCCAAATTTCCCAAAAGGAGCATAATCTTCAAAGGAAAATGTCTCTTCAGCTTATGCACGATCAAATAAACACAAATTTCATTATTTTACAAAATCAAAATATCCGAATAACATCGAATTAATAACAAAATCGACCATACAAGTCGACTTTCCCCAGTTACGACCATATTACGGCGACGTGCATCACTGTCACGTTTTTTACAACCGCGGCGGTTTTGTGATGTGCGAATCCGTGTAATTCGATTTCGCACCGGTCGTAAAACCGGGAACGGTCCGCCGCCGATTTCGTTCGACTTCTTTGAATTTTGAATGTTGTCGCTAAAAGTTTGCCTTTACGACCTCGCCTATTCCGCCGATTAATTGCTAATGTCCGTGGCGCGATTTCGAATGTGCGAATTTGTCGGGAAGTGGGTAGAGCGAATTTCTGAGGATCGGTTTCGGTTTGCTTTTTTTTTCGGTGCACGTTTTCATTTTTTCGCGTTTAATATGTAAAAAAATTCACTTTCTATGTGTGTATTTTGCATTTTTAGCATGCGATTTATAAACGATAATAATGTCTTTTGATCGTTTCAATTTGTAAATTGCATGTGAAAAATGTTGAAACTATGAAAAGAAAAAAATATATAAAAACACTTGATTGTCGTGTTTTGTATATGAAAATACAAATGACCTGTTTACAAATCTAAAAATATTCAAATGCATATTATTTGCATAAACGTGCACACGATAAAATAATAATCGTTTTATGAATCAGATTACTTGATTTAAGTAGACATGTAACAATTCCAGGGTTGTGTACAAGCAATTTGAAATACTGGTCAAAAACAACATTAATCCAATGACCTCAAAACTCACAAAAACAAATGTCATATAAGAAATATTAGTATTCCGTTAAAATAACACGATTTTCAACCTTTTACCCAAAACATCTCAAAGACGCACCCCTAAATAACCACCCCAACCTCACAAATCAATCAAAATCGCATAGATTCCGATTGAAAATAGTTCCTCAACAGCTGTCACATCAGACAGCGTCTGCTTTCTAATTAAGCTGTCATTATAAAGACGAGAGAGCGCTCATTATGAAATGTTTATACGAAGGGCCACCGTGTCTGGTAGTTCCGTCGTTGGTCCATCGCTCAAATTCCTGTTCTCGACCATTCTTAGATCGTATCTTGATTTTTTTTCCACAGGGCTTGGATCTGTTACGATTGGCTCGTAGATGTTCTAGGTGCTAAAGTCATTAGTGGTTTAATGATGGCTGATTTCTGGTTTTCACTTTTCGTAACCGGAATAGATTGTTTGCAGAAAAATGTGTTTTGAATCGATTTTTAAATATGATTTTAAAAAAAAAAGTTTTTAAAGATGCGCTTATATTGATTCAATACGATTTTCAATCGATCAATTTTTCGAGCTGAGATAACAATCGGAATTCTTGGTGTTTGTTAACACCGTCGAACCCTAGACGTATGTACGTGTTGACCTTTACCTTTCGTGATTTTTCACGTCTAATTTAACATCTATTAGAAGCAAAGGGTGAGAATGGAATAGATCTACAACGCGATGACCAACTAGCGATATGTTACAAACAAAATCTTCATTTTTTTGTCCCTAATAGAGCCTAATTTGTGTTATGCGATCATGTATTACGTCATAGGGTTCTTGAAGAGGGTCGAACTTTATTTTAAAGCATTTCATCATATGCGATGTATGGAAGTAACCCACTTTCCCACGGATATTGATCGATGATGCGAGATAAGCACCACTGAAAAGCTCCTCTATTAAATCGTATTATGCTCCACGAAGCTGTGAAAACAAAGTTTTTCGAAACGCCCATACTGTTCGATGATTCATATCGATTTTGATTGAAGATGAAGGTCGTATAGGAACCATTTCATTACATCATAGATGGGATATCTAAACTTGACCGACTTTCGTCATCGGTGATTTTCGTGGGATTTCAATATGAACATTGTGTATGATGATACAGCTGTTGGAAAGTTGGATCGGATCATATTGACGGTTGTTATAATATGTTAAGTTTAGAAATAAAATTTAATTCTATTTTTTTCGTATGATATCACCGAAAAGTGCTTCTATCGAATATTATATTAAATCCGATCATCGCAGGGGTGCAGTTTGAAGTGGTTTTTGTTACGGACACGTTACTTTATTGCAGCCATTGTCCGAAAATGACGCCATTACGACACATTATGCGTATGGGGATGATTTGGGACGATTGTTGACTTTTCAATCGTTCCTTTTTCCCCGGACCATATCACTTTTTTATACACGCATATTCATTTTTTGTTTATTCGGCCGCAGATGAATGGATCGGTCCCATTGTACGACAATGGGCCAACACGCACGATAATATATTTTAATGTTTACGTTTATCACGGAAATTTGACGGTGCACATCAGATACGGCCAACCGTTTCAATGAAAAAATTGTTTCATATTGATGTGTTTTTATATAAAAAATCGGTCGTAAAAGGCTCTCGCTATCATTTAAGTGGATCCGTTTTAACGAACTTCAATTTGGTTGCGCAATCTCGAACAAACATTGACGTAGAAGAATATATCTGGTCGGTACGATCTCGTTTTTCAATTACGTTTCTTATATTTATTTATTTCTAGAACTGTGTACGATACGAGGTGTTCTGTTTGTTCGTAGATTCGACGGAATTGTATAAGAAATCTACGCTTTTCGGTGTCGGAAAAGTTATTTGTATTTTTATATCGATAGGTTACATCTTTAATGGTGTCGCTTTACAAGGATGTAAACGTTGGGTTCACCTGGCCAACGGTCTACTAATATATTTTTTTTAGTTATAATTTACAGATTGTTCGTCCGACTCGTTGAACTGTTTCTTTTCACATTATAAAGGACACCTTATTTATTAAACTAAGAAACGTCCGGCGCACAGGTATACACATCGCCATTGTTGTACGTAAAAATCTTAAAAAATTTGAATACAATATTATAGGTAAGGTTTGAACCGATAAGAATGGAATTTCTATTTCTTCTATGATATATGGACGATTTTTTTTCTTCAGGGGGTGAGTCCTGTCGGTGATAGAGGGGTCGTCGTCCCTAAAAGGCGGAATATGCTCTGTAAGGTCACCTTGAGTAGATTTCTGTGGTTCGTTCCATCTGAAGTTTTATTGTTTCATATCAGTCAAAGCTGAAGTACGCTTCAGTCGGGGAAATTTTTCTTTCAGACAAAAAATAATAAAATCCAAATGTTTTTGGCGCGGCTATCCGACTTGGTAGACGCATAATAATGCGGAGAAAATGCGCGTAACGCGATATTGCTCAATGTACAAATAAAATTAATTATAAGCATATAATAATTGTAGTTGACGTGTTTTCGATGCAAATCACTTGCGGCTTTTGATTCGATTTTTTTTCGGAATATGAAAAAAAAAATAAACGGAATGTCGTTGGGTATCCCGTCCTATTAAGACTGTTTAAATTATGCCGCCAATGTATACTTTTGATCATTGCGAAAATACGCGTCACTGTTCCTTATAGAAAGTGTAAAAAATATTCTCTAAATAATTATTTTACAATGTGCGACTATGAGAATTTTTATAATATTCAATTTCACTTATTAAGTTATTTATATGCAAATCGAGAAGAATCCAGACGCTTGATTCATTAATTTTTAATTGTGAGAAAGTCCGTTCACATATTAAAGGGCCATAAAAGTTTTAATAGACGCACTAAAACATGTTTAACAAGCAAATTCAACAATAAAACAGCACGACATTGAAACAATCTGCACTCGATTAAAGAGCGACGTCTTTCGCATCATTCGAGCCTAAATATTTTGCAACTTTATACCGAAATCATCAAATCGACATATTTATGTAAATCCACCCGAATATCGTCGTCACATCATTACAATTTTTTTCAAAAGAGTAACATCATACTTTTTATTAATCATTACCAAAGCGATGATATGGATATCTTCATTCGTCGCAAAGTATCGATTGCACACATAAATTTCGGATTGTCATTCTCGTCATTCAAGTGAATGACCGTCTGCTCGTGTGTCGAGCCAAACGCATGATTTTCACGTCTGAAAATACTGCGTCTGTAATACAAAACCATTTTTTTCCCCTTCAACATTCACGTTCGGCCGATTACGAAATGGACTCTGTAACAAGCGAGGGTCATGAACGGCTGCGATTTTGCGAAAAAAAGAAGAAAAAAATGGAAAATATAAAAGTGTGCGCAAGTGCAGAGTTTTTGATTTCAAAGAAGTACATCGCTCATGAATATGGCGTGTACGAAAAAAGACTTTCTCGGACGGCAAAAAAATAAAATTGTCGCTTATTGCCAAGAACATGACAAGACATAGCCAAGTGTATTTTTGCTGTAAGTTGACAAATATTCACAAAAGCGTATTTTTTAGTGAATCGCGCGTATTTTTTTATTTTAGTGCCTCCCGTACTAAATGTACATGATTTTTTCTTAAGCGTTCGAAAAAAATTTGACAAAGTTGAATTACGACGGAACTTATCTTCGGCGAGTAAATATAATATTTTTTCAGCGTTCCGCTTTCATAATGGCGATTATTATTCGCGGGAAATAAACAAGTAGGTGGTGTTTTCATATGAAGCTTTTCTTATGGCTTTTACGAGTGTCCATTATAATTTTCGCTAAATTACGATTATTAACTCGGCTCGTGTATATTTAAAATGCTCATTATACTTTTATATATAATATTCATCTTCTCATCTAAATCAATCAACGTTTTATGATTTCCAGATCGCGGTTAAAATAAAAATTTTCAACCTCGAATGAGTAACATTATAATTTAATCGAATTTGACTTCAGATAATTATGATTTCTGCAATTCAGATTGAATTTGACATAAAATTGTGTTTTTATTAGTACAACCTGAATTCCTATCTATAATTTATCATGATTCCAATTACATCATTATTTACATTTCTCAACATGAAAATCGTAATAATATTTGCATATCCTTTTCGAATTTAAACAAATTGGCCACCCTTGTATGAAACCACATACTCGTCCCTTATTCATTTTAATTATTCATGATGCGCAGACAATTTTACCTATTCACGTCGCATTATCCGCTTGTTGTCTGCATTCTTCATACGACGATTATGCAAAAGATGATGGCGATGATGATGATGACGAAAAAAAAATACCACGACGAAAGTAAAACTGAAATGATCGATGCGTCGACAGTTCGAAGTCGTTGCTCGATGATCGATGGCGAATAGATGCGATGATTGAAGAAACGATCATAGATTTATGATATGAAGATTTAGGATGATTTTATGTCGATAAAATGTTAAGCAATATATTATGTAAGGGGCATAGATCGAAATATCGTATAAAATGCAGTTTGATGCAAAACTTGATTTCTGTGTACGCAGGCGTTTCAATTTTTTTATTTAGAATGTTTTAAAAATCATTGACTTTAACTAACGTTCGATTTATATGAATAAATGGGCCAAACTATTTATATAGAAAATTTAACCGGAAAAGAGTAGAGTTTAAGTTATATTTTCGTATCCAAAAACAAGAATATCGTATTCTCGAATACGAAAAATAAAATGGTCTATTTCTCGAAATTAGTTAGAACTTATTTAAAATGTTGAATAAATATTATTTTAAAAAGTTTCATATTGAAAACTTCTGTTTTAAACTGATCAACGTCCATTTTATAGGCTCTGCAGTCCTTGACATGGATTCGATGGATATATGGGGATAGATCAGATCGGCAGCACGCAAATTATTATACAAAATAATATTTGCAAATCGATGTTTACGCCAAAGTTGATTTACTCCTCGCTAATTTACAGGTTAAACCTGAAAAAACAAAAATCCGACTGATACAGCGAGTTCTGCAACATATGCGATACATAAAAGCGAACGATAGGCGATTTTTTTCGATCGAACTTAATACAAAACGTTCGCGGTTTTTTCAAAACCGTATTATTTTATTTTTTCGATTTTAACTATAAAACCAGTTCGTAAATATTGTGGCAGTCGTCGCGAAATCTGCGGATTATAGTTAATCAGTTCTCACGCTTCACATTAAGGAAACGCGCGTGTAAAATATATTACAACCTTTAATCCATTCGAATTGTAATTTCATTTGCCATAAAGCCAATGTTAAAACATCCAAACGATGCCATTTTTCTTTAATTTATGGACTATTAACGCGTTTGTCGGTGGAGCCTTGTGTAATGACCGATCATTATACCGAATTTGAAAGGAGGTCCAAACTCAAATACTATTTATATTAAAATTGAAGCGAAAAATCGTATCGGGCCGAATGATTAAGCCATTTCCATAATTTTATCACTACGTAGGTTCGATCGGAAAAAACGTACTTAAATAAATCATTACGATATTATTACGCTAAGCGCTAGTAAATTATATAAATATTCGAATGGAGAATATGAAATTATCTCCGAATCGTATCCGACAAATAACGAGGATTTTTTTTGTACGCAATAATAAAATTATATGAATTATTGACGCTTGCTAGTGCCAATTCGTATGTAATTTATACGGCTGCATAACTCAATTGAGAGAATCGTCTCATGCTGTTTTATTCGACGCAATTTGTATGCATTGTTAACGATACCATTAATCATTTATAATGCAATAGTTTTGAAATTGAATGAAATTTATTTTTAATATTTTTTCTATAGAAATCAATGGTTTTTTTCCCTTTTTATTTAATGAAAATAATGTGTTATTTATAAATTCTGATTTTTTCAATGAGCTATTATATATATTCCTGTAATTGAACATAAATAAACTTGTTGATATGAAAATTACATCAAATATAGTTTTACACGTGCACTGTTTTATCTTGAAAGTAATATTTATGTGATTAAAATTATTGTTTTTTATAAGTGCTTTTAGTTAACAAGCATGTTATTGACATATGTAACCCGATACTTCGAAGCAATTGAATTGATTTAGTGTCATTGATACTATCAATAAACCAAATTTATTTCTATCTTTGAACGAAGTATTATAATTAACATTGAAACTCGGTACATTCAAACTATATAATCAAACCTTTTACATTTGAGATGAAAATAAAATAAAACATCAATGGCAATTAAATAAATAATTCCAATATTAATAAATTTTGCATAGTAATTCAAAACTAAACAGGTATTGCTGAAATTACAAAATAAGTACATGCATAGATTGCGCAATAAAAACGAGAATATTTCTAAAAGTGCGGAATTAAATAATAAAACGTAAATGAATATTTAATTTCAAAAATATTCCAGTTGACTTCTGCATATTATTAATACTCTTTCTCAATCTTTTACATAATAGAAGACATTCTGTTACGAATGCATGCTACTAAAATATTCGCATAGAAATAAGTCAAGGACTCGAGCGCTCATGTTTTGAGGAAAAATAAATTTTCGTCATTGCAACAACTGCTGCAGCCAAGTAAAAATACACTTTTACCGAATCCAAAATGAAAAAAGACACGAGGAAACACGATTTTTTCGATGATAGAGACGTTTCATTTGCAGAAATCACGCGACAAGGGGAACCGATACCGGAATGTATTGCGTCCAGGGTTACCGAAATTTTTTATTTTGATAACGATCATATGATGAAAAAAAATTCAAATCATAATATGTTATATGTATTAATTTTCTGAAATTTTTAATATAAAAAAAAATCGAAGATATTTCAGATGTAGAATTATTCAAACATCTGACAACCCTAATGATGACCGAGAGTGCAATTTACGGTGTGATGCTCTTGAAACAATGCAAAAGCGAAAATATCTTCCAAGAGGGATGTCATCCCTCTGATGTCGAAATGGGGAGTGCTCCAGCTCATTAGGAAATTTTTTTTCTATTGAAGTTTTGTTTGCACTCTGTCTGTCGTTGCGTTTGAGTTTTCGGAAGACGCGTCTGAATAAATTGTGCATTTTAGTATATGCGACTTTTCCATACGAGTTCACTTCGACGCTTTCGACGATTTGTGAAGATGTTACGTAAATGGTCTTAAATTAAGTCGTATGTACTCGGTTTAATGGGGGTTGAGTTGAAGTTTTGAACGTTTCAAAATCAACAGCGACGAGATTGATGACCAAAATAGCGTTGCAATGACAATAACGGTGTAAAGGTTCTCAATGTACTTACAAAAGTTTTATTTTCTGAATTGAAATGTGAATAATTTTTGTTGATTTTAAGTATGTGATTAAAAGAGTTAAGTAGTTAACGCCTCCATATATTGAAAAAAAACGATTAAATAAAACAGTCTGGTTTTAAACTATGGATGAATATCTTTCAAGTATATAAATTCGGATAGATAAAATCAGACCTTTGAAGAATTTTCGATTTCAATAAACTAGCTAGACTGCTATACTAAAAAAAACTATTTCTATAAAACTTTCGATCGCAACGAACTTTTGAGCATTCAGATCAAAGTTAGAGTTCCTTTAAAACGGATACAACAATTTGAACAAATTTCTTAAAACTTTTCGATCCGAATAAAGCACTGAACAAATCTACGACAAAACCTATCATAAATTATATACATAACAATTTAAAATAATAATAAGAAAAAAACTCAAAAATACAAACGACACTCCGAACGAGCGCATAAAACACCAACGATAATTCTCATGCCAAAACTCACAGTATGAAATAGCTACGGTTTCCTGGTCTTCCTCACAACACAACCACGACTTTCGATTTCAAAAGGATCCAAAACCCGACATCCACATCCTCAAAATCGCAGGCCATAAACGCGTTAAGCGACGGGCGATTTAACAAGACAAACGACGTCCCCTGCGGCTATCGCACTATCCGGAGGACCACCCCTCGTTACAAAGGAAAAAATTAGAAAAAGGACACAACCGACTTTTCATATTTGCTATCGTGAAAAGTTAAATGAACGCGATCGTCCGGTTGTCATCGCTGTCTTTTTCAGGCTAATTTACTGGTGTTCAGGTTCGAAGGTGGTCGTGTGTCATCACGGCTTCCTTATAATGCGACGGGGATTTATGGTGTGTTTGATTTATGGGATTTTTTCTAAAAAAAAAATGGGTGTTTAAAATTTTGATTTGTGTCCGATGCGAATCTGGTTCTGATTTTCGTTTTGCGTATATTTAAATATAATGTATGTGTACTTTCGTGGGTTGAATTATTGTCTGAATAAGTAAAAGTGAGTTGTTTATTCAAATAGTTCGTATCGAAAGACAAACGAATTTGTTTGAACTATATGTTTAAGAATATTGTTTGAGGATGTAAAATGGGTTGGGAAAACATCGGTCTATTCTTGTTGATTTCGTAATGGACGAATTTCAAGCATACACAGATCATCATCTAAAATAAATAATAAATCATAAACCTATTTTTTTAAATGTAAGTTATGTCTATTGTAAAATGATTTAAATGTCTGTCAACTCAGCGAATACACGTGTATCGCATATTTTAAAAACCGAACAAAACACACATTGGATTGATTCGAAAAAATATGGAAAGATTTATTATTTCCCATTTTTTCCTAACAAAATTCGCACTGCAATACGTTATTTGCATGTAGCCGCGATAATTCATTTCAGCCGCCAACGATTTCGTGGCAAAAGCTTACGACCCATCCTCCCTATTCAGGGACAGTGTTAAAAGTAAAAGTCATACCATGGGCCAAGGTTGAAAGGAACACCGTGACTATTATGGTGTTCTTAAATTTCCATAGCAACAAGGGGTAAGGGTTAACGAGGCGTCAGATAATAATTGAAAACCACCAGAAGGGGCGAGGAATTTAAAATAAACTTCCATATTGTTCAAATGTATAAGGGAGAGAAATATAATAGTCTCAAATCTGAAATTATTTAGTCATATATAAATCATATGAAACGGCAAAAAAACCGTTCTTCGTATTTCATTTGACACGGAAAGGTTAAGAAGTTCATAATAATGCGTAATCGGTGTCCAAGATCACTCTCTCCAAGATCGGTCATTAGATACGATAAAATACGTCGTTCTTGTCGTAGAATGCGGTCGATTTGTGTGCTTGTTAATATAATCAATCTTTGGCTGCGACTTGTGGACTCGTCTTTGGTCTTATTACGTATTCGAAAGCCGGAAAATTAACGGAAAATCCGACGAACGGTCGTAATGTTTGCACGACCGCTGCTTGCCCAAAGATCGTTGTCGAGTGATTCAACTTGAGTCTTCGTTGTTTCTGGGTATCGAAAGTCGAAATGAATGAGTTCTCGGGAAATTTGAGACTTCCGTGAAATTCGATCTTGTGAAGGTTGAATTTTTATTCAGAAGTTTTCGATTTAAAATTTTGTATATGCATGTTAAGACAGAAACGATCGCAATAATGCAATGTGTTGTCTTGCTGTCACAGATGCATAGTTAACCCTTTCCACTCGCTGGGCGCGCTGGACTCACCACGGCTCTGGGTTGGTATAGCTCGCTCGGCGCGCTGGGCT
>JAOXNN020000055.1:6914582-6934096 GCA_028571205.2 Hydropsyche betteni | reverse complement strand
CAAAAAACCGTATTTTTTTTTCCTCCGAGTTGACGGCATATCTACTGTGGTTTTCCGCGCGAGCGGAAAGGGTTAACAATCTAGGGTCACCGTTCAAGTTTTTCTATTGAATATTCATTTTGGCGTTAAACTTGACCGAAATTCAAGATTTCTCATCGAGATATTGCCGCCTTTTAACCGTTTTAATGTTCTTGTGGTCATTGTGTACTCATTATATTTATTATGTTCGATAAGCATGAACCTTTTATTACACAAAGATTTAAATCTGGTATCGGTATGAGATTATTATTAAAATTTTATTTGGTATAAGTATTTTATTTGAAAAGTGGAATTTGTAAAAAAATTTATGTTGATGTTAAAAATATTTTTCAGGATATCTTTCATAGTGATTGTGAAAGTTTATCAATAAATCAATTCGGATTGTTTCTTAAAAAATAAGGAAAAACACGCATTTCTTCGCGGCGACTTTTACGAATTCATTTTACTACATCTGTGTTGGTAGTGTCCAAATGCAAATAATATGAGTCAATGGTATAAAATCACGATTGAATTTGTTTAGAACGCATACGGTCAGACTATACAATTTTTCCATGTGAAGAATTTCCGATTACACATTAAAATTGTTTGAAACTTATGGGAATTTCTGAAAACTATTAAAAAGTCACGCACGATTTATTACAACAATTTTCCATGATTCATTATTACATATGAGATTCCTTTAATTTTATATATTAAACTACGTGCAAGCGATCCATCAAATTATACGACGATGTCTTAAAATTGTAAAGGTCATTATGAACTTGACTTTCAAATAATTCTTCGAGAATTCGTAGGAAATAATTGTCGTTATGTCAAGATAATGTTGCCCGTGTATTATTGCATAAAATTTTTAATCACCGTAGCAAAGTACGTTATCAAATTTAAATATCCCTCAGTTTTAATAACTCTGTTTATTTTCATACATTATGAACGTTAACGCGTTAGGGAATCTTAGTGGAGACGAAAATCGTACTTTTCCCGAGTTAAATTTAACATATTACCCAATGAAGACATTATCTGCCAACACAGAAACGTTAAACAACACTTCGGTAAATAGTTTAGGATATAGGCATTTTTAAAATTTAAATTAACACACATCAGTCGAAATGTTTAAGTGTGTACGAATAAGCATCTTCAAACGAACATTACTGGTTCCGATAGCCAAAATTATTTTAATGACATATTTCATAATAAAAACCAGACGTATTAACATGCAAATGAGGGATGGGTAAGGTTTCGATCGGTCGATTATGCATTTTATAAAATAATTTAAAAAGTTATTGACTGTAATCGCCAAAGGTCAATAAGCGCTCAGGAAAAACATTAAAATTGTAAGCAAATTATTTTGGTTTTTTTTTCGAACTTAAAAAAGCGCCAATCGTATGAAGAGTTAGCGTTTCGTGAGAAAATTCTTAGATTCACATTGAATGAATATTTAAACTTGAAATATTGAATTAAAATGTGATTTGATGATCGAACGATTTTATGATAGATTTATGTACAAATATTTTAGTGTTAAGGCTAAATGTTCGAAAATTATGTATGAATAATTTTCTTTCAAATGTAATAGATATTTGGTGTACTTATATGAAAATTTATCATAAAAATTTGAAATGTCTCATATTAATATACTAAGAAATAAAATTTATTACTATCAGCAATATGTCTATTAACATTTGAGTAATTTGATATTTTTTTATAACTGTTATTAAAATAACCATTTCAATGAAATTTTCATCATAGCCTTAAAAAAAATTGATATATTTTGTAGATAATCATTATAAAAGTACCTATTACTGAGGCATTAAATTTTTTAATAAATATTCCAAACAACGGCCAGTTACAGCACTATCTGAGAAATATAATTTTTATACTTGTCATTGCCTTTTGAAGTGCTCGTTTTCAATTCTAAACGACAAATTATCACGAATACGTTTCGAAACCACCGCTATCTCGATGTAATTATCGATATTTGCATAACAAATTCAAAAATTTTCCATTATCCGATGAGAATACATTCTATTATGATCGTTAAATGAGTTGAAAGAGTGCATGTCTGCAATAAACTAACAAAAAACCCATTTTTATTGCAGTAAAACTTCTTTCAGTTCATTCGACCGAACTTTTACTTTTGAGTTTTGTGTTTTTTGTTTAACTGAAGTTTTTTGTGATCGAATTTCAATTTTTTTTATGAAACCATTAATGATCTGAAAATATCGACTTTGATCGATTGTTTTGGATGATATTTTTATTTGGTACGTGAAAATAAATATTCACTTTTAATTTTTACGAAATATTTTTTCAGAAACTGAAAATTTTGATATCAAAGACGTTTCATATATAATAAAAATGGGAACATTTATATGTTTTTGCTTTTGAAAAAAATAAAATACTAGATTCCTATGGAACCGTTCTCGATGCAAATTCATATTTGGTCTTCGTGGCGCATCCGACGCAAAACTTGGAAACATGTCCAACGATCGTAATGTATTTATTAATGTATAATGAATATGTATGAATTCATTACGCAGGTGTGTCGGAAAAATGTCAATTAACAAATAGCGGCAGTTTTTTGATTTCTTTTTTAAATATTCACGTACATACGTACATACGAATTTTCGATTCGAACCGCCGACTTACGTATCGATTTTCGTATAAATTTCGAGGCGTGTAATCGAGTTATTGTTTATTGATCGTACCGTGACTCGAAATATGTGCTTTGGTCTGAACCTGAGGATACTTTCGTGGAATTTCGGTAATTCGACACGTAGTATGTCGCGTGTCTAAGCCGGTGGTGTTCGTGATTTTTAAGAAAATTGGCCGAGATGTGTTAATTGAAAGTAGGTTGAAGACCTCAGCTTGAGGTATTTCAAATTTTGGGTAAATTTTTTAGGTCGTTAAATGTTGTGGGGGGTTTAGTGATGGTCGCATTCTTTGAGATAAGAATTTTGGTTTAATGTAGATTGGTGAGTAATTTATTTTAAATTAAATTGATGAAAAGAGAGTTAAAAAGAATAGAGTAGAAAGTATTACGTTCAAGTTTTGTAATTAGTTTGTAAAACATGGAAAGTTTTAGTCTGACTATAAAGAAGAAAGTTGTAAGTTCCGAACAAAAAATTCGGTGTTATTTTTTTTTTTTTTTAAGAAATGCATTTACAATATTCTTGTTTATAACGTTTAATTTTAAAATAATCAACTGTTATTATATAAAAAAATCAAACTTCAACCCACGTTATATTTAATTTTTTCAGGTGAGAATTTTTTCAGGTGAGAATTTTTGCATACGTGAGGAGTTTTATATCTTTTTTATAGTCAAATATTTTTCATGAAAATACAGGTTTGTAATGTAAACTTAGTCATTGAAGTTTTTTCACCTTTGACTCTATTCTAAAATTGACCATAATTTAACAATTTAATATGAAATCGTGTTATAAATTGTTTTATTTTTTTTATAGCATAATCTATTTCAATAGACATTTTCAAATAAAAATGAATCAATTTAATATAAAACTTTAGTATATTCAGTTGAAAATAAAAAAATTTAATACATCAACATTCAATATATAAAATGTACAAACATTTTGAAAACTCAAAGGGGAATGATTTAAATACTAAAACGAATAAGTTAATTAATTTTTAATTACTCATAAAAACCACACATACTCAACTTCGCCGAAACACATAAAAATCTACGCATTCCCATGCAATTTTGGCGCACTACATAAAAACCGCAGACACCACCGAGACGCCACATAACACATCCGCCTCAAAAAAACCATAATCCACCAATTTATAGACGAAACCTCCATTCACCGCATACCCATAAAATGTCGCAAAATAATCGCACGACAGTCGGAAACGTATACCGAAAAAAGGACCACCTCGCGAGACCATCGTCGGCAAGTCATAACAACGTGTCTTAACAATTTACGTTGTTTTATTTTTGAAACGGCTCAATTTCGCGCCCACGGCAGCTCGATTGCCGATCATCATCGTGGCTCTTGAATCTATTTATTATGTTTATACAATTTATCACGGGCGGGTTGAACGACCGCGGCTGTTGGTAGAAGTTCGGCATTTTCCCTCGGTGGGATTTTCCCGGGAAAACTCGTAACTGGGAAAACGGAGAGTCGGTTAGAAGATTGAGTTTTAGTGCGAAGACCTCTCGAGGTCGGCGGGAAGGTCTCTCAGAAGAGTCAACAACCTCTCGAATAATTTAGGTCCTCTATTAGGGTTTCGTTTGTGGGGATGCTTGAGTGTTTTAGTGATATTAACATTCAAATTTTCTTAAGAAAATTTTTGATATATAAATCATCGATATATGAATAAAAATTATTTATATAAATGTTTATTAATTTTACGAAAAAACTCGCGTTTCCTCTACGTGTACGCAATGTACGCATTTTATGAGTCAATTCATAAGAATGTCTTATGATGCTAATTAATAGATTTTTTTATTCAAAGTGTCGGTATCGGCAAAAGAACTCGCTAATGGCTCAATATCGCACATTAAAAGTTAAATTAACCGAGCGGCTATAGACCTCGGCTGAGATTTTTCAGAGGTCAAATGGTAAAGTTAGTTTTATTTTTATTCTAAATGAAAGATTTTTAGGAAAAAATTCGCTCTCATTAAACGGCGTACGTGACCTAAATAAATAAAGTCTTATAGAGATAGGATAATTATTTAAGAGTGTTAAAAAGATACGTTATCAATGTCACAAGTTGGAAGTCATAAATTTGTATTTTAGTGAATTGTTTAATTTTTCAAATTGATTCCTATATCTCGATTATAAAATGGATTAAAAGGAATCATAAAATTTCAAGGAAATGCTTTACAGAAGCAATTTTGATTACTTGCAATTGAATTGTATTTTAATGAACTGTATTTTAATGCCATTTCAATCATCACGCAAAGATTTTTATCTCATAACACAAAAATAGTCATAAATATTTCACTGACTGACACATTTTTTGTGTACATCTTAATCTGTGTATCAACCAGTAATTTTTATGATTGTTTCCATGGATTATGCAACGAAGGTTACACCGATGATAAAATTCATCACAGTTAAATCACTTTTGTAATAAATAAGAAAAATGACTACTCGATCATAGTTTCAGTTGCAAAAAAGTGGCCAAACGATGACCGATTTAATAAGGAACCGCGTCAAATCAAATCAAGCGTTTGATTGAACGACCCATACTATAAAGTTATATTAATCCAATGAGATGCGAATGAATCAACAACTGGGTCACGAATGAGCGATACTTCAAGTTTTTTATATTCTGAGTGTTCAACTAATTCGTCACAAATTTTAAATGTTTTAAATTGATTCGAAATTGCGAGGACAAATTACAAACGTTCTGTAATCGGAACGAATCTGTTGGAAGTGAAACTTTCAGCATGACTTCGTTTTTATTAAAAGTACCGAGTTGCGAAATCTTCTTTTTAATGTTGGTTTCATAATATTAATTGACTGTTGCTGAGTAACTTAGTTGCTAAAGAAATTTTCGATTGTGCAACAGTTTGAATTTTATTGAATGTATCGTATTCTAAGTGTGAAAAGTAAATAATTTTTTAATTAATCAATAAATATTTCATTTGTATGTATGATTCCATATTTTTTTTCAAAGAAAATAATGAATGAATCAAATTTTTTTCCAAAATAGGAAGATTTAGATTACGTGTATTTATTTCATCAAAACTCAAATGGCTTATAAAGTTTATTAAAAATATAAAAATAAATGGACCCATAAAAAGAACCACATAATGCTTCAATCTCATGCTCATTTTTTTTTCTATTCAAAAGATTTTTTTTCTTAAATAAAGGGGATCAGTGTTTTTAAAATTCATAAGACTTGTGATATACCTCATATGGAAATTTTGTTTGGTGTAAATACAAACTTCCTATGTTCCGATTTATAATTGGAATTCCCTAGAATAGTACTTATTATTCACTTACAAAAATCCCCTTCTACTGTAGAAATTGAATTCGGTAAACAATTTCGACTTATAATTTCAATTAAGTTTTTCAACAATAATTAAAATAATAAAGAACAAATTTGATCATATAAAAAAAGTACCAAATTCGATTTCAAAATAAATAAAAAAAATATTTTATACATATAGTTTTCGACTTATTGTTAGACAATATGCACTTACGACCGAAAAAAATATTTTTTTTTTAGTTAATTGTTTTTCAAAAAATATAATACTAGATCGCGGGCTGCCTTCATCATAGGTAATAATTATAATTTGTTGTTAGCAATCAGTGCATTAGTACCATGTGCGGTATGCGCGTTGAGTTGGTCCTCTTCCCATCTATCATAATGATAAAATAATTTAATTATTTGGCCACTGTGGCGACTTTAGGGTAAAACCTGTTTTGCTATGGTAGTTTGTACTTGTGTGTTCACAAATAAGTAATAATAAAAAAATATATATAAAAATTTTCATTAATACAATAATTCGAATGAGTTCATATATTTACCGGAATATTTTGAATACTTATACTTGTAAAAAATATCTACTGTACAAAATAATATGCACATCGAATTTGGTATTAAATCTATTATTTCGATTCGAATAAGAAAAAATTAAAAATACACAGTTCCTAAATAAAAATATGAATTAATTTCTAACTCAACGCTAAATTTCCATCAATACCAATATTAATATTAAATTTACCAGTCCGATTCAAACAAATTACACAATCTATAAAATAAACACAAATATTCTTTAAATTATAACAAAGACACGTTTCTAAATCTAGGCCGTAAGCCGAATCGGTCATAAATCGAATCCATACAAAAAAAAACAGTCAATTTTATTTATATCAAATTTCCATTTTTAATGCAATAACTTTAATGAGTCTATATATTTTCCAAATTGTATTGGTATTAGGCGATAGTACTTCATGATCTATAATAGTAATTATTATAATTAAAAAAAAAAATTAAAATAATTTTTCGGTTATAAGTGTGAACCGACGCAATTCGAATTTAAGTCGAGAAAAAATAAAAAAATCATATAAAAAAAATTCCATCGATACACACATCCGAATCAATATACCATTCCGATTCAAACCAACCACACAATCTAAATAAAATAAATATCCCCTATATATAATCACGGATTTCTGTATGTGCATCCGTCTGTTCGTCTGTTCGAATGACGCTCGCGACTTTATAAAGTATAAAATTATTCTAATATGTTCTATATACTTATACAGTTAACGTCTATAATATGATGCTTATCACCTACTAACTACTGTCTTTGCCATTCTAATTTAGCCTGTACGCCCATTAAAATAACGGCTATAATCGCTACACTATTTACATCATTCTCGATCTTGAAAATCGCGAGCTCCAAATTTAGTCTTTATGCCCATTATAATAACGGCCATAATCGCCAAACAATCTTAAATTCTGTAGATAATAACCAAAATGATTGTCGAGCATCGACGCCACATCGCAACGGCACGGTTATAAAATATTTTTGCACAGACGTATTTAATTTGTATTTTATTACGCAATGAACTAACAATTCACAGCCGACGCTATTAACATCGGGCCCATATATTATACAAGCATTATAACATAACACATACACACGCGTACAACAACCTCATCACAACCTCCCACACCCGACACCACCGAAAAAACCCACCAGCACCCGAACGACCCTGAAATCCTCCGGGTCATGACCCTGCCCGACGCACCATCCCTAACCTCGCCAACCCTCCCAGGGGCGTCCGCCGCCGCCTCCCGAGCCACGGCCAGTGGCGGCGCGGGTCCACTGCCGACTTTTGGTGGTGGAAGAGGAGTTTTCCTGATGCAGCCAGTGGAAACTGGCAGCGCTCTCGACAGTCACGTCTCGGCCGTCGGCGGGAGCGGACGCGCTTAAGGGCCACCCCACCGGTGCACATACACACATTTATATTCCACTTTGAAAATTTCGGACGGATAATAGATGCGATTTTATAATATTTCGGTTTTTGAATCGGAAAATTTGAGTTTTTTTTTAATTTGAATTTTTGAGTTTAATTGTGATTTTTTGGATGTGGATTTTTTTTTGTGAAATTTCGATATCGGAAAATGTGATGTGTTTAATTTTTATCAATAGTGAAAAATCAATTTTTTGTAATCTTTAAAAAAAATTGTGTTTTTTTTTTTTAAATTAATCAAATCACATTTAAATACAAAATATATATAATATAATATCACACGGTACATTTACAATGCAATGAACTTCTATAATCTTAAAGTCCACACATGACTTAAAATTAATACGCGAACATCGCTGGTTTCGCGCGGTCGAAGCGGACAGTCGAAACTGAAATTCGTGAAGGAAAATTCGCGAAAATCGAAATTTTCCCACCGCACATCAATCCGACGTGCGGAAATCGCCAAAAGGCCACCTTACGCAATACGGAACGGGCGCGCTCTCACACCGCCGCCTAGATCCACTTTCGATCCGCAAATAAAAACGGAACACCGCTCTCGGATGCGTCCGATGCTGAAAAAAGTCGATTTCGAAAAAATCTGAAAGATCCTCCGCGAAAAGAAACGGCCGCGTGTCGGATTTACCGCTCGCCGGCGATCGCGAAATTTCGCTCGGTACGTTCGCCGGTCACGTAGGCCACTATCGCTCGCCGCGAATTTTTTTTCGCCGTTCAATTGTGCCACGCTCGATCATATCATCGGTTCGATATATATATAATATAACAAGTTTCGTGTGAGGATGTGGAAAAGTCGGACTTCCCGGTCCGGTGTGCGAGCGCATGTTGCACTCCATTCATTGTCGCGACGGGCTATTTATAAAATGCATCTATTATGTGTCTCGTGCCATGAATATAAGGTATACTATGTGCCCGAATTGATCAGCTTGATAACGTGTGCATGTATATGATTCCGCAGGAGTTTTCGAGTGATCTGTATACGCGTCTGAAATACGAAACTGTGTGCGAAAAACGCTGTGTTTTTTATATGTGACGTCGTGTTATGTTGGGATTATTGCTGCAATGACAAAATCGTCGTACTCAAGAAGAGGCATTTCGATAATTGTTGTGTGAGTATTATTCAATTTTTAATGTTTGTATACGCGATTAGATGCAATCTCGTATTTTCGTAATCTTCGCGTCAATGACGCTAAACTGTGCAAAAACAAAACGTCATTGAACTTAGCCGCGATTGTAATTCATAGATAATTTATGCACGGGGATTTTTTATGCTGCTTATCACGTCCGCTCGATTGAGTGTTCGAATCGTATTAGAGGCATTTATTTTTTTTAACAATTGTGCATAAATGGAGCACCGTTTTATTACACGCTGCGTTAAACGGTCGCGCGAATAAAAAAAACGGACGAGTGAAAGTAGCCAGAAAAGAAGTTGGAGCTATCGAAATTGTTTTCAAATTCGCTGTTAGGAATGCGTGAAATCTCTTAATTATCGCCGTTTTGTTTTTTCACTGAAGACACGTCACTTTAGAGCCGATGATGCCAAGTTTTACTTCCCGTAGGTCATCATCAGCAAAATACGCTGGTCAAAGACCTTATCGTAGAACCCAAACAGTGTAATTCGTTTCGGTCTAAAAAAATAAATCGAATGAGTTATTTTGTCAATATTTACACACAGCAAAACGTTCGTTTCATACGATTGTCGTCGGCGCGATCGTTAAGTATACAAGGTTCATTTCTGTGAATGTTCACGATAAGAACATATAAACGAGTATGCGATGCAGGTTCATGAACGCCTCAATAATACTAACTGAAAGTAAGCCCGATCTAGACTTTCTAAAGAATCAAAGTTTATTTAAGATTTTATTGAAAAGCGGGGGCAGGCCTTGCTCGAGTTCGGTGAATTTTCCGCCACCGATTTGGCTTGCAAACATTCTCACGAGTACGAGAAAAGTCTGGCGTACTAATTGTGGTCTCCTCATCATTCTTTTACAATATTTTCAACAGCGGGCATGTGTCCAGCCATGGCTGTAAGAATATCCACGATAAATTTTCCCCAGTTGTGCGTACGAGCACTAAAATATAAATCAAAATTTATATCCGTGTATTTCCTCCATCCCCTATATATAATATATAATTATTGAGTTGACTCCGGTGTTTATGGCGTGTCGCGTTCTTGTCGTATTATGTAAATTACAATAAATACGTGTTTTATGTAATAAATGTAGCAAAACAGCTGTTACTGATAAATGTACGTATATGCGTTAAACATAGGACACGCGAGACCGTTCGTTCGTACTACAACTTTTCAATGAATTTCAATAAATCATTGTATTCTAAATTGGTCGGTTTCGGACATGGACGTTTATGCAAACGAAGATTTTGTGTACATTTCATGTACTGCTTATATTATCTGTGTCAAAAAACACATAAATGTTAATGCACCGATCAATTTATTAAACGACATCGATTTTATCACCTGCAGTATGCCAATTCGAAACGCAACGATATTTAAGCCCGAATAGATATAAATGTTACAATAAAATTTAATGACTTAATTAAAAATATCATTGAGATCGATATAAATCCAATTCAACCTTCATTTTACGCTTTTCTATCTAGAAAATTCCTTTGAACGCACTCGTGTGAAACAATCGCACTCAACCCACATTAGCTGAAAACACAAACGCGTTCCCCAAACGCCGCATTTTCCACTCAGCGCGCGGCGCAATTTCCCCAACTTCCTCGAGTTTCCGTCGACTTTCACCGTCATCAAAAGCAGCACGATGACTCATCAGCATTGCAGGGTTCTTAGAAGGGCAGGCACGCACTCCATATGCATAGGTGCCTCGGTCTATCGGGGTTACAGATTGGACGCAATCGCGGAATGCTCGCGCTTGTCCCATTGCACGGATGGAAGTGATCATCAGTTGGTTCGTTAACCCAGTCGTAAATAGACCTCGGTCCCGGCAGTCGCCACAATGGCTAATGAGTGGTCGCCAAACGACGACAGCGAACAGGACAGCAATACGGAGTTGAGGATGATGAAAAAAACAGCGAGTGTGAAAAAGCGGTACTAAATCAATCGGGCATGGGCGCCAAGACCACCTATCGCCGCGGGTCTTATTCTATTCGTAGTTATTTCGACTTTGAATTCTAGTTTTTTTTTAAATTCTTTTTGTTTGTTTATCAACACACTATTTTGCTAAAATGGTTATGATTTTATTGTAGATGAAATGGAAATTACACAAATTATCGATTCGTGAAAAATGTTTGATTGCAAATTAAATCCTAAATCTAAATCTCAAATTCAAACTTTTCAAAATCAAATTAAACCTTTTACAAACCAAGTTATGACCATTGTAATATAATCAATGAAATACGATTTATTCTTCAGTTTGGTTTTAATAAATTCAGTTTACGTTTTTTTTTTTTACAAATTTTTCATATACGGAATTAACTACAATTTTTAATGAATTTATCTGAAAATAGGTATCATGGATATAATATATCTGACATTTCATTTACAAGTAGTTTTGAACTTACGACGGTTCGCACTTATAACTGATTTTTTTTTTTAATTAATCGTTTTTCAATAATAACTTATTAAATCATCAACTACGATCAATACATTTCGGAAAAATATGGACTCGTTTGAATTATTGTATTGTATTGTATAATATTTTGAATTATTGTGGTATAATTATTGAATCCTATTATCTGCCAGATTTTTTTTTTCTTTTTGATACATACGTGTTCTTACTTATTGAAAAATAAATCTGATAAAAGATTTTTTATATTATTATTATATGAACCATGACAGGATACGAGTTAAATTCGAAAATTTTGATGTAAATAAAATTGATTGATTTTTTTTTTGTATGGATTCGACTTACGATCGAAAATCAGAGACGTATCTTCATCGTGAATCGAGAACAACCTGTATATTTTTCTTGAAATCGAAAAAAATAAATTGCGATAGTTTTATTTTATTTATAAAAGGTTGAAGTTTAAAAGGCAGAGTTTGATTCGTATCAATTTGAATTCAAAGTGCAAAAGCTATAGTATTTTAAAACGATTTAAAATAAAATCCATAGTAAACGATCAATAATATAATACACAACATCCGCCGAACATCAAAACATATAACATTAAAATTTCATCAATGAAACAACGCTATATCAAAACCGTTGAACCATCACCGTCCGTATTCGTGACCACCCATCCGACAATACGAACACCCCGCAGGCTCGATCGAAAACGTCCAAAACCCGAAAACAAAAACACAATATAATTTACGATTATTACTTTCGAAGTGAATCCGCATGGGAAATTAGCGCCGAAGATCGAACCGAATCCAAAGGTGAAGATTTCGGCGCGTGTGAGATCACCGTGCTTAATCGCGTTTGTCCATCGACGAAGGCTTTAAATGCGGTGGTTTCTTTTTATGTGTGCTTCCGCGGTTCGGATTTGCGCATAAAAGCCTCGGATTGTTAAATTGTATTGTGAAGTGAATGTGTTCGATCGACGTGTATGTTCTTATCGAAATGGGTTATGTCGATTTTTAACGTTTAATCAGTGCTCATGTGGTACTGTTGATTCGATCGGTATTTGCTAATTATATGTAACAGTCGATTGTATGTTTGTTTTCGATTGGTAATTATGAGTCTTTTAATAGATATGATATGATGCCATTAGTCATTTGTGTCTGTTATATGTTATATTTTTGGATTTATTCTGAAAAATTAGACTATTGTTTCGAATGAACTTTTTTTTTATTTAAGAACAATAGACGCTTATTCAATGAACATAATAATCATCATATACGCCTTGATTTCATTTCGAAACCACTTCATAGCACAAACGAATAAAGAAAAACTTTATTCGAAGAGCAAAGCACTCGAATCTATGAATCCCCCGCATTGATCGTCATCGTTGCGCAACCCGGAAAATCCAACAGTAGGACAGAATTTCGAAATTTTTTCGACTTTTTCAGTATTCAACAACTTTAATCCTTAGTCGTGGAGCCAGTCAGTATTTAAGTGCAGTTTGGCGCCGGCGAGACGAACGAAAGCGAAATGTCAGTGTGCCGACATGCCAAAGCAAAATCGCTTCGACGCGATTGAAACGAAATTCTATTGTCGATTGAAGTTTTGTTATTATAGTCGTGTGTGGTTCGCATTGAAATGTTGGATTGTGTAAGTGCTAGGTGCATCGGAATAGCAGGTTTGCAAGTTTGTGGCGATTTGTTCAGTGTGGGTGTTGATCCAGATTTGCGTCGAGAAGCATGTTCGTTTTCAATAAAACGATTGTGGAATCAATTATGTTGTTTTTTTGAGATTACATCGAAAATTTTGTACAAAAAAAAAGTTGAAATATGCGACCTTCGCAATAATGACATATGTAATTGGTAAATGTTAAAAAATAGCAATGAGGTTTCCAATTAAGAATGTATACATTAAAAAATATACAATTATTTTAAAAAAATATACGTATATTTTGAGATTTGGTGAACTGTTATTAATTTTTTAAGTGATGGAAACGATTTACATTTTTTTGTTATTATCACTTTCTAGTCATTAATGACGCGGTGCTTAATTTGATATTAAGCGTGATTGATTGATGCGAAAATTCGACTGTAATAACTGTTATTATTTACTTGAATATATTTCGTTTCGGATAATCATTAACGATTAGAAGATCGATTGAATGTCATCGTGGATGCATAATATTTGAATTTTTAATGGATGCAATTTTTCTATAATGTGTTCATTAGTAATGTCATCGTGATAAACCTCGGTTTCCATTTCTGCATGGTAATTTAATATTTTATTCAAATTCACAGCGTGATGTTCGTACTGAAAATTGTGATAATTAATTTGTTTTCAAATAAATATACATTGTAATTTATAATGTGGTGACACACTATATTTGTTTATCAATGATATCGTTTACTATTCAAAATATTCAGATCGAATATTATTTATGTGGCAACAATTTATTGTTTTATTGTGCAATAGTTCATAATGGACAGACGAATGTTCACAGTACGAAAGCATATATTATATTTAATTCAGTAGGTGAGAAGTAAAAAATGAATATGAATGGTGTTGTGTTTTAGAAATATTTATGACAACTTTAAAACAATTTATAGCATCCGAATATAAACAACATCGATACAAGATTTATGTAAAAATTTTAACATTTAAATGAAAATAAAAAATAATTGCATGTCGAAAATATTACACTACAATGAAAATTTTATGATGATTAATTAATATGATTATTGGTGTTTATCGAATTTCCAGATAAGGACGTACTTTAATTTATTGCTAATAATTTATCAATTTCCTAAAAAAGCTGTTGTGAACAAATCGAAAACAATTTTTTTACGTCTTCATGAGCCTAGGTTTTCTTTGAACTCATAACGGAAATTCTAAAGCTCTTAACCTCGCACTTTTTTTTCTTGAATAATCAGATTAACACACCAAGGAGTATCAAACCAGAAAAAAAATAATATACGACTATACATCCTTGGAAATTTACAAACCGTTGTTAAAAGAAACCGCTCAATTAGTCGACGAAAGGTTAAGACGGCCTTATCATTTACAGTCATCTTTATAACGCAGTTTCGTTAAAAATTTTATTACCGAAATTCCGACACAGTTTTGTATTATATATATAAATTTTTTTTAGATCAATCGAAAATATTTTTTATATGTTCATTCAATTATGCCATGTACAAATGATTCATGTTATATTATAATTCCAGAAATGAGTCTGATATAAAAAAATCCAATATGATACTTTATTCACATTATCGTCATTCATCGATCCAAATAAAGAAACTCGGCATCCTGAAAAGTCCACGCTGAAACTTCTCTTCGGCCATCGGAATTAATCATTGTCGAAGCGTTCGAGAGCGGTGGCCAGTCCGGAACACATAACAGTAAAAGCAATAAGATTTGCGACCGCTGTCATCGTGGACCGACCGCTAATTTCTCAGACACGAATTGCTGCTGCGAGTTGGACTGTTGGTCCATCTTCAGGAGCTCGTCTTGCGGACGCACCAATTAGACCGATTTTCAGTCGGTTTCGTTTTGTCGACTCCTACGCTCGCATCTGAATTCGAAATGTGAGTGATTTGCGTTCACGATCGGTATTATTGCACATTCTATGTATTCGTTTATACAATTTGTGATAACAATGCAAAAACTTGCGCGTTAAAAATAAATAACCTGTTCTGAAATACGCAATCGGTCGATTCGGCTGTCGGTGAACTTCGTATTCGTCGGTTTCGAGCCTTTCTTCCAACGTGCGAAATAAGGAAGGTAACACAATCGAGATCCACGTGCAAAGTGAAGAATGGCTTTTGTCCAACAGTCGTTTAATTTTAGACGAGAAACGTACACGTCGCCGCTAGACACCTAGTAGTACTTCGGAATGTCGGCCAACATCTTTAACCGAGCGGTTAAATTTGTATATGTGTCCGTTTTGTTTGGTGTTTAACTATTTCCGGCGACTTTTTCCGTCTGCTTTGTATATTTTCGCGAATGTATTGAGTTTTCGGAATCGGATCACGATTGTTCATTGAAAAAATGTGCGTTGAATCGAGAAAGATCGTCGTATTTCCACCTAAGGTGATTTGTGGACTCTGTGTCGTATACGATGTTAAAAACGAATATCCTAGGATACAAGTTTTTAACATAAACTATTATTCTTGGGAAAAATTTTTTTTTCGAATTTTTTAATTCCTGTTTTGTGCATCGTAGACGTAAAGAATGGATGACGTAGTTATCGCTCGGCGCCTCTTAGCGAAAATTCTGAAAATAAACACACGAGCCGATTTACAAATATTATAAAAATTGGTCGTTGACCTCAACCGAAAACGATGTGCATTTTTTTCCGCCGAAATTATTTGCACGACACTATCTTTGAGTGTACCCGTAACTCAGTTCAGATAAACAAGTTTATTCGTCTAAATTAATTAAAACAAAAAAAAAATTCATAGAAAAGAATGTTCGGGGTCAAAAAGAGCAGATATAAAGTAAAATTACCATAATATCATTTTTATTTGTCCATAATGGAAATATTCAATTATTATTTTCGATAAAAAAATGAACCTCAACGAACCAAACATAAGTGTGTTAGATAAATTTGCGTCATGGTTCGTTATCTGTTGTGTTATAGATAAAGCAGAATGATGCAACAAGGCGATTCGCAAATTACAATAATGGTGGTCGAATTTCGAGTGGCTGATTGTTAAATTGCATATGTTTCGGCTCCCGTTTTATCGTTCAATGACTTCTCGGGTATATGTTGAATTGGATATGCTTTTATTGCGGGCCCAGATTCGTTTATCGCTTTTTCTCATGCCCACGTGTGGTATCAATAAATTTATGCGGCTATGTACAATTACAAATTGTAAATTTAAGTCGTATTATATAATTTAATGTCTCAATTTCGATTTGGGAGTACGGCGAAATCCTTTGGCGGTTCCTTTGAAGACGGTTTTAATTTAAGTGTGGTAATATTTCAAGATCGAATTAAGTAAGACGCCAATTAAACTTTTGATCAATCATGGTAGAATTATCGGATTTGAAGCGTATAAAAAAAATCGTAAAAACAAGAGGTGGGTTCATGGAAAAATGCGTGCGCATAGGCTTAGTTTTAGCGACAATAGATTTATGGGTTAACACCCACGAGAGGCTTTACGTCAATTTTTTCGCTGTGTAAAGAATGATCGTAAACATCATATGAATTTATTTTATTTGGCTTAAATCGGTTTATATGTATTATGTATTGTAATAAGTAACACCCGGAATCGTTCGTGATTTTGTTTTTTCAATAAAAATATTTTTTACGTTTTTCTTTTGTGTATCGTAAGTACGAACGCGTTGTGTTTGTAAAATAAAGAATATCATCCGTTCGTACCTTTCAAATAAAGATTCCTTTGTAAGTGCTCGAAATAGAGTCAGTTTAAGATTTGAACTTTTTCATACCGAGTTGATCTTGATTTATTTTTTGACTTGTATATCAAAGAAATTTCGTTTCAGCAAGATGTAAAACACGATCGTACAAATAATACAAAGTTAACTAATATAATTAGTTCAACTTATATACAATGTGACAAAGAACAAATAATATATTTAGAATAACTCTTAATTGCTTTGGATCAGCGCCACGTTAATTAAGATCTTAATTTATCTTTCAATTAAAGAATTTTGTCACTTTTGAATTGACTCCGAGTAAGTATTATTTAAGTATCTTACAATGACAAGGAGGAAATATAAATTTTCTTCATAAATTATTTCAAATTTGTTCTGAACATTAATTGTCTCTTATATTTTTATGATCTTTTAATTATCCAAATAAAACACCGATATTTCTATATTAACGTCATGCATTATATACATGGTTTTGTCGACTCGCAGTCTTGTATTATCCTTTTGATTTATAAATTATCAACGTCCTGCTCTTTTAGAAGACGCAAATATTAAAACCACATCGTCTCGACGTTCGCAAATTGATTTCATTAAACCCATTTATATTGAGAGCATTTTTCCGCTAACCAAATTTTCTCCTACGAAAATCAGTTTTCTCACAACTTGTATAAATTAGGATAAGAAAATTTTTATTCGGGCATTATTTACATAAGTAATATGGCGTGTGCGCGAAATTGAATATTGAACATTCACATTTGCATCAATCAATTCAGCGAAAAAATCAATTTCGAAACAGGTTATCAAACATAAAAGGCGAATGATTGTTGAACGAAAACAACGTAATAAATTCAAAAATATTCATCCGCCGATGCGAAAATAATAGGCTGTCCTATCGATCAACCATTGATTTATACATACATTCAAATTCGATCATCTTCATGATCCTTCTGGGTCATAAATCAACGGTCTCCAATATAAATGCCGAGCCAATTGTCGGCACCAGATCAGACAACAGCTTCGATTTTGTTTCGGCAAATCGGTCTTGCAGAAGGTCAAAACCTTCGAAGGTCATTGCACCTCTTCGTCCGATTTCAGTGTCAAGTGCACGTCCATCACTTGACCCCCGATAAGTTCAACAGATGTCGAAAATCATCGATCGATCCACAGATTTCTTTGGGTCGCGATCGTTTGTTTAGATTGGTGCAGCCGTCGCGAGAATTGACGGGTTCAATCGGCCAAGAAATAGTTCAACGAGTTTATGGTGCGTCAAAATTTTGGCGAATCCGTCAGTCGTTATGATGATGATGCTGATGATAATGTCAATATTGACGCTGAATGTGGGTTGTTTTGAAAATAATTCAACTACTTTGAAATAATTGGCTCATAAAATACCGAAGCGAATTTATCTAACACATAAATTTGTGGATTGTTTGCGTAATTCCATTGTATACGATAAAATTGAACAAATCAGGAAAATATTGTCTACGTACGATACTATTTTATCGTACGGTGGAAAACTTTCACTAGCACAACATGTTTATGCATTATTTCGCATAATTTAATATTTGATTGTTTCGGACACGACCCACTTTAAAATTTCCATGTTGCATATGTTATCGGCTGTCAGCAATCAATTGTTTATGTGATACATTGAATATGTTTTATATGAATTTACCGAGGAATCAAAGACCTCTGCAGCAACGGATGACCCCCGCGTTGATAAATTGTAAACAGTGCGATAAAGCGTCAATCGACTCGTTTGATCTAAAATGTCTCAATTTGTTTTATTGGGTTGCCGGTTCGGTGATTTTTTGATTTGCTATACATATGCAATATGAAATTTTGGAAATATCACTTTCTGAAAATTTTATAGATTGTAGCGAATGTTGACCTTTAAAAATTTTATATCTATTTGGATTCGAATAATTTTTCTATAATTTTTTTATCATTTGAGTCTGATTTTAAAAATGAATTTTATAATTATTTTAATGTCTAGACAAGATTGCTCTCGTAGATCAAATACTGAAACCTAAATACATCTGTAAACTAACTTTGTCAAATTTTTTTAACTTCAATTCTCGGTGAGATCCTCATCAAAACTTCAATGTCAGTCACCAAAAATTTGCAGTATTTCAAATCTTTGGCAGTTATTTCTTATTTACCCTTCAAATTTCAAACTTTTTTTTAACGCTTCGAACTTTTGCCAAGAAAGTTAATTTAGCATATCTCTCTCTCGTACGGTTCATTCCGAAAAAACTTCTCACGCATACATCGATTCCACTCTGTCGTCATTGTTACCGGAAAAAAAATCGCGTTTCCTTCACAATACAAGTTGTGAAGGAAACGCGATCACAAGATTGTGATTGTGAGTTGGGTATGAAAGTTTCATACTTGTTGTGTTTATTTATTCATCGCTGATGCTCTCCTACTTTGACGGATATATTTCGTCGCACCAAAGCAGGATAAGGCCAGGCGCCCACTAGCGATTCAGTCGCGCGCGATCGAAAATGGAACGCATTGTTTTGGGTTGAAATGCGCACATATGTCACTTTAATCCAAAACAATGCGTTCC
>JAOXNN020000055.1:6873082-6913499 GCA_028571205.2 Hydropsyche betteni | reverse complement strand
AAAGACTAAATTCGGAGCTCGCGTTATAGCCGTTCTCGTGTAGCGATTATAGCCGTTATATTTTAACGGCATACAGGTTAAATTGGAACGATATTCGAGAGCCTCAGCATACAAACAAACACAAACATCTGTCATCCGTGATTATGTATAGGGGATTAAAATATTTTTTCCACTGCGTAGTAATCGACGTATTGATAGACGTCATATTACATAGACGTCTTTTGACAAATGAACGATTAGGTATTATTATCTATGAAATAAAGTAGAAAATAATATTAATAAATTGTTAAATTTTACTTAGTATTCGAACATTAATTAACTAATTATTTTACAAGCAGTTATGAACGGTTTAGCTTTCTTAATTCTTATTGATCAAATCAACGCTTGAATAATACTTGCCAAATTGTTTTATGAGTCTTAAAAAAAAACACATTCCTATTACACGGTACATGTGTATGAGAAAGTTAATAAATAAATATAATGCGTTGCCAAATCATCGGTTCATTTACTAGGTACACGCAAGAAAACTCGTAAAATCTACGCAATAATTTTAAGATGCCGACGTTAAATACAAATAATTAACAATTCTATGCTCGACGAATGCATAAAATATTGATTAAATTAGTATAATCGTCGAGGTAAATGCGGCTAAATTATTTCTTTTTTTCAAAACAACTCGCGTGTTAACATTAAATTTTATGCCACTGCTTCTTAAAAATAAAGAGCAAGCGTAAAATTTAAAATAAAAATATATATGAATGCATGAATTTTTCGTTTTCTAAAAATTCAGTCCCGATAAATACGTAATAAAAATTCCATGTGTTTAATTTCCAAAAATATTTTAAATATCAATATTGAAAGAAAAATTTGAAATTTTCCGTATGACCCGGATTGAATATTAAACTTAAAAAAAGTGAATTTCAATCACCATCGACAGTTCAATTTGTAATTATTTATTAGAATTTTATTATGAGAGCTTTTGATTCATTTCAAATACATGAAACTTTTCTCGTTTTTTATCACCCCATTCACGGATCAAAGGACATTTGAAGAACGAGCGCCCATTGAAATGTTAAATCGTACACGATATTGTTCTGTAATTGTCTCCAAATGTAATAAATCCATTCAAATTCGGACGGGAATTAAAAATGAAATATTTACACAATACAAATCGGTGGATGACGATGACTATTTTGTATTTATCGCGCGATTTTTATTCATTAGTTGGGTGTATCTCGTCTCCATCGCAGTTAAACGGATTACCATACAATCAAATGAAATACGACCGCAGTACAACACATTGTGTTGCGAAAACGATTCGCCTAGAGATATTTCCGTTGAATGTAAAATAATTGCTCACGAAATTGCGCATTGCCGTTTGAAGGACTTTTTTTTCACGATCGTCGGCATTTCGATGTCAATCGGCAGACGGCTGTAAAAAGAAATTATCGGCAGGAGTCAACGGTCAGATTCGACTATGGAATGCAAAAGTTTAAAGATCGTTAAATTAAATTTTACTCTTAATTCCCGGACTGGTCTTATCGAATCGGACTTTATTTGCGAGGATCGTGAACGAAAGTCCGATCGAAAAATATGCTGAGGTCGTAAAGTTGTGTTATATTACATAATGGAGCGGGATATCTGAGCGACGTAAGCTTCTTGTTTTATTGTAATCCTGAAAGCTTTTTCGGAAGAATATTGAAATATCGTGGTTTCGACGATGTTGCTTCTGACATTTATTATCTTTTAATATTTGAGTTGCATTCAAGATTCGTGGAGATGAAAGCGATTCCGTTATTCGGACGAGACGATATTTGAAAGTAAAATATATTCTTACGAATGACCGATGTAAATGCAAATGAGCTTTTGCATTTTCTGGGCTTTTTCGCGGATGATTTGTTATTTTTGTTCTAACCTTTAAGCTTCTGATAAAAAAAAATGAGAACGACTTGACTATAGCGATATTGGAATTACATGTTTCGATAACTCATCAATCTATTATTTACTTATGATTGATTACGAAATATGATAGATGATTAAAATCGAGCTTTTTTTTATTCGAGTTCAATGTCTAATCAAACGTTCGATGACGTTTGCCAATAATCAAAAATTGCCAATTTTGGACATCGTTATCGAGCATTGGCCCGATATTTTAATATTGATCGTAAAGTGTATTTTGTTTGCAAAATTTTATGTTTTTTTTATTTTTATTTTGCAACTGTTTATCATCTGATTATGAAACACAACAGAAAGATAAAATTTTTACTGCACTATGACACTTTTTTATGATGCGTATACGTGAGAAACAACACGTACTCCATAAAAGTATTTTCAATCTCTGGCGATTCGACAATTTTTTTTGGACGAAAAATAATCATATTTTTCTCGAGAAAAAACTAATTCGACGTTAGTAATATTTATTTTTTCGACGTGATAAGCGAAAAACATGAAAAAACCTATCTACAGTGGTCGCGTGTCGGATTTTTAATTTTTCACGCAAATTTTCACGCTTGTCGTCTAAATTTTGGCGTGAAAGAACACCAGTAAGTAATCATCGATGAATTTAAAATTGCGAACACGTTTGCTTACCGTTCTGAGTACAAAACCAGTTCAATTATTCATATGTAATTTCGTTTTATTCAAATTTCAGAATGATGCAGTGAATATGGAATTTTAGAATTCGAGTATGTTCGATTATGTCATACAATATACACAACGCAATTTCAACACAAAAAATAGCTAAATAAAGAATCAATTCTAAAGATTCAATCTGAAATTAAAAACGATAATAAATTGCATTGAATTTAAATCAAATTGAAAACAAACAATACCGATGATATGCAACATATTAATTTAATTAATATATTGTTTTCAAGAAATATTTTTTCAATATCAGAAACTATAAATATAAATAGGATCAATGTAACAATTAATGCTAGACTTTCATTATTATTATAATTGGAAACATTCAATTAATTATTTACATTTATGAATTCACTTAAATTTGAACACATCCGAATCATTTCGAGATAAAACATGCACGATAAAATTGATGTACACCAAATTGCTCCCTTCGTAAACGACGTTTTCGGAAGTTATACATTTCGTAAACACCAAATGATGGATCACTCGCGCCACCGTATTTGACACTATCCGTTCAACAATTGATTTACAATCATCGCACCGATAGATCATTCCCGTACCAGTAAATATTGTTTGCCCACACATCGTTATCCGGCTTGGACTGTATCCAATCGTCACATGATTCGAACATCGCGTGGTTCATGATGAATTTTTCTCGTATGTTACGTAAACGATTATCATTTCACCGACCGAGACCAATATGGATATTCCGGTCTTTGCCGATCGTACAAGTTGACAGTCGACGAGTGACAAGCTCAACAATGGTCGTTTTAGAACAACTCGTGTTCGTTTTTAAATCAAATCAGATTAGATTTCATTCGTAAAACATGTGGTCATCATTCTCGGCTTTATCTGTCATCGGGAGTTATCAGTTGTTATAACATTTTCTCTTATCTCGGTGTTACGAGTGTAATTTAATGTTGTTGACTGGTAGTGGGATTCGCTGATTGCATGTTAATACGGTTCGGACAATCGTTTAAAAGTGCATATATTATATTTTGAATATGTTCGGGGGCGTATGTAGATTTTTATCTGATTGCAATCGATTCGTATGCACAGTTATGCATTAGTAATAATTAGTTGGCACGTCACGTAAACACTAGTGAAAACGTATAAACGAACTATCATCTTATTGCATATTGATGATGTGACCACAAAATTTTGTACGGGTCTGGCTAGATGATGGTACAATAAAAAGTGTCATTATTATGAAAATTTGCGTTCGACCATTAGCATTTTTTTTAAATTAAGGTTTATGTCGTTGAAAGTTTCTCTACTTGAACCGGTACATGTGTACATCGCTTTTTACGTAGATTATCTTAATTTCGATGCAAGTGGGTAATTCACAGATGAGTGTTAGCTTTTTCCTTTTAACATTCGCTAAATATACGTGTTTTTTTCGAAAAATTTATTCAAATCAATGAATATAAATTAATATTAAAAAATATACCGACTATAATATTGTATAAAACATTATATTCGCGATTATTATTAATAAAAATATGAATAATTTTTCGGCGGCGGAAAAATCGAATCGGATTGAGAATTATTGGAATTGCACCTGCTTTTTAGGTTAATCTGATATATGTATGTCCGCAATCGTTTTCCGTGTTTTATCTTATATGAATATGATACGTCTAGACGAGTTGTCATCGATGCAACTGGTTTACTATAAATCAGATATACTGATTTATGATTTTCGTCCAAATCAAAGGTCCCATTTCGAATCAGACACACGAAAATAAAATTAAAATTAGAGATTCAAAAAATTTCAATGACACAGTTTTGAGTGTTTAATTTTGTGCTTATCCAATTGAGTGTTTTAGCACGAAAGTTGTTATCCTAGAACTATCAATTTTATTTGACGCCCTGAATATTCAATGTAATTTCAATCACGGTTTCGATTTTATGCGTTTTTACACTTGATGTTTTATGTCACTTTTAACACCATTGAATGTCGTAGAAATATTAACGTTTTTTCAATGCAAATTGCGGTTGCCGTGCATTGAAATTGTGTCATCGACCCAGTGTCGTTGATAAGAAGCGAAACCGAATACCGAACACTGCACCGGTTTCTGATGACCTGATGTTGGAACTTCCACGAGCATGTCTCGAATGATTCTCGAAGAATTTTTTACTCAATTTTCAATAAAATTTAAAAAAAAAAACTCATTGTATTCAAATTATATAAACAAATATGAAAAATTACTCGAATATGACAACACAAATTATATTTTCACGTCCATTAAATAATACATAATCAATTTGCATTTCATAGTAACGTTCGCAAATTTACAATCTATTGTTATGTTTCGATATCAATAAACTCATAAAATAACTCCGAAATTAATTTATTATAAAAAAATTGTACGGACCACCCATAATGATGTAACATCATATCGCATTCGCACATTTGTGCTCGAAATAATATGAAAGCAAGCCGAATTGAATTATCGCCAGTTATCGCGATATCATGGGCCTCTAAATACACGGCGATGATTCTCACATGATTTTGTGCTCGACAACAGAATTGGACCGTCACGAAAACGCTTTCATCGGTATCCGTCAATACAAACACGTCGGAGTGGATATTGCGATTCACGATTTTTTATTTCATTATCGCGTGAAAAAAAATTGTGTGAAAAAAGCGCGCGCAACGAGTTTTCAGGAATGTTTGCTTTGTACGGCTGACGGTTGAGCGAGTCAATCGTTTTAATTGAATCGTCATTTTTTCCGGTATTCATCAACGATCTTTTATCGAAATTTGATCATTATATCATCATATTATATCATTTAATTTATATTGCGAGATGTGGCGAAGAATTTTAATCATTTTACTAAGTGGTGGATTTACTTGGACTAGAAGCGTTAAAAATTTTTAAGGGTCTCCATTACATATATAAATAAAAAGTTATGGGTTCCAAACTCTCTTTCCCCTCCATTTAACACAAACAATTAAAATTAGGAACCATAAGAGAAAATTTAATCAATTTATTGTTGATATATAATATTATATCAGATTCATAAAATGAAGCACAAATGGGCGATTTTAGAAAATAAAATTTGCTTTTGTGCAAAAAATTTATTTTTTTTATCAGAAAGTAATTCAAATTTCAAAATGTCTATTGGATTGTTATAGAAAAACTATTATAATTTAATAAAAAAAATATTTTACAAAAATATTGAGGGTTTTTTCTGGGACCCTAAGGCGACAGCCTTCACTACTAAATCGGTTCCACGAATATTCACTACCAGTAAATTCATAGAACGAATTTTGACCTTGAAAGTTGACTCCCATCATTTTCCCCCAGTTTTTTCACCTCCAAGTTGTTCGCTCCAATTAAATCCGCCCCAAACCTGCCACTGATTTTACGTACATATTGATAAAAAAAATATTCTCGAATGATATTTTATACTTAACATCTATGATAATTGCGCTTGAAAACGTTAAACCGCTGAATATAATAACAATATATAAATGTGATATATGCAATCAGTTCAAATCTTAGCCTTGTGACCCTTTTGTGTAAACGTTCCGAGAAACAACTCGAACTTCACGCTTGTTTGTACAGACACTTCCGTGTGGATACAAATGCATTCAGTTATTTTCGAATGCTGCTGGGGGAAAATCGAACAAAAGTGCAGGCATTGTGATGCCTCGCCGATGCGTATGTTCCTCCTGAAGACACTTTTCATTGTAGTCAATGGTATGTACTAATGGTAACGATGGTGTAAAACCAAAAGTCGGGAAGCGTGCCATCGCCGATCATTTGGGCAAACAACGCACTGTGCAATCTTAATTAGCAACAGGACTGCTAAACAGTGGCATCGCAAATAGTGGTCCGATACAAAGTTTACTTTGTACGTGCGGGTTCTAAAAGTAAAAGTGTGTGTGTTCTTGCTGGTTTTTCAGTATTAGGCAAATAGTCAGTCTTTGTTTTATTTTTTGTACGACTTATTGGGATACAACATTGTTCTCATTCATTACATTTCTAAATATTAGTTGAGCAATATATTATATCTGATATTTTCTGAGAAAATAATCTGTTTTATAACCGAAAAAATCATATCAATGAGTTTTTTTGCTACTTGAAAAGACACACGGATTATGAATGAATTTCACGCGAGCTATTATGAATGAATATAATCGACGCATCCATCTGCATTAAGAGGTATAATACTACATACGAAACGTATGCAGAAATCAATCATGCTTGATCGACAGTCATACATCGATCGATTCATAGATTTATGAATGAAAATGACGTAGATCGGTCGTTTGCCAATGGTTCTAATTGCACATCTATCTATTGACCTACCTCACCAATTCATCGATTGCGCAATGTGCAGTTTGTTGCACTCATGAGGCAATATTTTTTATTATAATTAGCCTAACCGTTAAGAATTTAAATTTCATATCGATAAAATAATTCGATGAAAATATTCTTATTGCAAAAGTGACGGCTCAAGTATTGGATTTCATGTATTTGACGTGTGCGGGATTCATATATAATATACGAACGGTAAACAGATAATAAAATGCGAGGTTTTAACTGCTTCGACACACGGAATATGTTTCGACAAAGTTGCTTTCGTATTTGTCTAGAAATACAAGCAATTTAACGGCGATCCGCTTTATGTTAGTATCATACATGTATGTGTGAAACATTGTCATTGCCATTTCGAGGTAACTATAATACAATATAAAATCAAGTTCACTAAAATTAGTAAATAACTTTCCATTAAAAACTCGGCATATTAAATAATATTTACTTCACATAAACTTGTGAATAATATTTAGCCCCGACAAGTCAGTAAAATATGCGATTTTATTTAATTTTCCCGAATATAAAGTTTCGAGACGGAGAAATAATTCGAAGACGTTCGAAAGCAAATATTTGTTAGCGTGCGAAACTTTTAAAAAGTACGCGTGTGTCAAACCCGATGACGGCGGTCCGAAAACGAGTTTCAGCAAAAATTATTTCAACTGGTTTTGTCACACTAAAATCGAAAGAATTCTTAGATATGTTATCTCGAATACACGCGAATACACATCAGGTGCAGGATCCTTGCGAAAAAAAATATGTCGAAGGATAACCTTATTCGGATCGTGTCTATTATCGAAGAGTCTGAAGACATTGAATTTAGTGCGACTACCTGAATTCGTTTCATGAATATTCTAGTGGTATCTTTATTCGAAATCGTTTAATTTGAATTGAATACTATATTACACTTTTGAAACACGTTTTCATTCAATCGATTGTTTGCCATGTTTGTGACAGAGTTCAGTAAACCGCGCTTCGTCTTTTATCTAAAACGAGATCATAAATCGATTAATTTTAACAATTAGCGCATTTATTTACTAGATAGTGGGTGTTTTAATATTTATTGCACTGTCAAGTTGTTAATAGATAATTATATTTGATTGTATATTAATTTATGCGTATTATTTAAAAAATTTTGCTTGATTATCGATGCATACAGGAAAATTTTGTTGTGATAAATATTTTGTATTCACAATCCACCATAAAAAATTCGAGGAAATTTGCTCGCCAAAACCGCGTAATTAAATCTCACTTCGATTAAACGATCGATTGGTATTCACAGACGTCTACCGATTTTCCAAATCTTCTAGAAACAACCTATTGTTCGGCCATCGAAAGTGAATGTTCTTGGGAAAACCACAATTCATTCATCAGAGTGGCTTCCTTCGGTTCTTATGTGACCGGTCGCTCCTTATTTGTCACATGCTCGTTCATTCGATTAAGTCCTTTTTTGTGAATGAGCGACTGGAAGATCGACTTCTTGAATGATGGAGAACCACAACGGTACTTATTAGAAGTTACGATTGTTATTTGCGATCATTCTAATGGAGAAATTTTGATTTTAAGTCTTCAGAATATGATTTTATTTATGGTCTTGAAATATGAGAATGGAATCCTTATAAAACTATTTCGCTCTAATAGATTTCAGAATATTTAGGGCTGTTTGTTATTTCCACGTGAGCAATTTCTTCGATTGTTTTAGCATTCACATACTCAGCCCCGTTTCTACATTTTTTTTTTATTTCGAACAGAAATAAATAAACAAAATATACAGATCGTAGATGTTTGTAAATTCTTAGAAAGCTATTTTGCAAATTGCATTTCAATAAACCTACTGGATTTTGCAGTTCAATTTATACAATTTATATGGAAGTCGGTCGTATTTACTGACAGCGTCACTGAACTCATAAAACTCTCAACCCGAGTTTCAAATAAATAATCCTTTAGGTGCACTTCAAAGGATCATCTTCATCATCTTCATTGCCGGAAAACGGATGTCCGATGCGGTTTTCTATTTATGAATCTCTAAGATTTGACCGTTAATTTTGTGCGTTATATAAAACCTTAACCAAAATCTAGATCCGACCGGTAGTCCGCACGTGCTCCAATATATCTGAATTCGATTTTCTAAAACGATATATTGGAGTTTTATGACCGGTTTCAAGGGAAATGTTTCAATTTGCCTCGAAGACGATAAATCTCAACGTGGAAATTTCACCTAAATATTTTTAATTCGATACGGAAAGTTTATTACATGAAAAAAATACTCACTCAATTTTCGATTTGTGTTAATGTTTTTAAGAATATCAAAAATAATAATTATATCCATAAAAATTCAATTTATAAATATTCATATAAATTATTTATGTACTTGCTTTTACTAATTGAATTAAAAAGTGAATAAATATCAAGTTTCAATTTTCTCGTGAAGCGATGTATAAATTCAACTTGCAGATTTACGATCGTTCTAAATAAAATAACAAATCATGTACCTTAACACGCATGTTTAAAACACATTCGTGATTCAGAAGCACTCCTTAATTAAGTACTAATTAAGGGATTGATAATGCGAAAAAAATCACTTCGATTAAGAGCTTTTAGTGGTCAGAAAAAAAAGTTTTTTTTTAATCGAGAGACACGCGCCATCACGCTATCCGCAATCAAACTTGCCCACAGGTCGAATCAAAGTTAAATTCATAAAATAAAAAGACTTCAAAATTTGCAATTCGACAATTGACATTTTCAAACGGTAAGTCCGCATATGAATTGCCAGTAAAATCCATTACATGTAAAAAAAAAACGGCCAGCGACGATTACTTCGGCGGCTTTGATTGTCTAAGCCTTTTCACTTATTTTTTTTATTCGATTCTATATCGCAACCGAATCGCCTGTTTAATATTAATCCGAACGATGATGCTCATCATTAATACGGGTATTAATGACGATGCAGAAAAGACGTTTCAAAACAAACACACCACTCTAGAGCTCAAAGTATGCTAATACAGCCGAAATTTGTCGATGTCGATTTATTGCTTGATCGGTTCAGATGTTAAGCAATCCTTTCACACTTTTAAGGTTCAAGGCTCGTGTTTAGATAAATTCATTCATATGCTAATTAATAACACATTGTAACTATCCATTAGAGTAATTTTATGGGCGCCCATTGTCGAAAATTATCCGTTGCTAATTTAACGCCGACAGAAACTCACCTTAGCCAAAGTCATTATTCAAGCTACAAATTGAGTGGAAAATCTAATGGTTTTTTCTTTGAAGTTCAAGTATTGTTTATTTTTCAAGGATAAATTTTCATTTGGGTACGTAAAAAAAATTGTTCTGGTATCTGTGGTCAAAGTCTTGTTACGTCTTATGGAAATCGTGTTCTCTTAAATTGTATATGTTTTATTTAGTCTATTGTCGTATATATAAAACGGGTTACATTATTTTCGTTAATACAATAGCGTTAGTCATAAAGTTAATAATGGGTAGGCGCTCGATTGTATAATTAATTAATTTTAAATGAACTATTCATTTTGTTGATGAAACGAATAATAAACTAATCACGCGTTATTCGGTGATGTAATAAAAAAAACGGCAAGAAAGTTTATTATTTTAATATACATATTTTTCAATTATGCTAATGTAGAATAACAATAAATTATTGTTAAATATAATAAAAGACTAAGCATTGAATAATATTTTATAGAGTTGAAACATTAAACTAATGAAAAATATTATAATGGCATATTTTTCGACCGTTTTTCGGATGAAAGTGAATTTAACACAAAAAAATCAATTTCATTTTCGTTTTATTGCCAAAATTTTAACGACTTTTGAAAATTACAGCATAAATTTGAAATAGGATTTCCTATAGAAAAATAACATTTACCAAAATATTTTCTCAAATGTTAATCGGGCGTATATTATCATGATTATATTATTTAATAACCAACTAAACGATCAGAAGACTCGATCCAAGTTTATATTTTAACTTTCGATTTCGTACAATTTATCGTAAGAGTTTTGTGTATTGGAAATCATATATCTTCCTGTAAGCTGGTAATATTTCACTAACGATTTGCAGAAGTAATCCTTCGTCGAGGGGGTTAACGTTCTCTTTTATCGAAAAAATATTATTTCATTCGACTTAAGCTCGCTTGACTGAAATATTATTGTTAAAATAAAAATATAATACGGAAAAATTCAAATCTGCCCGCTTATAGCGGCATGCTACTTCAGCTGGTCTTTATATTATTAAAATTTCGGTAAATTTATATTCGAAAAAAGTATTTTCATAACTGCACACTGTTTTTAATATTGATAAATTTATTAGTGAAAAAATAGCTGCGAACGAAATTTCTGAATAAAATATCCGAATATTCGCGTATATTTTTTGAAATCTTTATTATTTTAACGCACGAAATATTAGGATAAAAGACACGTGAGACTATCATCAGAAATATTTATCGACGAGAAAAATCAAAGTATTAAACACACTTCCATTACTTATATCCATCACGAAAAATCTCCAACTCATTTTCACATATCAAAACTCCGAAATAGAAACCGTTTCACAAATCATGCTTAGCGTCAAACACGAAAACATCCCGACCATTCAATCCGAACAATCCGTCCATTCTGTGAGCCTTTTCCTCGTATATTTGATTGACGGCGCAGCTTAACCTCCGGTACCCTTTGTGTCCGTCGATTGCACAATTTTGGCTGCCCGTTGTACTTTCGGTGGTGTGCCAGTGCAATCAATCAAGTGGCATCTCAGCTCGTTTTCGCATCCATCATGCTGGATGCATCGCAAATTTGGATTGTGTGTTTGTAAAGTGGGGTGTTGGTGGTTGGGAAATCGCGACAATCTTATGAATAGGTCCGAATCGAACGTTGCGTTTGCTTTGTAAAGGTTAGTCGGTGAGTTGGCTCGTATCAGTGTGTGTAGTCGATTTAATCTGATTTGATTACTTTGATTTAGTGGAGCTTTTAAATCAGTCAAAAATTTCTATTGCCAAGTTGTAAAATTAAAATTTTTACGAAATATATGTATATCTTTTTTTAAAAGGCTGTTGATTCGATACTGACAATATTGACTGATTTTTTCAATTTTAGCAATTTATATAATTTTTATAAAAAAATCTTCGTCTAGTTTTGGGACATTACCAATAAATGGCCCAAATAACAATTCGGTAATTGCATTATCATTTACTGGTAAAGATTAAAAATTTACCGGTAAAAAAAATATTTGTGAAAAATGTTGATTTTTTTTTGTTGTTTTTGATGTTTTTCGTTATCTTTTCCGGTTCTTATTCATGATTTACCGGTAATTAGTTAAAAAATTACCGGATAACCGGTAAATTAAAATGATGATAAATTTGGCTGGTTGTGAAAAGCAACGAGTTATGTGTAATAAATAAATTTGTTTGTTCATATCATGTTTTTATGCATTTCGAACTTTCAACTCTTGTTAATCGATCTAACACGTTTTCAACAAATTAATGAATAAATATTAACGTTAATCGATCGATCAATTATCGCAAAAAGTTGCATCCATTGAATAATTCATTCCTATTGCAAAATCTTGTTTGCGTCTGCTACCATATTCAATTTTTACTTTCAATCGAAACTGTGGGTTGTTTTCGTATTCAACCTATAATTATGCGTATATATTTATGTCTATTTATTGGGTATTTCTTATAAGAGGACGATCACCTTCATTGCATAATAAAACTAATAATATATATCCAGTTTATACGGCTAGATCGTTATCCACGCAAGAACGCAACTGTACAGAATATAGGTTAAGCCATAATAAAATATGCAAATTAATATTTTTTGATAAATCTAAAGGTTGTCTGGCGCATAATGAGATGATTTAACGAAAGCGCAAAAGTTATCGAAATGCTCGATAACATGTAAATCGATTTACATATTCACGATTTCTTATCAACGATCATTGCATACCGAACAACCAATATGAAATTCCTATTAATTATTGAATTAAGAGATCAGTTCAGTAGCCAACGATGTCAGATATGTTGTTGCCGTTTTATTAATCCCTCTGCATCGTACCGGACATCCATCATATTAGATCTAACGTGAAAGATAAATTATTTTGTCATGGGGCCGATATCAATCTAGTAGATGCATTCACTTTGCCCGAGGGGCGAAAATGTTTACAATTCGTCGTTGTAAATATTATTTTTAAATAAAGTAATTTGCGGTTGACATTTTTTATGCAAAAATTTTGCGGTACGCATAATCACTTCTGGTTTTACAAAGATCGGGTTTCTTTTCCTGATGACTTAAGTTACTCGATTGTTGTTGTTTTTTTTTTAGTTTCAGGAACGCGATATAAATTAGAGTTGGATTTGAATCGAGTGGATTTCTATTTTATACGCAGGTAATAATTCTCGTTGTTTCACTACGTTGAAATGAACACATCGGTTCAAGCAGATACTGATCTTTATCTAAATGTGTGCTTCATCTGATACAATAATATATGTGGACGATTTCAGTGAATTTCCCTTTGATCAGATTCATCGGAAAATTGTTTGGATACACTCATTCTGTTCGAATCCTTTGAAGTAAATTTATTTTATGACTTTTCACTAATCAGAGCTTAAGTAGGGATTGAATCAATTATTATTTTTTATTTTGACATTAAATATTATTAAGTGATATATTTGATAGTAGTAATAACAATACATTACTTTTGTTTCAAAATTGATGATACTTTCAAAGAACGAAGATCATCTTATTTAAAATATACAACTCTGTTTTTGTCCAGAAATACTTCTACAACTGTCTGGTATTTTGAAAAATAAACAAGATTAGTGCGAATGACTTTAGCAGTCCAAAGAAATCTGATCGATTTATCTTTGTATAATATCAACTAAAACTACTATTTGGCACGCGATTTCAGTTAAAATCGTAACTAGTCTTTATCTCTGACGCCTCCAATATATTATGATTAGAATTATTTTATTATTGAAAGATAATATTTTTTAGATTCACGGCTAATAAATAACTCATTATCACGGGTACGTCAACGTTCATTGAATTATAGAGACATTACTTCGCCTTTATCGTAGATTAGAAGCGAATAAATGTATTTGAAAAAAGAAAATTGTATAAATTACGTCTGAAATTGAATACGTTAATAAAAATCTTATTACTGGCAAATGTGTATCCAAAGATCAATGGATACGCAACCGAAATATATGTATGGAATATAAACATAGTAAGGATGGTCGTAAAAAAAAACAAAGTCGTTATCGTAAAAACATCGAAAGTCGATTCGATTGAGAATTCGGTCATAGAAAACAATCTTTGTATATGTGATAAGGTAGAACACGAATAAAATCTCAAAATGAAACGTTGTAACGAGCGGAAAATTGCTGTCGCATTCTTCGGAAAATCTTTTGATAATTTTCCCAGACATCGTATATTATTATGCACTTACAAGTAGCAAGACTAGGTCACTGGGTGAAATTAAAAATAAATTTCGTACACGACAGTGGGCGGTTTCATGTTGACATTTATACGAGTAACTTTGCAATTTGTCAACACACAAGTCTCGTTGCATGCACTCGCTAAATCACACAGCATAACTTTTTTTTTTCAACTCAATTGAGAAATTTCTCATAGATTTTGGTCCAACAATATTAGATCTAATTCAATACGATTACAATGTAGACGTCGACGAAACTTTACTTTGTAGATACCGTCTCTCTAAATATTTCCGGTCTAGACTGTTCTAAAATGCAACACTTGTTGCAAGATCTTTTATACAATACAACTCACTACACATCTAATATTAATAAACCCAGAAACTAATACAGTGACAATTATAATCCAGTCCAAACGTTAATGGTCCGTCCAAACTATTTGCGATCGTATAAATTACCCCCATGTCATACACCTAAGTACTTCAGGAATAACGAGAGCTCATTGTGGAGGCACAAGTGAAAATGCATAATGCGTCTAGGGTGCACTGAACTTTAGTGACTCGTGCATTTAAATATATCCATATATTTGCACTGATTCATCGTTAGTCGATTGCTCCAGTTGGAGTTTTGATCCGGAAGCCCAGTGGACATATTTTCAGTTCGAATTAAGACATTAAGTGTGGCGAAATTGCTCCGATCTCATAAAATTCGAATTCTGACGAATATTGGGGGGTCAAGCGCGTCAATGAATTCAAATGGTCACTGACGTGCGTCGATTGTATAATTTATTAGCACTTCTATTACATTTTATTTTTGCGGCGAAAAACTTACAGTGCCGGATTTTCGACGTTTATGCTAGGATTTAACGTTTTTTTTTACATTATCAATTTATTCGTTTTTCATGTGGTGTTTTCTTGAAAATTTACATAAATTATGTTCGCTCACGTAATGCTATTGTATGACTTTGTAAATTTTCGCGACTTGCCCTGTTTGACCTTTTCAGATAAAGTTTGTCGCTTTGAAAATATTCAATACGTTTTATGAATCATATATTTATATTGTACCTAAAATTTTATCTATAAAAAATAATAACTTTATTTTTTCACAACTCATATGTTTTTATTTTTTTTTCGACTTTATCAATAAAACTTATAATATATTATAGAAAAATATCTTCTAGATTATTTTTATACATGACTTCAACAAAAATAATGATCTGATTAAATTCAAATAAAATTTCACTAAACAGGACATAGCAATCATTAAGCAAAGAAAAAAAAAACTAAACAGAACACTAAAACATTCTAAAACCCATAAATTTTCCAACAAATTTCACGTCAGACTACGGAAAGCGTGGCGGAAAATCATCGCAGGCCACAGACAATCAACATTCGAACTGAGAGAGGTCCGTTTTGGCACTAGTGCAGAAATTTCGGTTCGACGCCCTCTTACCAGAGGCGGGGTGGGTGAGGGGCCACGGTCGGCTCTCGTACCCGACCTTGGGCTCCCCTGCCACCAGTTACACAACGGACAAATGATATTTCTGGCGACATAATGTCCGAACCGAGAGTACGTCGCTCTCGAAACCAACCACCCGAGGATGACCGAACTGCGGTTTCGAGCAGGTTTCGGGGCCCGGGTCGGAAATTTTCGGATTGATTTGTTTCATATGTGACCTTTGGCGTGTTGAAATTCAGGGATTCGAGCCTTTGAAGGAGTGAAATCGGGAAAATCCGGTCACTGAACTTTGGTTGTTTTGTTTTTTTATTGAAACAGTTGAGAAACTGCGCATTAAGAGGTCATTTCCTTCTGTGTGTTAAGAAAAATGGGTCGCTTCGCGAAAAATTAACAATAGCAATGCTAATAGAAATAGTTGGCGGTCATACAGCAAAATAGAATGTCCGAATGGGTAATTTTAGATGCGGTTATACGACCGTCGTAAAATTTAAAATATCCGAAAGAAAGTTTTATGCGAATATCACGATATAAAAATGTAACATAAATACGCGAGCTTAAGCGTTTTACATAAGGACCACAACTTTTCGTCGATACACACAGTGGAGTGTTATATTTGATCAAGCCACGAAACACCAATTGCGTCTTAATTAAATAATATGCTATTTACACAGTACGTTTTTTTTCGTGTTACTTTTCTGGAATTCAAAAAATCGAGACTAGATTTGTTTGCTTTCACAGCACGTGTTCCTCCATATGTAGATTTTTTTCTACGAGGAAAAATTTCAATACTTGTTTTCCGCACCTATTTTTTTCCACAGATTTGTGATGTCGGCATCGTAAATTTTTCGGTTACCAGATAATAGTAATATGTATTAGACTTTATTGCCGCTTATTTGTGACATGCTAGTTGTCCCAATGTGTAAATTGCCACAATAGGCAGTTGTCACAACTTCCAATTTGCCAAAGCTTTTGTTTGCGTATGGACTGTTGAAGTCCAACACAGTCTATTGATTGCATTCATACACTTCCTTATTGGCGATGATTGAACGGTTCGATGATACCTTTTCATCAATGATGCACACTCCGTATTCCTAATCGATTTAATTTGTCGACACTTTTTTATTAGTCGGATGATAGACGGGCTTTTTCAGTGTTGGGCTGTTATCGTTCATATAAAAGGCTTCGGTCCAATTAATGTTAGAATTATGTATGCTTTTTCGGAAAATCTTGTTTCGTATTCTGTTTATATGATACGTTCTCGTCTTGTTACTGTTTTGCTATCTTAATGGTTATTGTTTTTAGTGAAATGGTTGTATCTAGAAAATAAAAAATTTCGCATGATAATAATATACAGATTTTATTGGTAATTAAATTTGTTTTAGAATTAATTTGCACTGTGGCCACCGTGATTTTTTTATTTAATATATAGGCGTATATTGTTGAAAGTTTTCATTTAGATATAGATGGAATTTCCAATTTTAAACAGCAATATTCGATATGCTTTAAAAGTCGTGGAACATCATAACTTTCAGAAATTATGATATAGGTTTGTACCAGTATTTAAATTACCTTATATCTGAGCCGTTGAATTGCAAATAAAAATATGAAAATTTCTGATGTCATAACTCTATACAAACAGTGAAAGCGGTATTCGATTTTAATTTTTTTAACTTCAACTGCTCTCGATTTTATTACTTACCGATTTGGAATGCAATTAAGCTAACTAAGACTCTCCCAGACACTTTATACATTTAAAATTAGAGTCGGCTGAAGCGCATCGTCATTTTGGGTATTTTTAAATCAATGTCTAGAGCTAATCTTCAATGAGATTTGCATACTGGACCTGGTGCGAATCCACCACAATTCATTAATGACTTCACAAAAAGCTCTAGATACTTTTTTCACGCAAACAAAATTTATGTAGATTTAGAAGATCAAAATAAAAGCGGGAAAATTCGAAATTCTTTAAGGGTCATAAACGTTTTTATTTCATCACAACAAACGATTTTGTGGATTTTTCGAAACATGGCGAATGTAAACAGTCAAATCTGGATTTCATTTTAGATCGTTAAATCGAACTCGACAACGGAATAATTTAATCCAATTTATTATTTTATCAAAATAGAAACGATCCAAAACCACCTGTATCGATAGGACCATCTTGTGGTTGGCATTTAACACGTCAAAAGTGACGACTTCATCAACTCTTGACGATGTGATCAATTGTCTTTTAACCGAAAACGAAAAGTGTCCGATCAAAAATCGCTTTGTCTTCATCAGTCATCTATTTATTACGGATGATCTTCAGTAATTGGATAAGCAGTAATAAGCGAACGGATAGCTATTATTCTCTGGAAATTTGATCAAAGTCTTAGATTGGATTATCCGGGCGGTCACGAAAGAGGCGATGTAGAAAAAGAATCTTTTTAAATTGAATTTTCGTGAAAAATTTTCATTTGTGCGTTGAAACGAGAAATTCTTCGAAAGGAAGAATGTAATAATGTAGAAAAACACTTTCACGAGGCAAAGAGCGCTTTTAGGCGTCACACTGATATACGAGCGCGGCATTTTTGTTTTTAACATAATAAAAATATATGGTAAAACCGCGAAATGTCCACACATAAAAGTGTTTATATCATTCTAGAAATCTAATGGATTAAGTCTGGCGTTTTGATCCCCTTGAAAATAAACCGTTGTACGTTAACTTGCAGACGTTATAAGATTCGTTCATATATTCTCGATTACGTTACTAATTCAATATCAATACGGTTAATCGTTTTAACTATGATTCACAAAATAAACTCTGGCCAAAATCCAAATTAAAAAATACGAAAATAATCAAAACGAACCTAATAACTCTATCGTACACAATAATCGTTTAGTATTTTTGAATTAATTTTTTTTCCTGTCGAAGAAAAAGTCAAACATTTGCCGTCGACAAATATTCAATTTGTCTTAAAAGCGCGGAAAGATTTATCTAAAAGTTAGTTCGCGATAATTGCCGGGCAAACAGCAAAAATCTAACAGAGCAGACATAAAAATTAATGGAAATCGAAAATAAAACGAGCGTTTGCATGTTATGATAATACAGACGTCAAATTTGAACGATTTGTATCGCCGAGTTTTCAAAGATTCAGAATAATCGGGAAAAATATCGCTTTTATATCGATCGTAAATTATTAGTTCGACGTGAACACGTAAATAAAATTTGAAAAAAACTGTTTCATACAAAAAACGTTATTTAGAGAACCAAGCGTGGGCCATAGATATGTGGGGGAGAACGGCGCGAAAATAATCTATCGATCAAATCATTTTATCCCGGTAGTTTAATCGGATGAATAACGATCTGATCCTTGACAGTGAACTTTTACAAAACACCCACGCGTTACATAAATAAATTCCTACAATGTAATTAACGACACGGCATCAATTGGCCGAAAGTGGTGAGCGCTACCAGAGGCCGACTCAATCATTCGCGAATTCGCATTAACATTTAACTCGAGGCATATTACATATGAAATTTACTTCGAAAAAAAAAAACGAGGTTGATGTTTTGTTGATAGTCGCTCCCGTCGTTTTCAATAGGCTGAAGAAAAATTCGAATAAACACCGAATGGCGGCCTATAATCGTATTGCTTAACTGTCGTTGTTATTAATTCTCGGATGTGGTGCGCATTGCCCCCGAGATATAATTGAAAACGTTTAACGGTAATGATTGGCAAGTAGACGAGATCGATCTTGTATCATAATAATTAGATGTGAACGTGTTAAATTCAGAGCCTTCCAAACTGCCTAAAGGGAAGAGAACAATTTTTACGTCACCTTCGAAATAAATATGACACAATGATGATAGTGTTCTTACGCAATGATTGATACATCGGATATAAAACACAATGTATTTTATTTTTATTTTTTTTTATATTTAAATTGAGAAACTTTGAAACTTTGATTATTAGAACTCAATATTCACACCTAGTATATTTAAGTTAAATGACTAGGGAACGTGTAATGCGCAATAATTTATTTTACGTCCTTATTACGAGAAAATTGAGTTCGACTAGAAAGTTTTCAATTTATTTTTCATTACTTTATTATATTTTAATTGGTTTTTTATTGTCCACGTTTACGAGGTATGCGAATTCGGTGTCGCTGATTTTGTTTGCAGATCGGATGTTGCTAACGAGCCCAAAATATAAACACGTTAACTGCATCGAATTATACAGCGGCAAAGTCCCGAAGAGCCTTCTCATTTTTCGCTCTGGGCATTTTTTTTATTACACATTTATAATCACTTAAAATTTAATAATTCCGCGGGAAGATGATCTCGGTTATTTTTTTCCGAGTCATTAAAATTTTTGTTCGATTTCACCGAATCAAATTAGTATAAAACGCGTTGCAATAAATTATATTTCGTTCCATGCTTGTTAAATATTTGTGCCATTTATTCGCTTCTCATACGTAATACAAAACTTGGTAATTTATGAAGCGATGGTGCATTTTAGATTCATAGTCAACTATTCGAATTGTTAATTGACCTAAATTCGAACATGCATTTTTATTAAAATATCAACTTCGACCTTTTATAATTTCCGCAATAATAATGGAGTATCAAATCGGTTAAAAGTGCAAATTCCATCTAAAATAAAATAAAAATAAACACAAATTTTATCGAATCTAAATATCAGTAAAACTTGATACAAATCGATGACCACATTCAAAGTCAAAATAAATCGCACGTTCAAAAATCTGATCCGACGATGATACCGAAGACGAGGGTTCTTTGGACAAGACGCACACCGCGAAAACGCACCTCAACTTATCTTATTACGAAATATTATATATAGAAAACGTGCAACAATAAAAAAAAAGTTAAAAAAAAACTTTAACCCTCGATCGTTTGCCGGTTGCGAAGTTGTTAAGTGATTTCGAGACCTCCCACACGGTTAAGGATCGGCGAGTTAACTCTTACGGTTAATGACGGCCGGTTAACCGGTAAGTTGCGAAATTACACGTCGTCGACTTCTCACCTTGAGCTCTTTCAATGTTTTATAAACGAAGGGCCAGTTTTGAGTTCGAACGATCGTGATTAAGGCGAGTCCGAGTGCGAATCGAGCTTTAATTAATCGTCTATCACGAGTGGTCCAATATGAATTATGGTATTCATTAATGCGGGGAGTTGAAAAATAGTTATTGGGTATTTATCCGATTTATTGTGTGGTGTGTGCGTGAATAACATTTTTGGGATTTTTTATTTATGTGAATAAAATTTCACACAATTATCGTAATTATGAACTGTTAATAATTATTATGTAGATGGTGTCTTGCGTACGGTTCGATTTGCCAAACTGGTATCTGCGATTTTATCAGTGATAGATCTATGGAAAATATATCGTTAAAAAATGAATACTAGCAAATTACTAATTATTCGATAATTTTTTAGAAACATCATAAATTTTTATACTTTAATTTGCGAAACATTCAATTTTACGATAATGGTTTTAATATTCCTCCTCTACGATAATTTTATGATAATCTCAATAAATACTATAAAGTGCCGTTTATTGGTTCGCTTATTTCTGCAATTACTGGTGAAAATTTAATAACCATTTCTTTCATTACACCATTATCGTTAAGACGGAACATGTCTTCAAATAACGGATAAAATCGTTCCGCTGCGAAAATATTTGCGACAACCTTCATTTAGACCGAGAACGTCGTCGAAAAGTCATCGAATGATTAATACGATAATGTCTACAATCACTAGCAAGTGTCAAAGTCTGGCTTGGAGCCAAACTCGAATCTCACGTGCTTAACCGAGTAAAAAGGATTCCATTCACACGAAAGACCGTTACTAATTACGAATAACGAAATCGTTGTTTTCGCCAAAATAAATTGACATTTCTACATTGTAGTCTCTAATTTTAGCGATCAAAGATATCAAAAGAATGCGAATTTTCAATTTCACTCCGTTTCAAGTTTTCACGGTATGGTTAGTCTCAAATCGGCCATCGAATAATATCAATATGTTATGCGAAGAGTTCTTTGATCTGTCGCGGGAATAGAAATAAAAATTTATTTAAATATAATTACGATCGGGTTGTAAATTTTAATATAATGTGTCGGCTTTCGTCGCCTAATAACCACGTTTTGGAGAACCTCCAAATTCAGTGTGTAAACCCAACAAATCAAGTCGCTCTTTTCTTTTCTTAGAAAAAATTGCGATAAAAATGGGATTTTAATGGCATGAAAAATTTGTTGAAATCAATGGATATTAAAGTATTTACAAAAAAAGTATATTTTGATTTATCGCGTGTCTCAAATCCGGTCTGTGTATTAAAAATTAACCAAAGAAATTCGTTTCGTCGGTTACGCTATTTTAAAGAAAAATATCAATGAATGATATTTTTTTTTTGATGTTTGTGTAATTAAAATCGTTTTTCTTTTTTTTTTTCGATGTCGAGAATTATCTGAATTAGGGGCCAATTAAAGTTTGATCGATGATGCATGTAATCCAAATATGCAGATTGAGCATAAAATTCTTGTGTTTAATATAAATTCAATATAATATTATCTTGTTGATAATATTACTTTCAAGTTCAAGTACTTATTTACGCCTCGACCTGTTTTCCAACAAACGTCAAAATTGACAGTGGCATTCATAACGTTAGAGATAAGTAAATATGCGTAATATTTTTTTACTATTTGTTTAGATTTTCTCACATAATATTAATAATTTTATCGAAAATATTTATTTAAGCAAGTATATATTTACAATAAACTAATAGTTTTTATAGTACCGATTTATTTATTATCAATATTATGATAATGTAAGTATTATAGATAAACTTTTAAAACACACATTAAATCGATTATCTGAAACGGCCACAATTATTTACTTATCGGTAATCATTACAATTTTTAATTTCATATGAAGCCATTTAAAAATTCACTCAACTTCGTATTTACCCCACAACGATCACGGGCAGTTGTTTATTGAATATTTTTAATTACGCAAATTTGAATAATTGACCCGATAAAACCTCATCGCCCACATTCTATATAATTTATTCCACATATAATTTTCGCGATACAAAAAGAGCACCGATGATCCAGCTTAATGACTGAAATTTGCACCGCGCAAAAAACACAGTATCCGTACCTTCGGGCCGTGTAAGCCGAAAACGTGACACTAATTCGACTAGACACCGATCTTTGAAAGGTTATCGTTTTCGGCTCGTGAACGATTTTTTTCCTCCCATATAATTTTTTTCTTATGACACGACTCGGCCATAAAATAAATACACATTATAAACCACCGGAGTGCGGTACAAGATCTATTGATCTACCATCGATCGTCTAGACGCCTTAAGAGTCGATGATCGTTGCGTATATCATTTCCATCTCATTAATGAGAACGGCTTCTACTTCAAGTCCTAAAGTGAATTCGCCGATTTGTACACAAAGCTGTGTTAAAAGCTTTCAGATTTTTTATGTAACGTTTATGGAATTATGACAGGTTGGGTTTTCAGCTGTTTGAGCGGTCAAGCACGTCGCGTTGATGAAAAACACATAAATCTCGACGTGGACACGATTAAGAATAGTCTTCGGTCGTAAGTCGGTGATTCGTTATTTTGGGTATTTTCAATGGATTGGATTTTCAGCTGAAATATTAATGTTTGTTCGAAGGTGTCGATGTTTGGATGTGTCGTGTTAGCGAGTGATTCATAGCGGAGATGCTTGTTAAGTTTTTTATATGTACGCTATTGAAAAAATGCATTTGCATTGAATAAATTATGTTTTACGATGATATTTTCATTTTCGTTTAGAAAACGAGAACTTTCGGTTTCGTCGATATTATTTATGCGTTTTTTTAATATATCTTTTCAACAGATTACCGTAGGTGTAATATATTACTATTCGAATAATAAAATTTGCATAATTCATTATTATCTCAGAATTATTGTTTCTTGGTTAATGGAAAATTAAAAAAAGAACATGACGTCCTTACGAAAGAAGGCGTTAACAGAAAAACCTTACAAATACTATTCGTCTAACTAAGTTATTCAATTAACACAGATCTTCGAAGAATTTAAATTGAACCAAAAACCCAATTAATATTTGGAAAAGAAAAAATCGTAATTTTAAAACTACAAACGATTATTTTCTTTCAACCAAGCTCCGTCAATCAGCATGGCCCACTTAATCTCGTGTGAATTTCTCGCTTTTTTTTTCGCGTTTCGCTCGAAAACTAATTGAAACGTCGGCCGAAACATAAATAAGAGAATCTAACAGTCGACAATATTGAATTTAACGATCGCCACTCTTCGGATTGAGACATTCGTTAGCGAAAGAGTAAATGACCGCCATACACGTGCTACATGTGCTCCGATGTTTTCACTTTGGGTTTCGTATTACGAGTCTTTTAATGTGTCTCATTAAAATGTATGTAAGTCGTCATAAATATATTCGCACGATTCAATTTCCCTCTCAGGATGCAATCCGAGGCATAGTGCCTCCCATATATCATTCCTTAAAAGTCTTACATAAATCTTCGGATTTATGGTGTAAATCGCCATGTGAGAAATATAGATCTTTGTTACACCCACGCAATAGTTCCAGGATACTAAATCGTGTAATCATTCTATCGTGTATATCCAGAAAGATTAGCGACAAACGATAAGAAACAGGTTAAAATTTATATCCAATTTATTTTCGTTGATAAAATCTGTTATGTTCGATAGCAATACGTAGGTTTGAAGCGGCGTACATTGTGTTAGATAATAAGTGATATTGTTTGTAAATAAGCGTCAATATCAATCCGGTTCATTAAGTGAATCAGCCCAGAAAATTTTTTCTACATAATTTCATGCTAATCTATCAACCTTTTTTTGTGATATATCCAATCAACATTCGCAAATTTATAAACACTTGTCAATTTGAATAAAGTCAGTACCTACACTGGAAGTCGACGAAACGAAAATTAAAATTCTTCAGATCAATATCAGTATTTCGTTGACAGCTCTAAAATACGCTAATCGAATAATATCGAATCGCGGACATCCTTTATACAAAACCATAACTTTTCACGATAACTCGAATGCACAACGGGTTTTAAACGAGCGATTTTATCCCATCAACGAGCGGCAGATTTCAAACATGATAAAATTTACAAATATCCGTGATATATTAGTTTATTTTTTCAATAAACACCGACATGTGACATCAATTGCTTCGCGAAATTCCGCGGTCGACTTCTCAGTCACGGTCAAGGGCAGAAAACAAAGTCGACTTTCAATCCACACGATTTTTTTCCACCATTTTACCGAGCGTATGTCGCGTTTTAATTTATTTATTTTCTTTCCGATACGTACTATTTTTTACTCAGCCACGATATTTTCAAACCGACATATAGGAGACTGTGGTCCAGATGCGATCTGCTACCATCTGTCTTGTTTCAAGTGTTACGAGCTTTATTTAAGAGACACAAAAAAACTCGTTGTTTCGTAACAAATGAGTAATTACGTCGACGACGAACAATTTACAAAAGTTCAATAAACACAAACGAAAGCTCCGCCGGTGATAGTCATATTTGAAATTAACACATCCGAAAGAACGCTTACAATATTTGTTCCATCGAAATTTGAGACTCGAAAATGAAAATTTCGTTTGCGGTCGACGCTTCGATTACAACTCGGCAACTAACATTTAATATCGTGGTTCCTCTATTGCGATATTTCGTATCGAATACCAACAATGAAAGGGATCGTGTGTGGCCTCTTTGTTGATACAAATTGTTGTGAGTGCATCGATCACGTTTCGTCTGATAAATTGTCATCGTTAATGCGCTTAAATGTTACATATTCACCGATTCGTTTGGTGATTTTTACTCAGTTGTTGGTCGATTGACGCAATATGGCTGTTGGAGATTTGCATAATCCCTCAATGATATAAGTGCGTTTTGTGATGAGTATATTCATATGAAGATATTTATGTTCGGTAATATTAAAATACAATGTCGTTATTTTTTTTTAAATATTGATTTTTAATTCAAAGTTTATAATTTAAATTTTTAATAATAAAATTGAGAAGTTTCTGCAAATTTATATAATAATAATCTATTGATTGATTGTATAGGCTTGAAATCATAGCTTTGTTTAATTTGAAAAGTTCTCAAGGAGTTCTTGCTATTGTAAATTTCATTTATTTAAATTTTGACTATTATGTAATATTTAAATAAAAATATAATTAAAGGATTTTCATATTTTCCGTAGATATAACGATAACTTACATCATTTCCATAATTATATTAATATTAATGTATATTGTTATTAAATAAAGTCGAATAATGTAATAAAAATATTTTTTTCACCGAAATTTTTATGACTTGGTCGTTTTTAATTTTCAAAAAAAATCAGCATAATATTCGTGCGTGCATATTATGTTGAAAATATGTGTAATATGAGGTCAATGTCACCAAAATTTTTTATAGTGTTTTATCCGGTTTTTATGTGGCTATTTGGCACATCGTTTATATACGAAACGTAAGTGTTGACATTTGATTCGGTATAAATTAAAGTTCACACGAGAAATTTTTCGGACTTGTCTACAAACAATTAAAGGCATTCATTGTCTCTTGCAAAGACTAAAAAATTTTATAACATCATTAATTTTCCAGCCTCATCCGTTCTTATATGAAATTATCCGAATAAATGTACGCGAGTAACAATTTTTTATTGCATCTAAGTTCAGTACACTTTTCGAACGTGTACAAAAAAGTCTCAGAGCTTTTTCAGTCAACGGAAGAATACGCGCATTATGGACGAAACACATGTAAAATCCACGTATAATTTAAATATTTATAAAAGAGATAATCATCTGTGGATGAGCGACTTTAAAAGGCCGGATGACCAGATACAAGCAATTATTTTTCCGAAGGAAATCGAAAATGTTATTCGATAAAATCTGCCCATATTTTATTTCGGATACTATAATACAATATAATATTAACGAGCGTGTGAAATCTTCGAAAATATTCAATAAAGCTCATTTATATATATTTTTTGTTTTATTTTTTTTAAGTGAATTAAATTGAAACGTCTTAATTCACTAGATCGATTTTGGAAGTTAAACTTTGAACGGTCGTTTTATGTTTATAAGTATTCGTGGACTCGATACGTAAACTTTTTGACTAAATTTAGACAAGTTCGAAGTAAAAGGAATTTCTAGTTTTGTCATTGTAGCGTAAAAACAAAAACAAACTGCTAATTGAAACGAGTCGAAGAGCGATTGATGTCTAAGCTATTTCTAGATTTCAAATAAGCTTTTCGGGACAAGTAACACGTTCCCATTTTAATTGCGTACTTACGCTGGAATTCATAAATATTTTTCGTATTTAAGTCATCTTAAACCGGATATAATGTAAATTTAATTAATAGCGAAAAATATAAATTTTATTAATCGGATTATATCATAGCGTTTGACATTTGTCATCTATCCCCAAAACAAACATGAATATCGCATATTTCTTAATAAATATTTGCATTTGAAATTCAAATGAAGGTAGTCTTAGAGTCGTGGACGAAATTTTGTTCTTACGCTGAGCAGTTCAACAAATATACTAAAATGTAAACTCATAACGAGTGATATCTAATATCAAAGAAGCGGCATTTTAGTGCAGAGATCAGTCATTAAGTTTGAGCAATTAAACTACTCATATGAGCAATATTCAACTCGAGTGTTAAATTACACTCTCTTTCAGTGATCAAAATGGTCATTTCGATTAATGAAACAATCACGCGATGTCGTAAAAAAACGTATTTAAATCAATTTGAGTATTCACACATTCATCACGAACTGTCCTTTTATATCCTTATATGAGAAAAGAAAAGTACGGTGAAGTGCTTATAACTGTAAAAGAGAAATTTATGGAATACGGTAAAGAGTAATTAAGTACAACAGAGAAAAAATATTTTTTCTAATTCACAGCAATTTAGTTTGTTAATCGGATACGTGAATGAAAAGCACAAATCGAATAAAATTTACATATTCATAAATATTTTGATACTGGAGCGGATCCTTGTTTACAATTCGATACCATTTTATAGGTTGCCCGTGGTTTCGGAATATCGTTAATATTTTGAATACGTATTATTTATATGTTTATATTAATTCAGTAATCACGTACACGCGCGTATTTCAGTGATTATCTTAACTTATGACGACTATAAAATTCATAAGCCCTATGAGCACCTAGCGCTTCGAATCAAAAGGTACAAACACCAAAAAGCTCGGAACTCGTAAATTTCACGTGCTTATTATACAGGTAAATGTGTAAGAGCCAGTAATTCAGGTCCTTCGTACCCATAAATTACCAACCCGCTTCATTAATTCCTCTTTTTATTCACCCCGCAAAGCCTACAAATAAAACAGCTTTGATTACCCATTGACCGCAGAGTAAACGCACGGACCAATTTTCGCCTCGGCAACGAGTAGCCGTTAAACGCCGTTATAATTGTCAATATTGCTCCAATGTCGAGTTTTCCAGTGAGATAATTTTGATGGATGAACCGACCGTTAGTTAGCGCATTATGGCCGAATATCTATTTATGAGTTATTATCGTTAGTGTACTCCTCGTCCTCGAGGAATTCCGGATCACCGTGACAATGCGAAGGCTTTCGGGCGTCGGGATATTAAGTTACAATATCGTCTTATTATCGTTGAGATTAAAATGTGACGATAGTAAGCGCAGCCAAGGATTCATAGTCGACACAAATTCAACGGCGACGAATTCCTTCCTCAAATTTAAATCCTCTTTGAAAGTTGTTTTCAAAGGGATCGGAGGCGTGTAAGTCTTTCATTCCCCGACAATGCGTTCCTAATACAATATTTGTTTTTCTCATATGTTTGAAAAAGATACTTTCGAGTTCGTTGCTGTATAAGAGGTGCGACTGTCGAATTACGATGGTCGGTGCTCGATCATGCTGTCAATTATTGTTTCGGGCAATTAAAATACTATGAAATGTGAGCGGGTCACTATTTATATGAAGGAATTAGTGGGGTTGATTACGTTTTATGATGCGACAGCTTCCATTTATTCATTATGTCGTAACTTGAGGCTATATATTGTTTAAAAAAGTATTGGAATTACATACTTATAAAAAAGAAATGATGATATTAATATTATGTTAATATTTTAATGTTTATTAAGCATAAAAATGTTCAGCGGTTTGACACTATGTTTTATATATGCTTCTTATGGTGAAAGCAGGGAATTTCGAAGCACGAATTCGTATTTCTCGTTAATTTGCAACACCAAAGGGTTTAATAATAACCGGTTTAAAAAAATTAAAGCACTCATATTATACTGTCGAAATTTTACAATACTTACTTTTATACTTATGCATGTTTTTATTCCGGTGTTCTTCTTCGAATTCACATTTTCGCGAATTTATATTTTATTTTAATCTTTCCATTCACTTTTTTGTTGAAACGAAAAACGTCTTCATTATGCTATTCGGAAAAAATCGGAAGGTTGACATTCGGACGACGTCAACATAAAGATGTATGGACGGAGATATTTTGAAATTCGGGCACGCAATGATTTTCTCAATATACTTTCCTTGAATATATTCTTTTCATTAAGACATCGTGCATTGTTCGATTCAGAAGCGCAAGATAAAGTTGATGTATTATTTATCGACGAATTGTTGCAATAAATAACTTCATATGCTAATTAATGAATTCGTACATCATTTAAATAAATGACATATTCCTATTGTTTCAAATTTGACAAGATACAATTTAGCGATATACAAACTTTAAATATTTATAAATTTTAATGTGTCCGAAAAAAAAATTCGATTTGTACAAAATTTTCTAAACACACGAAGAGCATTCAACGAGTGAGTAAGACAGAAACCTAAACGTCAATTTTTTCCGCCATTTTTTCTCAAATCGAATTAATTTGTCCGAATCAGACACGTCAAATTTTTTCTACAATTCAAATCGATGAACTCGCAATCAGTAGTGCGTGCACGAAACGCAAGTAGTTACAGCTCAATCGTCCGATGACAAAATCGTGAATTCGTGACACATGTCAGAATGTCAATTTAGTTTCGGACAGACGAACGGATCACGTTGATCGATCGACATTTCCAAACGGAGACGACTTTCGTCGCTCGATCGTCAGAACGCATTAATGCGAAATCATTTCACGTTTCAATCGAAACAATATATCGCGAGACGACAAGTGCATCGCGATGACAGCCCGAAAATAGGCATGTCCGATTGAAATCGATGCAATTGTCATACGAAACCGATGAATTGTGCCACATTGTGTCGGTCAGGTTCGGTCGTGTGTATCACACACGTTTTAGTAAATTTATCGAATGGAATTCGAAAACGAGTTCCATGTTATCAACTTCGGAGAATTTTTCACGAGAGCGCATTAATTATTAAGCTGCAATTCTGGTCGAGTCGTGTATTAAAATTTATTAATAATCTGTTTATACGGTGGTTCGTGGAATCGGACGAGTCATACAGCTGTACCTTTTACGTGATCAACACTTTCGCAATGCGGTTTATTTATTTTGCGAACTATTATTATTGTTTGGTAAAAATAGTAAAATTCCGATGGGTGTACGTGATCGCGAGCTTGTATTTCTCTCATGAAAATAAATCTGCGGTTAACCGATTCAATAAACGTGCAAAAAATAGCCACAGTAAGAATTCATCAAATCTACATAAAAAACGCTGTAACATAACGTGTTTTACAAATATCGATCACGTGTTTAATATACCGTTATCTGAGTATCATTCGCGAGATAAAATCTTAACAGCCAATAGTTGACTAATTTTTAATTCTTTATCTTTAGACGCGCAATCAATTTGCAAACTTTTAACGAATTAATTAATTAGATTATTGCTAATTTATAGCGCATTTTTTTTAATTATAAAATTAATCATTAAATACACGTTTGGATTAATTTTCGGTTCGAGTTAACATGTTTTGACATATTTTAACGTCTTCCTCATTGCTCAGATCCAACAAACGTTAAAAGGAAGAACACCAGCCCTGCCAGGATCTTTCATCTGACACGAAAAGGCTTTCATCCAACGAGGTGGAAGTGACAAGCGCCTCAGGAAGACCGGTCTACGTGTTGAACGTTGATTTTCGAATCTGGTAGCCGAATATCAACCGTTTCGCAACATCTGACTCGTGCGATCGCGTTTCTTGGACAAAAAGTTTCATGTCGTAATTAAATTTATCTTAATTCATTTAACTAGTTTATCGATGGCCGAAAAACAATTTCGTTTTCGTATCGCGAGATCGATTAGCATGTAACGGCCTTAATGTCGTCCGGATATTATTATCTCTTTTTAAAGTGTTATAAATTGATTTCGATACGAAAAATAAACATTGCATACATTTGTGGTTTTTCGATTAAATTTATTTATTTATGAACAGTTTTTTTTTCAAATAATTTCTATATAAATCAAGAAAAAATTGAATCGAGTAAAAGTTATTTGTTATTTGAAAGTGAATCTTTTGCACTTGGCTTCAATGAAAAGGAAAATTGTTAAGATAAAACGAGGGTCAATATACTCATAAACTTTAGAATGACAAATTACATTGTGTTTGATTCGTGTCGATATTATCAACGTTAATTCAATATTTATTAACGTGTCTGACTCGCCGCCGTCAACTTAACACTAATAGTATGTATCTTTCCGCAGATTGAATTGAGCGTCGGGACGCATTGAAAACAAATTCGTGGTTTCGCCGAATACAAGCTTTGAATATTTTATTTTCAGATTTATAAAAAAAAAACATTTAGTGTCCATTTGCGCGATTTTAGAGCGTGTCGAAGCAACCGTTTGTTCAAAACCTCGCCGTTTCGACAATAGGTCATACGCTTTTCCAAACCATTTGATTATTTGCTATTCAAATAACGGTCTGGTGGATTTGGCAAACGTTAAATTTTCAGTTTTTCAGCCAAGAATGATAATCGAGCGTGCAAAATGCGCGAAACGTTCGTACTGCAGAATGCAACGCCAAATTATACAGTATGAAATCATCGCCTGAGAAAAATAAATTACAGGAACCCGCACAATGTTTTAAAAATTCTTAAAATAATTTTGTACAGCTTTTACACTCTAAATTTAACTTCCTGCAAATCAAACTCATACATTTTAAAAATTAAAATTAAATCTTTTACAAATCAAATTGAACTGTGAAAAGCTTATAAAAAAAAAGAAAGCGTTAGTTCATTTGTGAAATAAAATAAAATAAATCAATGAATGAAATACAATTTATTCTTCAATTCGGCTTTGATAATCTCAATCGGTGTTTTTTTAAAAAAATTAAGTAGTTATTTAATTACATTTTTAATAAATCAAATGGAATATAGATATCATGGTTATGCATTCAACAGTTTTTTTTTAATATTCTTCATAAAATCATAAAAAAATTAAAAAATAAATTTGCGATTACTTATTTTAATACTTAGATGGTTGGATTTGATGTTTAAAAAGATTCAATTTGAAGTATAAAAGCTGTAATAACATGGAAGCTGATTCGAAACGAATCACCGCAATGAATAGAGCAATATGCCACTATTCACAACACGCTCAATCCTTCATTCATTATCGAACGCATGATGCCATAATAATCATCCGAAGGTCTCTCATCGTCATTAAATATTCGAAACAAATTACAGAGCGAAACCATCGCGTGCACGTCCATCGTTACGATCATTCGAATTAAGCTCAATCACTCCTTGTAGATTCAATTTGTTCCATTTCCAACGCCACCCTGAATATTTTCACCGTAAACGATCCGGGCCGCGATAATTCGACGAAATTTACATAATAATGATTTAAACGGGCGCACTTACCACGTGCAACACGTGTACTGCTCATTACACAATTGATCGTTTTCGTGTTTTCCTTCGGGCGCGGAAGCGGGAATTAAACAAAAATTAAATAACGGAACGACGAAAGCTCGCGTCGTCGCGTCCGGCTACTTGTTACACGTGGAACATATTTAGATTTATGGTTTAATTTATTGGGTAATAATTTTGGTCGGATGATGGCTTCTGGCTAGAGTGTTATCTACGATGATTGCTTGGGCGTTGCGTGGATGGTGTAATGTTTGTGATTTTACACACTTCAATGTGCCGCTGTTTCGGTGTTTATTGCGTTTTTCGTTAATGTTATTAAGATTTTATTGTTTTGTTTGGTATGGGTGTTAGATTTATTTGTTTTAAAAATTTGGAAATAATACGATGTATGAGTTGGTCAAACATAATTTGTGTTGTACAGCTTTTACATTTCAAATTTAACCATATACAATACAAATCAAATTTAACCAATGGAAAGTATTATAATATTAAGACAGTTGTCGTATTAATCAATGAAATTATTAAAAAATAAAGAAAATAGATTGGTGATGGTTGAATTTGATTTTTCAAAAGTTTGATTCGGTATGTAAAATACGTATTATAATATAATTTAAGTGTGTAGTGATATATAAAAAATATAACTTTCTAAGGTTGATTCAACCGGTTATTTTTTGTATTCCACTTAAGGAGACGTAATATTTTTGGCGATTAACCTTATTTAGAAATTGCGAATAATGTATATGTTTAAAAAAATATTTTATCTATTGTACAATATAAAATTCGATAAAATAATAATATGAATATGTTTTTTTCTTTGCAGCGATATTTCAAAGGGCATCTATAAGAAACGGAGAAATCATGATACAAGGCGTTGCTACTTGTCTTTACCTCTGCATGGACTCCTGTGGATTACCATACAGCTCTGTATGTACGATCATTACATTTTTATTTTATTTTTATATTTTCGACCGTCGCACACTCGTGAATAAATTATTTTTTTCGTCTGCTTGTCAAGGTACTCGAACAATGTATTGTGTTGAAAGACGCTGAAATAAAAACGAAAGTATGTATAATTTTATCGTTTCCGTTTCGGTCCAACGAATCGTTTTCAGAATTGCCAATTCGATATTGATCAATGAAGTTTAAAAAAATTCAATTACTTCAAAGAGCTTTCATAAATATTGTATTAAGCACAGTATGTTATAAAAAACGTATCGAACCGATTAATAACAATTTGTAATAATTGCGTATATTTTTTCCATCGATAAAAAATTGGCCTCGGCGTTTTCGTTGTTCAAATATACTGAATGAAGGTAATAAAAATAAAAATTCGATGAAATATTCAAACTTTAAATAACGATTTTCGCTGATTCTTTTTCAACAAAACCCTTTTCAAATTTATTCGAAGCGCACGCTTTTTGTGCGGAGATTTCAATAGCATTCTTCCAAAGATTGAAAAATTCTAAAAAGGACAAATAAGCACTTTGTCCTTAATTAAATTTCGTTATTTTTTTCAAGTTTTCGTGGATGCGATGTTTGTAAAAGAATTATCATCCCTAAACAACATCGATAGCTACCTGCTCTACCGGTCTGATCAACCCTCCTCGGTTCCTAGAATGTCCTCTTATCTGTACACATATTGTCTTATTTACTGAGGGTATAATTTGTCGACTATGTGGGGAAAAAACATTTGAAAAACACCGAATGGTGCGACCGATGGCGTAACGCAATGAAGACGTAAAACAACCCCCGTGTTTTGTTCAAAAAAATTATCTGGTCTCTAAATTTATACATATTGCAGTAGATCCGAGATTGATAATTTTAAACGGTCCTGTGATAAAACCTTAGAAGTTTGTTGAAATTTATTTGTTAAACAAAATCGTGTGAACTAACTGAGTAGTCTTATATACAACAGTTGAACTCGCTTTATATGCATATTTTGTTCATATTATTATTATTTTTTTTTTGTTGAAGGACTCGATACAAATTTTATCAAGAATTATTGAAGGGAAACACAATATAAATTGATCGTCCAACTAATATCCCTTCATAAATCCCAGTTTGCTCTTACGTTATTCTGATATTATCATTTCTATGAATAAAAGCCATAGTTCAATGATGCATTCAATAAATTCATTTATCAATAGTATCCTTTTCGTTCGTGACAAAATTATCTACAAACATTTTTTTCCCAGGATCGAATCCAGGTATTTCAAACACATATTTCCATATTCGATTTACAAGCCAGTAGTGTCGTCCTAACATTAGTATACAAATACCACCGATCGACAAGAACAAATAAACGACATCGAACCAAAACTATATCGTCAATAGGCAGTAATTACTTTCCGGCAATCGATCGAATCGGTAACGGTGATTGAAAAATGTAGTTCATTCTTATCACAAAGCGGTTTATTGTAGAAACAAACGTAGGCAATATCCTAAGGGCATCGAAAGGGACCCAGACCTCCGACGCCGAACCGGGTGGCATTTGATCACTCCCACTTCATAAATCAATATTAAAAATAAAATACGAGATCTGAAGATGTATTCGATTTCATATTTCATACGTCCCTTTGTCGCTTCCTTGTAAAATTTAGACCCGCATCATTACTATTGAAACATTGTTTCTGTTGCTTTTATAGAATTCGAAAATATTTTTGAATGAGATTTTTTAAATATTGATAAGTATCGTGACGGATTGATTAAAAATAAAAAATATATATATACCTAGCATTGATTAATCCCAAATTCCGCATTAATTAAACGCATATCAGTTTTTACCGCTACGTAGTACGGTATCGAACTAAACGACACACATACGCTAATTAACCGTAAAAAAAAAATTGCCTAAAATGCCACTGAGAACCTTGGGCATTTATTTTTTTGATATATTTACAAAAGAACGGCGCTTCCCATAAATCGAGAATCTAATAAATCGCCATGGGGACCTTTGTTTGGATGTTTGCAGTCGGGCGGTCGCTTTTTGCCGAATCCGTGCTTTTTATGATACCATTTTCTATCGTTTTCATTTTTATTTTTCGCTCTGACGACGATTGAATTCATCTGAAGCGAGATTGCGACACTTTCGGAAGCACATGCGACTTTTATGGTGCGATCCGCGTGATTTATGCGCGACACCATGGGGCTTCCAAGTAGCTAGTCACGTTCTATGCAAATATTGTACCAGTGTTAAGGAGGATTTTCACTTTTGTCACGGGATTTACATAAAATTATCTGGACATAGTCGTAACTCATATTGATAAGTCAGTTAATGAATCGTGGTGTTTTGTTAGCGAGCGAGTATTTTCAAAAGGGCCCTATAGAATTATACGTACGAAAAATTAAATGGTTACAAAGAGTCAAAATTTTCTTTTGTTTCAAATCAATTGATTGAAAATTGTTAATGTTTTCATGTATACAAAATACCATTTGAATTAACAAATGATTTATTTAAACTTTCAGTTAAATATTACGTCCTAACATTTTGCGCAAATAAATTAGTGCTAAAATATTTCGAAATTGTTTGATATGTACACTAATAATACAGAAATGATTTAGTGAATTTTCAGAATTCATATATTTTTTATCATTAAATTTTTGAAGAACACTTTAAGATTAAATGGTTCGATTCGATCTTCACCTGTCATCGATATAAAAGAGGGTACATTTTATCACGTAACCAGGATTCATTTCATCGTCAAACACTCTTTGCATTTATACACTTGAAATTCATCCATTTCAGTATCAAAGTGTGATCGTGTGCGGCATAATCGATTTAGTTTTATTAAGAAATCGTCGATTTCTAAATTAATGATGTATCGAAGTCAATGACACGCGTGAAGTTTCTAATAACCTGATTATCATATTGGAATATTAGATGTGTGTAAAACTAATTAGAAAATAAATTATATTATATATTATATAAATGTGATAGAAACACTTGAAAAACGTGTGAATGACCCACAATCTGAAAATGATCATTATTACAAAGAATTTGTTGATAAAAAATGAATCTATTACATGAAAAGATCATAAAACCCGGAATCTATTAGAATTTTTTTTTCTAAAAAAACTTTTGATGAAGTCATGAATAAGATATCTGTAGATGGATGACATTGAAACAATAAGAAAAAACGCGATGGTTCGTTTGATAAAGTAAACAATGAAATTTACCATCTCAACTGTGAAAATAAAAACTATGTATTGTCGAAAACATATACTTCCATTAACAAAGAAAAAACCAATTAAAAACAATTTTTTTTAAAAAACAAACACTAATTTACAGCATTCAGTCCGATAGTGCAAATTTTGAGCACTCCCGACTAAACAAAACACATATTAAACTCACTAACAAATATTTCTCATTTATTGTTACAGAAGGACTTCACAGACGAATGCATATTCAACGAGAGACTGGAGCGACACAATTACAACACCTACTTGTCGACAAAGTATTCAAATGCACATCGCACCATCTACTTGGCGCTGGACGCGAGAGGGAACCCGAGGAAGGTAGCCCTTCCAGCTAGAAGGGATTTAGGAAACCTCTTCGGCTATGTGCGAGTTATTATCAAACCAATCCAACGGCAAATGCAATCTTGCTCGATGCATGCCTCTGCGCCGATTCGTTATCGCAAACCGTGCAAGTCGAAACGCCGGTGCAAAGAAGGCGAACGACCAGCAGTGAACAATTGTGAAAGAACACCACTCAAAGGACCGAAAAATCCGAATAAATGTCCTCCGCAAAAACCGGGATGTCCAGCGAGAAATGTGAATCCGAATCAACCAAATCAACCGAATCAACCGAATCGCATAAGACATAAAAGGCCATTGAAGCAAAAAAAGAACAAACAACAGCATCTGCAACAACAGCAGCAGCAACAACAACAGCAACCTCTAGATCCAAACGCACCTCCTGTGGAACCAAACAAATTGAAAAAGCAGAGGAAGCATCATCAGATGAGGGAGCATCACCCTAGGGATCATCAGCCAAGGGATCATCAGCCAAAGGATCATCAGCCAAGGGATCATCAGACGAGGGAACAGCAACTGAACAAAAGAAGAAAGGTAGGCAGAGCGTTAGAAGACAGCCATACGCAACTACCGTTTGCTGTCAGTACTTGGGATGATTACGATGGGGGTTCGATGTTGACATCAGAAGAGATGCTAAGCAGTACCCAGGTTGAGGATGTTACTTCATGGGGTGTCACAGCGAATTCAGGAGAGTTTTTTCGGTCGGATCCGGCCGTGCAGGAGACGGCCGAGGAGGACGACACGTGAAGAATCTGTGTTTGGTACAGTTCTCTCTCTTGCTGTTCTCTTATTGTGTTTTCGACGTCGTGCGGCTATTTAACGACCACGCTTTCTGATTCAATGTAGACGTTTTTCCTATTGCGATTTCGCATGACTTTTGTGAACAAAAAAACATTTGAAATTGTTATGAATCAGAATCGTTTGGGACGATCTGTGACACATCGAAACGAACGAACTTGTTAAAAAATAATTAAAGAGAGATGGATCTGGATGACCGTGAGGACTCCCGAGCTCCCGAAAATGACTGATTACTTTAAAAATTTGCTATTTTTTTATGTAGTATAATCATTAAGGCGCGCTATAAAAAAGTGATCGACGATAGTCCGTTTCAGCAAAGCTCACCACTGCCTGCTTCCTCTTCAGTTTTTGTTGCTCGCAATGAAGTACAATTGGTTTTTTGCGTTTTCGGTAAAATGTCTTTGGAATCATCGATGTGCTTAAATTACTACAAAAGTGATTTTCGTAATCGTTAATAAAATCAATGAAAAAATGAAACAATGCTAGTTATCGTTATTAATTCTTAAAATTATTTTACCAATGATTTTTCAAATAATTATTTTATATAAATTTTGTAAATATATTTTGTACATATTAATAGTTGTTTCTTAGTATAAAGAGGACAGTCAAATGACGTTTTTGAAAATCTTTACAGTATATAGTATTAAATGTTAGATGAAAAACTCCTAAACGAAACATTCGAATATTAGTTTTTAGTTTAGAAAGTAGTTGAAAAAAGTTTATTTCCTTTCTATTTTTATGAAAACTGTTTTAGGATTTCGTAAGCGGCATAAATAGACGTGTATATCAATCGCGAAATTACACACTTTATTTTAAATACATTTTACACGTATGAGATACAGGACAAATGAGAATATACGCTGTATTAATAAGAAGACTCTCTTACCTCTTTGAAACATGTATATGTCTTCGGGAAATTTTTATTCTTATGCATTTTCGTGTTTTTTCTCGATCGGTTTTTTTATAAAGAAAATCCCGTCTCGGCTACTAATTCGATAGGAAATTCATTGTCCAATCTATCGTCACCGAGCGAATGATTTCGACGATCAATGATTTCCTTGTTTCACTCATTTTGATTTCTGGATTTCCAAAGTAGTTTTCTAAAATATATTTACTAACGAAAATATTTAAATAGAAGCAGTCGCTTGAAAATTTGAAATAATGTAACTATGTAGACATTCAATATGTGTTCTATTTATTGTCATAAATTTATTGTATCGTAGAATTTATTAAATTATTGTTATTGTATAAGGTAGTGCTTTTGAAAATATAAATATACGTTAATCAGCTAAGGTCATTCAATAAACATGGAAAATTTACAAAAAAAATATATTTACATTCAATTACAATAATAATTTGAATTTTTTATTTTTATACTCGCCAAAAATTAAAATAAATTCATATTCAGCATTGAATACTTTTGCATTTAATGCGTAAACAATTACAAAAAATAATTTCATTTATAATTGAAAAAATATTAGAAAATAATAAGCGCAAAAATTATAAATTACGCTTTTCAAAATCAACGTCTTTATTACGCTTAATTGCTAGTAACCGAAAGCATTTACATAACTTCGAGTCATTAGTCAAAAAATGCAAATGAATCATAAAAATTTCAAATATCAAATCAAATTTATTGTAATTGAATTCTTGTGCCATATAAACGTTTAAAGAAGTATTTGTGAATTACTGCATAACATTAAAAATATATGTATACTGGAGTATTTATTTATACTATCTATATTAAAAAAACTGCTGGAAATTCACTTCGAATGAGCTATGATTATTCATGAATTTTGAAATGTCCGTGTATAATATATAAGAAATGATGATGACACTATTTAGGAAGCGTCAAGGCCGTATTGAAATACGCATGTAACACTTCCGTATGTAAACGTTCAGGTAATTGAAAAAAAAGTTACAGGTCACATCCGTATCCGAGATTAAACTCGTACGAGATGCATACGATAGTGAAATTTACTATAGGCCTTTTTTAAATTATAATAATATTATTAACGAGATCTAATACAAATTTCGGAAAAAAACAACTTTTATTTCTAATCGTAATCAATTTTTCTGGTCATAGTGAATTATAATGAACTAGCTTGGCGATTGTCCCCAATTTATACACAACAAAGAATAAAACTTCACGAATATCTTGAAAAAAAATTTTAGCAATAACGTGCAGATCTATTTATATTTCATGATTTTTGTGATGTATTTTAATAATGTCATACTTTTAAGAATTAATGTCTATGTGTTGTAAATGATATACTTGTATATTTATGAATAACATGGCTCTTG
>JAOXNN020000055.1:6836665-6863385 GCA_028571205.2 Hydropsyche betteni | reverse complement strand
ACCTAAACTATGCATTTCTATACTTGCATCAAAATAATCGTGCGCGGTTAGCAGCCTGTGGGCGCCTGGCCTTATACAATAACTTAGAGAAATATTAATAAATTGATTAAAGAAAATAAAGACCATTAGTAGAAATCAAGAAAATTGATAATACAGGTAAAACAGTTTGATTAAGTAAAAAATTGCGAAAAAAAATTTTCGCCTGTGGCGCCTTTTCGGTTTCTTTTACATAATACAAAATATGAATTTTGAAGCTTATACATTTTTCAAAAATAAAGTCAATTTATAATAAACATAATAGTAATAATTTTGTTTATTTATAACCTCTTGCTGTTGGATTGTATATGAAAGTATTACAAAAATGAAATGTCTTAAAAATATCCTCATTTTGTTTGATGTTTAAAAACCTTGAAAATAATTTGCGTTGGGGGGGTGTAAAAATTGAGCGTTCCGGTACTATTTTTTTTCAGCACTATATCACTAATGTTGAGTTGGCATGGGCGCGCATGTGGGCGGTTTACCTTGGTTGACCGTATTGCAAATCCATTATTTTCGCGGATTTTAGATAGTGTTGAATGTCAAATGCAGTAAAATAGCGTGTTTGCGTTTTTGAAAAGATCGAAAAAAAAAATTGATTAGAGGGAAAATGTAGATCAAAGGTTTCAAATACAATAGAAAACTTTAACGTGAAACTTGAGACCGAAATATTTTTTCGCATTGAAAAATATTTCATAGTATACGTACAAAGTATAATATAATATTTTTTCAGGACTGCAGTGTTATTTCATCTTGATTGATTTTTTTCACATTAAACGTTTTTTTGGTTACAAAATTTTCGCTGAATTTAAAAATAACGGTCAAAAATTATTATTTATTGAAAAAATCTTGTAAGTAATGCATTTTATTGAAAGCATCACGCGTTTGGCACATTTTTTTGGATTTATATAAGCTCTTTCGATGATATGAATAGATTTAAACATTCGATATCATCAAATAAAGGACAAGATCAAAAAACTGTTTGAATGGAGATTAAAAAAATATATAAAAGTATATCAATATAAATATTGTTGATATTTGTCAATATAAATGTCAGCTATAAGGGATTTAATAGATTTGAACAAAGACTGTCAAAGAATTTAATTAATAATAATTTATTAAATTACTAGAAATAAAAATGTAAACACAGATATTAAATGTAATAAAAAAAATCTAACACAAATAATAAGAAAAAAATGAACTCCATTCCGAGCACGTAAAAACAAGGCTTCACTGTATTTCAATACAAAAAAATAATCATTGAAACACATACTTTCCCTTCCTTATTCCGGCTGGCAATTAGTCTTTTAAAACAAATTCAATCAATTAATCAATTAAAAATATAAAAAAATTCTTCACGCACGCCAATGAGCATGAGAGTTTGTCTGCAGCGGCATTAGTATTATTCAATCTTCATTGTTTTAAAATATCTCGACGTTTCGACGACTGGATGCATTTACATAAATAATTCATCCGCCGTTCCTGAACGGGGGTGGCTTTCTTGTGTGTCTGACATGGATGTTACGTTTCGAAAGTAGACTTTCGAATTTGGAATGCCTATATTTAAATGATCGCTTTCGTGGATGGGTCTGATTTGTCGTCGGTACGAAATTGCTGTTCATAATTCGATTTATGTAATGTCTTCGTGCGCATATTTGCTGTTTTTTTTTAGATTTGGGGTCATTTATTTTCTTCCCCTGTTATCTTAAAGGGTGGGTTTGAGGTATGTCGGTTGTAAGTGTACTTGAAAGTCGACATTTTCGACTCGACAGTCTGTGTTGAAATTTTTCAGATTTCGTCTCTCGGATGACGCAATTGTGTTGCATGTTCATTTAAAATATTAACTATTTGAGTTTTCAACGTCTGTTTCAGATAATTTATGTCAAATATGGCACTTCGAAAATATTTATCACATTCGAGGGATTGTGCTGTATTTCGTCCTTCTTGTGTTATACAACGAAAACTCAATAATATTTTGAGCATATTTACATTATCGTACGATATATTTCAGATATGTTTTTCGAATTCTCACGTATTTGCTAGAAAACAGATTTTATGTAAACAATACTGATTTATAAAATTTTTCGAAATTTACTTTTGTCATAAAATCTTCGACTATTATAAGTTTGAATATAAATGCCAGTGCTTTAAGATGCTCACGACAGCTGTACGGATTATTTATTAATAACGTGACGACTAAACCATTAACGTTCAAACATTTGAATGTCAAATGGGTTCATCCATGAGTACATCTGTGAATATTTCACCCCTCCGAGACATATTTCACTCACTAAAGTCAGAGGAGGGATAGTGCTCCAAAAATTAATACATATCACAATAAAAAGGTATAAATATTCCGTTTCAATTATACTAAATCAAATTCTTAGTTTCGTGCGAACTAACTATGTGTATTTCGAAACGTCATACGCACGTGTGACATAACTTCGATTCTTCACTGCTTTGACTTTGTTATGATATTCGTGAAAGATTCATGCAAGCTCCTTGGGAATTTAATTAAAGGCGAACGACATTTTATAGAGCAAATTAATTTATAAGCTTTTAAATATATCGTCGTAATAAATCAAATTTGCCAGCGACAGAACGAAAACGTTATAAATTAATAGTTTATCGCTCCGAGCGGACTAATATTACATTTTTCATAATCGAAACCAGAATATCGATGTGATGTTTATGAAACGTCGTTTTCTTCACACGTTTTCATGAAAACATTTCATTTTTTAACGTTTTTCACACTCAATTTATTATGAGTCTTACATAATTTTCAATACTGGAAACTGTCGGAATAGATTTTATTTTCGACTTTTGTATATTTTATTTAAGAATGTTTATTGCGTTTAATACTTGTATATATACGAATTTTTCACTTTTTATCACCATAAATTTTATTTTATTCATAGTTTTTATTTAATAGAGTTATGATTATTTGCAGTTATCTACAATGTAAAGAACATAATTGAAATGAAAAAATGCATTTCACAAATATTATTTTATTTAAATTATTATTCATATATTAATTTATCTTCATTTGAATTCCGTTTATTTAAATTTTTACACGTATAATGAATTATTTTATCACTATACTGATTAAAGTATAATATTGAATTCGAGGTCATAAATTTCTTGCACACTGCGTAAACACAATGCAACAATTATTTATGAGTTTTAAGATATGTCTTATTCATCTCAAATTACTTCTAGATTCACTCCTTATTCGAGCAATACAAATCGAAAAATAAACCCGACAACAATTTGAAACATCTTCTAGAAACATCGCCCACGGCCTGCAACGGAAACCACTCGTTTTCGATCTTTCATGCTCGTGTTGTTATACCGAAACGCAACATTTTCAGCAGCTGTCTGCGAAAAACACTGAAAAAAATCCGCCGGTTCAACGGCCGACCTTCACTTTCGCTATGGACGAACCTGAAAAAAAAATAGCGTGAAAAAGGAAAACCTCGCATTTGCGTATTCGCACATGCGCAATCGACAACAATCGGCTTTTCATCTATTTTTTTCGACATCTAAAAGCCGAAGCTTCTTTACGAGCTCGCCATTGACGTTAACCAAACACTAGTAAATCTGCACATTTTCGAGGAGCGATGCATTCGTAATGGCGCGGTGAAAAATTCGCGTATACAAACGTTTCGTTTTCTTCGCTCTTATTATAATATATTCTGTTTTGGTTTGCCGCCATCAATCCTGCCGACTTGGTTTATCTGGGTTTGATGATTGAGTTGTGGGGCGTTTGTTGACTATTCGATTTTTATTTAGTTATCTGCAGAGGTCGATGACTCCGTTTATTGAGATCGTTCATCATATCCGCTGCTTTTGGAAATATTCTGAAAATTCAGATCAGACTTACTTACGTATTCAAGTACGAACGAAAAAAATTAATATCGATATCCACCCTATTGAAACGTCTTTCATGCGTGTTCGTATGCCCATTTTTTTCATTGATTACCAATGCGAAATTCAATTTTTTTCCTTGATCAATCGATCCGAAGATTTTGTTCATCCCGATCGCGGCTTTGCCTTTGATATTCATATATATGCGGTTAATGTTCCGCCGAAAAGAAGTCGTTAAAGTCGACACCACCTCCGAATCTCGAGGCGCAATTCCTTCTGCAAATCGATGTTCTTTAATAGAGGAAACTCGGCTAGCCACGTCGAAATTATTAATTTTTTATTCTCTTATTAATAATCAAATTTATATATAATATATTGTATATTCACAAGTGATTTCGTCCGATTATAAAAAAATCTGTTTCATACGATCGAAAATTTTAACTTTTTCGTTTAAATCCGTCTATTACACAACCAGTCAAACTTCCCCACGACACTATATAAAAACATAAATATCACACACGATAAATTGAGCGGTGTGTGCACCTCAGCGAAACCCTCGGGGCCCCGTGTCCGAACCGAACGAATTAATGAGTTTCAATTGCCGAAACGTTCCCGTGATTTATCCCGCGACCCGTGCACGTGTACCGGGCCCCGAGAGGCCGAAAGTGCCCCAGTGAAAGTGAGCGGCCCTTTTTCCCGTTTTCGGATTTCGAACGTTTCTCAGCGGCCCTCGGATTTTTTGCCTTCCGAAGTCGCCGTTGAATAAATCAACGGCCGGGGGTCAATTTCACCGGATCCGTGCCGGGTGGTCGAATTCGACGCTTTCCATCGATTACGATGTGATTTTTTTAATAGGTTGTTAATTTTTCAATTGGTCGTACTGTTTGGGGAATGTTCGTGTTTTTGTTGTGCGATCGTATGAATCTGATTAATTCTGAGACGTGTGTTAAGATTGCGTATGCTTGTTGAATAACTTTTATACAACACGGACTGAATGTTAACTAGTTCTTTTTCCCTTAGATCAAGGGTGTAACCCCTCTAGATTTACGATATGGATGTGCAGTATCGAATCTTTTTCTTATTGTAAAAAGCCACATTGGAATAGCTCGGGAGGATGTAACTCTGGCAACATGTTGTTAAAGAGATCTTAAATATATCGTAATAATATGTACGAAAGAATGTAAACAACTTTTAAATTCCCACCTACAATGTTTTTAGTATAAGAAATAAACTTATACTGCTTATTTTGTTCGAACCCACTCTCGCTTTTTTACTCATCCCCGTTCAGTAGACTCATCCGAATAGTTAAACTGTATTAATTTTACATTTCTCGTTTAGTTCGTTGTTTTGTGGAATGTGTGCACACAACGCTTTGTGTGTGTACCTTGCTGTTAGTGAGATCCCATAAATATGTTAACGGGGTGCGAACATTCAATAAAGAATGCCCGTGAAGAGGCCCACCCTGAAACGGACATTTAGAACGAAAACCCGACAGCTAATATACCTCGTAATGGCATATGTGTAACGATTCTGGAATGCCTTTGAATTTATGACCAACCTTCAAAGTCAGCGTGCAATTACAATGGACCGCTTAAAATACTGCGACTTGATAAAAATTGACATTCGCGATTTGTACACAATGGCAGAGCGATTTATTTGTTTCCGGAGGTATAGATTTTTCTTATCTCCTATCGTTATCTATATTTTTTTATAGAAGCCGAATTCTGTAGATTCCTTCGCGATTGAGACATTTAGAATCGCCGACGTTTCCCATATCGATTTTTGCTTATTTTTGGATTATGGCGAAGTTCTGTTTGAAAAGATTAGTGAGGATTTTGCTTGCGCATTCTTTTCTCAATTCGATTAAGAAAACGTATACGATTCTGTCGATTTCGTATATTTTGAAAAGTTTCCGAAGCACATTCCTATGTCGATCGACCGCACTGTTGAAAGTGAAAATTTACACATGTCCTAGCGGTCAATGGTGGTCGACGTGGTTCCTGGAAACCGGTAAGGACGCCGACTTCACATCATTCAAGCCGATGTCCCAACATGGGACTGGGAAATGGATACTTATGTCCCTTTGAACGACCTCGTTTCGAAAATTCATTCAGGAGACCCTAATAGAACGGATTTCGAATCGACGAACAAAATCCCTACTATGCATAAATTCAGAATTCCATCGGATATAAACTCGAGCGATTACATAGCAACTTTTGAATACATTTGAATTTAGTTAATAACCTCTCATTAATTCAAATCTCGTACATTTTGATAGAATCCACGTTTTTGCAACAAAACAACATCCATCCCATTGTCTTCGATGTAAAATTAATTCGATCTCACGTCGAACGAGTATGCTAAATTTTCAGACAGATCAAAAAATATCCCTAACACACACTCAAATACCATTCAAGATCTTGAACAAAGGTCCTCCCTTTATGTAGTTTTTTTTTCATTTATTTTAGGGAGGAGATTCCTTATTGACCCTCAGAGTTGACCGTCGAAAAAATAAAGCTTTCCACCCATTTAGGCTGGAAAGAAGCGGACTTAGCATAATCGATAAACTGTAAACGAAACCGATACCGGTCGTCTCGTAAATATTGATGGCCGGTCCCGGGACAGTGCGACAGTGCACGCCAATGATTTATCGTGGGTCGATATTAAAAAGTGCACATAAATCTTCACCAATCAACGGGCCTTACGACTTTTTGTCGCGTCCCGCGGGAAAATTATATCCCGTGGATCGTGGATGTACGATAATTTACCGATTTACACGGTTGAAGTTTCCTCTCGAGGTTTGCATAGTGGTTTGGTTGTTTTTTGATCGATTTTCTGGTCGAAGTCGTCGGTGAATGTGTGTTATTGATTGATCGAAAGTGTGAATCGAGGATGGAATTTAGTGTGTTGAAATTTGAATTTGAATGTGCGATCTAAAAGCTTTTTTTGTTGTGCAAATTTAGCTATCGAAAGTGTTTTTCGAAAAAAAGATGTTTTTGTATTGTATCGTTTAAAGTATTATATTTATCTTGGTGTCTTCATTTTTCCGGGTCGATACTAGAGTTTTAGCTAATTCGTTTGATTTTCATACGAAGTGGTAACATGGTTCTTTGCATACTAATTAGGTGTCGTTTGTATATCATGGTGCAGTCGTTGCATGAATTTTAACGTTTCTTAACGCTTTTTTTAATGTTCATGGTCTTTGGTCATCGAAAATGTTTTCGATAACAATTTTCAGGTCCTTAACTTTTAAGATACATGTACGAATTTGCATATTCTTGAAATCATTGTATATATTTATATAACCGAAAAAAATAAAAACTATGTTGACTAATATAAACATAGTATCATTTTATTTTAATTCGTCCATGTTACATTAGTAAAAATTAGTAGTTTCGAAACATGGTCATATCTCACACTCACCCACACAAATATTCTTAATTGCAGAACATAAAATTTATAATTAATATTAGTTTTGTATTGTTTCAGGTAATTAAAACAACTTAATAGCTTTTATCGAGAGTTAATCGAACCGATCGGACCGCTCCCGTAAGTAATTTAAAATTGTAATTTCGCATCCTCATTGCTGCCGAAATCGTATGTAATTTAAACAAATAAAACTTTATATCCAGTAATGGTAGTTTTGTGCCGATATTAATCGCAATAATCAAAATTTAATAACGTTCATTATGTGGTTTTGCATTTTAAATGCAATCGACTCTTAGTATTGTAGGACGCTAACCCGATCTTAAAAAAACGGAGTATTTAAAACGTTTTTTGAATTATATTCGAGTTTTACTTTTTATATTCGATTGTTATTCTTAATCGAATCCGACTGAGAGGATCCGAAGAATTCTACACTCATTATCGAAGCACTTGATTGGAATTTGTCAATCGTCCTTTGTGTAGATATTTCGGAACGCATCCTGACGATCCAGTTATTCAACGGCAACGTCTAACAGTATCCGAGGAACTGAATCAAATTTCAAATCGACCTAAACCACCAAGTAAAAAATAAGCCCAATCCTGCTATTTCATTTCCGTATAATGAAAACTGATCGCTATCGACACAAGAAAATTTCAACTTTGCATTTCTCTAATACGAAACGTGAATCACTAATCGATTTCGACTCGGAAATTTAATCTTAAAAAAATAATTACAGGGTACGATTACATTGTGCGTTGCACTCGTGCCACATTCATCAAAATATCAAATTTCACGTAATGATCGAAATGCATCAATCCGAAATTATTCAAAGTGCAAGTAGGTGAGTCCCGGGGCAAGTAACAGTTATTTTTCCACAATAACACGGGGTTAGTTTTTATCGGCGCTTCGTGGTATGTAATTTATGTGCGTACACACAAATCACGTTATAACGTTTACTGTAATTACAGCTTGCGTGCATCATACGCGGTGCATTTATAACACTGTTTGTAAATGGGTGTTCAAACACAGAATTTTTTTCGGGAAACTCGCGTGCCGAGCGGTAGTTTCAAGCCTTCCCATCGATAGTATCGATTGTAGATTCGAAATGAATTATATAATAGTTGATCGACCGTTAGTTCGGCGCAGTTTGCTGAAATGTTGTCCCGGTTCGAGGTACGGAATCGTGAATTTGTTTTCGATAATTGAACGAGGAGACGTCGTCGTTTTCCTCGAATGTTTCGGAGGTGTATTATTTATTGGACAAATGTGTTCGAATGTTCAAATCAATTGTAATAGTTTGGGTAAATGCAACGTTAACACGCACGGTACTCATTATGGCGCGTGAAAGTGTACATTTTTGAATTAATTCATTATAAATTTTCTTACATATTCTCGGTGCGTCGTCGAGAGAGAGTCGCTCGTCTTATTTATATTCTTAATTTATGAAATTGCTTACAGTATTAACATACGCGTAAAGTTTCCAAATTTATTTTTCATATACGATGACGCAAAACCGTTTAGATATTGTATATGACGTACCTGAATAATAAGAATCACAAATTTCCACCAAATCATCGCAGTGATTTTTTTGCATCGCGTTATCTATATCATACGATGAATTTTAATCTTTTTTTTATGATTCAACGCATTTTTAAACATAACAATCTAATCTTTTAATTTATTAAAAATATTTCAACAACAATTATTCTTTTGAATGTGCGCTTATTGTGTATGCCGGATTTGATGGAGGTTTCGTTTTCGTCGGTTCCTTTGGGTCAGCGGGCGACCCGTTGAGATGAGCAAATACAGTCACCTTCTTCTGATGTTACAGGACAAGCACGAAAATTTATATAAATACAAACAAGAAAAAAAGGAACAAGAAGACCGAGAGGCACCAGTTTTGACATCTTCGTTTGCCCCTTCGTAATCGTATTCGAGCTTGACCGCTCCGTCGATGACCACCAACTGAGTGGTGCGACAAATAATTCACGTAGATTTTTTTTAAATATATTTTCTAAGATCCCAATTCGTTCAAATCGAAACTTATATTTTTATTAGAATTAAGCGGTTGCGCTTGTTTTTTCATTCAAAGAAAATCCAGTCAACGTTAACGCTCGGATACTCCGATAAGAATATTTCGCTTCACACTCGGACAAACCGAACCGATAATAAATTCACACTTCGATAGCGGCTCGTGTACGAAAAAATAAAATATGCAAACGTCACAAAAAAAAAAACCATCGATAATTTAGTGAAGATGATCGTTCCGAGCGGTCACATCGTCTGGCTTTCAAGGATGACCAGTGTGCTCTTCGGCAAAAGCTCAGCATGCTCCGGATGCCGTAACGGAATTACCATCGGTGTCTGTCGAATTTCGTTTGTTCGAGCTTTCGACAGGAATTCGGCTTTGGCAAAAAAGTCGAGAAAAAGCGTCGCGTCGTATCGTTTGATGTTGTTAGTGTTGACGGCCGTTGCGAAGGCTCGACTTTTAGCGGGACTCTCCGTGATGATATTTTGACAAGCGACCTTCTTCATAAATCTGCTCGGATGGATCGTGCTATTTTTGTTGATTGCTATCCGATGCGATCGGTTCGCTTTTTGTACTGTTTGGGGTTTGCGTGAAAATTATATATAACTGGTCGAGGATGCGAGAACAATGTTAAAATTTTCCACCTGGTCTCTCTCGGATCGTAATTTTCCGAGAAATGATAATTTATTGTTATGATTTTTATCTGTCTGACTTTTCATTTTTGAAAATATTTTTTGTATACATTAAAACGTTTTTTCATTTCTTTGAAAACATTCTTGCATTATTCATCCGCGTTTTCCTCTTTGATCAATCTGCGTCCCCTTTGCCGTTGATTTTCCGCACTGAAAAGCTTTTTGTTTGAAAGCTTGATTATTTTCGTTCGCACAAACCAAAAAAGCAATAAATAAGAACTCTCTTACACTATACATTTATGGTTTATGGATGATAAACGATTCGGGTGCGATAATCGTTTCAGAAAATTGGCGTATGTTATTCGATCGGTCGGACCCGATATAAATCTTCATCGACCCCTTTTTCCGAATACACATAATCGCTTTATTTGCGAACCGTTCACGCGTCCATAACACCGTTTTTTTTCATTATTTTTCAGCTTTATCTCCGACTATCACAAGGGGAAACTTTTTTTGTGCATCGCTATTCTTTTTTTTCGTATATCGCGCTCGAATGCGTCTTGTCAAAACCGATGACGACTTATACGTCGGACTATCTAATTCATTTTTTATTTATGCGTACGATTTAATTTATTATATACATTCGCCGTTGCATTTTCCTCCGTTGCTCGCTTAGATGAATCGTTCGGTTGAATTAGCTCATCAGTTATTCTGCGCGGGTCGCGAAATAATGCGTTGCATAAATATCGGCTGGCTTCTTTGTGAGTTGAACCACCCACATGGTTATCGGTGGCGTAATTCTAACCCCCGAGGGTATGAATTAAGATATCGTCGGAGTATTCAGACAAGGGTTTAACGAGCAGAAGTCCGGGATTATTGGAGGTTTGCCCTTAGGCGTTTTGTACGCGAAATTTGACGGTCGGCGCTAACTTTTCGTCTTTTTTTTTGTTAAAAAGGGTTAGTGAAACGGATGCGTTTCGTTCAAATTAAATTAAGACGTCTAAAGTAATTAACAATTTAAAATATTTAGTTATGATGAATGGATTTGGGATGGTAGATTTTTTTGTTGAACGTCATTTTCAACATTTTAAACAAGTATTTACGAATCAATTTCTATTCGGAGTGCAGGATTATTCGAGGTTTGCCCTTTGGCGGTTTGTGTACGAAATTTTCGTATTTTTCTTGTTAAAAAGGGTTACTAAAGTGGATGCGTTTCGTTTTAATCAAATTAAAACGTTTAAATAGTTAAAAATATAAAAAAATTAATTATGATAAACGTATTGATATTTTTTGTCGAATGTTATTTTCAAAATTTCAAACAATTATTCACGAATCAATTCCTTTTCGAACAATTAATTACATTTCCAACTGCAACGAAACTCACACTAATTATCCAAAACTACGAAATCAATTCTATAGCTTCTTAGAACAACTCAGCACGAAACTTGCGTCTAAAAAAAAAACAATCGATTTTTTACACTCATCGGATTAGATCTTCTAGACTGGATCGTCGCATCGTCCACGGAGAGCTCGTTGCATAAATACGCCGAAGCCTTTCGCCGTTCTCACAATGGGAACACCCACATGGTGGTTGGTGCCCTCGAATTAAGACGTCATCGAAATGCGCAAGACGTTAACAAGACGTGGGGCCCATCTTTGAATATTAACCATGGCGCTTCGCCGTCCATCCCCGAAAAAGGAGCAACGAAAATAACGAGAAAATCGCGCACGTCGAAGGCGAAAAAAAAAGAGGAACGCTTGTAAGAACCTCCGTTGTGAAAGCATTATGATGTAAACGAAAGTGAACTCTTTGATTATCGTCGCGGACCGTCCGTCATTATCGTTTTTTTTGTTTATTTTAAAAACGTGGATATTTATCGATATAAAAGTACACAACGTTGAAATTAAGTTGTATCAAAATTGTATCGGTTGTTGCCGATCCAGGTACGCGATCTTTTCGCCGAAAATTAATTTTGAACCATAACAAGTTCATTATATTTAAAATTAATATTACTTAAATTTTTCTGTACATAATATAAACGACTATTGAATAGATGGCATATTTCGTCATGAACTCGAGCGACAATGACGTCACACTTTACAATGGCAATTATCGTAATGTGTCAAATTCAATATCGAACGTGCAAAATGAAAATTTATAGTTTGGACAATAAAAATAGACGTCCAACGATCGAATAATTGAAAATTTGCCGAACGTTAGTGCGACGTACTCGTAAATCAACATCCCCGTCACCGAACAATATAACGTTTCGAACGATCCTTTTATTTTTATCGGAGCGGTTTTATCAGTCGGCGTTGATGTAAATTGGCGGCGGGCAAAGTGTTGAATTATAATTTACGATTATTTAGGACAAAGCCTTAAATCACATCGGGAATAATCCCCTTAGGCCTCTCCCCCTGGGGGGGCCTCTATTTCATATCGTTAATGTCTCCGAATATGTCTCAATATCGCGGCAGGACACATGCACATCGGTCCTCTTTATGGCCCTCAAATATTTATATTATTTACATATATCACGTTTTACTGTTGTCGAAGTGCCCGTAACCCATGGGTGCACCATGAGATCGATTCGTCCGTTATCGCTTTTATGTGTGTTTTATGAAAAGGGGTCTTCTATTCGTTCAGGATTAAGTCTCGACCCATATCATCGAACGAGTCGGAGGTTTTCTTTTGAAATTTTGCAGATCCGTAAATCTTGTTTTTATGAACAATTAACGACTTTACAATCGGTTCTTTTCTCGAGAAAAATATCGTGAAAATATTTGCGATTGTGATTTCGTAAAATTTTCTATTTTCATCTATTCGAAGAAATAAAAGCGAAAAACACATGTTTTATTTGTTTGTTTTGTATTTGACATCGTTTTCTGTTCTTAGAATGTACTAACTGTATCGTCAAAATATATTTTTTATTGTATTGGTCGTAAAATAAATTAGATCCTGTTATCGAAACGGTATTATTGTGTTATTTATGATAACTGAATGATATGATCATATGGTGTCGATATGCAATTTTTCTTGTAATGCCGTTTATAATTGTATTTTTTTTATATCAATATCCTTTTGTAATTTTTTTAATGGTTGTGAACATCAGGAGCAGTTTAAATTTAAATGATTATTTCATACATTCTATACTCGTTTAAAATAATTACTCGTGATGACAGGAAATATCAAGTGGATAGTTGAAGTACATAGAACAGTGTTAACGATATCATTAAGATTTAATGGCAATCGTTGTCAATGATGCGAACGGAGCTTTGTTTGATGTATCGTTTCCAAGAAAAAACTTATGTAATCAACCTAGACTTTGAATTTTTTTTAAATTAAATATTAATTATTATCGGTTCTCATAAAAAGAATATTAAATTGTTATTTATGACACGTAAAATGGTTACTCCTGGTTTGACAAATAATCAATTATATTTTTTCATTGCGAAAGCAGTTGACTTTATGTGAAACGAAAGGATTCGACATCACCGTGATAAATATTAAATATGAAGGACGTCGTGTACGAAATTTGTAAAATTTTCTTACCATTTATTTTTATATCAGTCATTTGTCGCATTATACATTTCAATATGCACTTGTATATTTGTTTTTAAAAATTTCTTTCGACATAAATTCGTGATAGAAATCAATACGACTTTCACAATATTTACCATAAGCAATATAATTCAAATAATTTATATGCAATTTTTATTTCATAGAGAAATTTTTAAAGGGTCATATTTTATCAGATAATTAAATACACATGTACGTTTTCATATTAATACATTTTTTTGGTAACGCTAACCAGCCACACCTTTATTTTAATTTCATTATATAATTTGTTGACTGTCACTAATTCCACCACAAAAACATCATCATCCCGTCGAAAAAATATACGACTCAATGTACTATTATAAAATCCATCGAAAAACTGTAACGGATTTCCGAACGACAACAACATTCCACATCAACACCACGATACAAAAGCGCACTAAACTTTTACTATTCAACATCGAACAATCCTCCGTTCCGGGACATAAACCATACCCGGCACACACACACACACATTGTTGCCGGGACCGGGAATAAAACGCGTCTATTAAAACCGAACAATTACCCCATGCTTATATCGATCTCGAAGGATCGAACGCCCACGCGCTCGGATGCGATCCGATTGTCGATGGCCGAGGACGAGCCGATTCCGTGTACGAGATAAAACCAGTAAACCAGGCCCTGTAATTATTAGTCCCTGCACTCACTTTACCCGGTCTTATTTATGGCACTTCGCACCGTAAGATGGCTTAATACGCCTCCCAGTTTCACACTTTTCTCGTCTCGTCTCGCTTACGAGGTGTAATTTCACGTCTCGGGGCCGGTTCGCCAGTTCACTTCCTTGGATATTTAGATTGATGATGTCGAAAATTCATCTTTCTCGATTGTTCGGTGTCGATGTGGTTTTTCGTTTTTTTCCAAAACTTTCGTGGCCGATGACTCGTATACGTGTCATGAAAAATTTTCGCGAAGATGACACATGTATATGTCACAGTTCAAATGTAAACATTTGTTTGTTTGCACTCATGCTAGTTTGGGTATACCCAAACTATCGATTTTAGTTTGAATGTCAACTGTGAAACTGTCATAAGTATCATGCTTGGGTTAGGTCGGGTTAGCGTTTTAGCTTAAGTTGTGAAAACATGATCAAAACAAACTCTCGAAGTTCAAACTGACACGACGTGTATTTCTCGATCATTAGTTGATATACAAATTTCCACCTTAATTTAGCATAATAGCGGTATCTGAGTGCAAATAATTTAAATTATCGTATCACATTAAAAATTAGACTAGAGCTATTACAAGGTGTATAAACAGACTAGTTTATTCGTGCATAAACGAAGTGGACACTCAAACTGTAACATATATATGACATAATTGTCCAGCGGCTATTATCCGCTAATACTGCGCATGCGCCCAAACTCATATACAGTATTAACGGATAATAGCCGCTGGGCGATTGTGATACATATGTATCATCGACTATCCGCGCAAAAAATTTTCATGACACGTATACGGGTTATCGGTCACGAAGTGATCACTTTATGATATCGAAAAATTGTGTTATTATATCGGAAAATTGCATCTACGAATGTACAATAGAATAGATAAAATATTATGAGACATAATGAATCATCTTATCGTTAGGAATACATATGTGAAATAAAATGTAGTTTATGTTTGGATAAAAGTCGGTTTTGGAGTTGGGATGGAGTATTCGGGGTATGCGCGTAGTTTTGTTTTTCCGGCTGAAATATGTGGAAAGTTGAAGTGTTCGTGTGCGCTTTCAAAAGGGCGTGCTCGTAATGGTCGTATTTTATTTTTTGTGTCTGTTAATTGAATAATTTGTGAATCGTACGGGTGGAGAGAAAACCAGCAAAACCCGTGTCGGAGGCGGCAACTCGACCGAACAGTTATCTCCAATCGCATTTTGCATATTAATTGGCCATCTTGCGCCGACAGTTGCGTGCAATTTTTTTTCGCATATGCCCAATTGACATTTTCGACGTTTGTCGAAGAAATCCGTCGATTTGTCCTTATTTAGCCTCGATCGAGTTGTCCGAATTTCGCATAAAGTGTACTTACGCAAGAATTTGACGCGTAAAAGCGCACGTTTCGTAAAGTGTCGTTGCAAATCAACATTTAAGGATTATTTCGATCATATTTTTTCTTCGGATGAAATTGATAATATTCTCGTTTCTGACTTTGTCGGGTCGTGTTTATAAATTTCGGACTTGTGGCCTTTCGCGACGGAGATTTGTCGAAAAAGCTATAATAAAACACATTTGCATTTGTATGGGGGTCGACCGAGTCAGGGGTGAATCGTTCATTTTTATGACTCGGCTGTATATATAATTTGTTTTTTATTGAAGCGTAATATATTCGTGATATAAATTTAATATAGCTATGCCGTCCACGTATTTCATACACTAAGGGGGTATGCTTTGGCGATCGTCGTTCATCGTGTCCTCGAACGTCTCATATTTTAAGGATTTCTCCAGTCGCAAAGTGAAAGCACTACAAAAGGATCGCCCTCGAAATGCATTAAACATAGACGTCGAATTAAACCCGATGCATCGCTTGTCCATCGAAGACCTCCCATTTCGCACCGCGGGGAACTCGCGAGTTCAACAACGTAAACATCATATAAATAAGACAAGTACGCGAACACGAAAGATTGAATTCACCTCCCGACGTTCAATCCGCTCGAATTGCACCTCGGGGCTTTTCCATTCCGAATAAGTTTGAAATTTCGCATTCAAATCCGCGCCGAACAACACCGGACCGAATCCTCGGGCCAATTAGCGTTTTAATTGCACGCCCGTTTTAAAGCCACCGATAGAGAGATAATAATTGGAGATGGCAATCGGTCGTGTTTTATTTGAACGGACCGAACTCAAACGCCGTATCCTTGCATACAAATTGGTTTTCTGACCATCGCTGCAGGTGTGTCCGTAATAATTTTCGCCGACAATTAGACGCTGACTTGTCCCGAAGTTAATACGATGTATATTTTTTATTTATTTAACAACGCATTTGTATCCAGAGTTTTTTTTTTTTTGAAAGAATAGCTAATCTCTAAATCTCGTACGGTAAATTGGATTGTGCTAGAATCGACGTATCTAATTCTGTGTCCTGAGAAAGCTCGTTGTACCGGATAAGACTTCCTCAATGGATTGTCACTGGAAGAGACCTCGGGGTGTGCTGTCGACAGATAGAAGAGAAGAAAGAGGCGTTGTGTCGTATATACAGATAACAAAAAGCTGGAGCGTGGGAGAGACGAGAGTGCCACCCAACCCAGAATTGTCCTGCTTCGGTCCACAATGGTGATTCTTCGAGCGCTTCCCTCTTATCGGCACGATTGCCTTCAGTTCGGATTTTCAACAGTCATCGTGGCACGGACCGTAATTCACTCGGATGGTACATCCGAGGGACTCTCGCTTCGGATCGACGATCAATCATCTTTTTATGTAGATCTCGATGCTTTCTTTGATTCGGTCGAAGAGAAAACGCGGAAACGGATCGACGCGAGCGTTAATGAACCCACTTTTCGATGTAGCTCGAAAAGACCGCCATTAATCCGAGGAGGGAGAACGTTGACAAAACATTACCCACCCGATTTAATTAGCCGGTATAATTCCTTGTCTTGTACGCGTTGCCCACACTGGGTTTTCTTACTTTTTTGATTTATAAGACCGAGGGACTGGTTTGTGATTCATCTTTTAATTTTAATTTGTATATTTATAACGGATTAGAGGTATTGAATTCACATTCACGAGATAAAATCGTTTCCTGATGATAGCATCTCGAGATTTTCGATTCTTCTGTGAAGGCTTTTGAATGTACGAAGGCCGCATGTTCCTCGGGCTATATTTACCGATCACCTTCTTCCCTTTATGTGTACAGACATTTAACACCTAGATTTTGCCCGGGGCATTTTGTAGATTGTATCTTTCGCGAGGAAACACTATTCGAATCACGCATTCGTAGATCGGTATCGCGTAAACGCACCGTTCGTTGTTTTAACGATCTTTTTAACGACTTAATTGCGAACAAGTTTGCGAATTTCAATCGTAAATCACATAATATCAAAAGAATTGAGCTCGCACCTCAAATAAAAAAAAATCTTCGATGTTTCACACATTTCAACGGCCAGTTTTTGCGTAAATGGCGCGGTCAAGGCCCCAGTTCGATTTCGCAGCTGAAAATCGAAAGTGCGTGGTTCGCTACAATAAGAAAAAAGTTATTCGTTTTATCGGAAGAGGTATTTTTAAATGCAGTCGGCGAAAATAAGAACACGAAGAATTAATGAAACCGGATCGTGCAGTATTGAAACTTCGTACCGTTCGATTTGCGCATGATGTAACTGCCGTATGGGTTTTATTTTGATTTCGCGTAACATTTCTAAAGATAAAAACAATGTATTTCTGTAAAAAAAAAAAAGCTGAAACGTATTTTTGCGGCGGCTTTATTCAAATTTTTAAAAGTGTGCGAGTCACGTTCTCGCGCGAAATGCGCTTAAATGTTTTGGCACACGTCTGACTTTTACTATCTTTTGGAGATTTTTACGTTCCATTAAAATTTGCATCGGGTGTAAGTTCCCGACGGGAACAACTTTAAAATTAAAAATAACGCGAAAAATGTAATGCGAGTCAAAGAACTCGACGCTAATATAACTATTCTGACGTGCCCATTATGCTCTGCGCCGCCACTAAAGTTAGAATGAAAAATGTACTTTGCATAAAAATAAGTGCGAAAAGAGGAGGATCTCCGGCGATTTTCGACAATGTCGCTTTCGTGGCACAATGGTCGAATTGGATATGGCCATGTGTCGTTTCGAATTTCCGATGCGCTCCGAACGACGAGCACTTGACTGATTGCGTTATGTGCAAGTCATCAATTTCTGGTCACATCACTTTTTGACGTCCATCGCGGTGTCTACGACCTCGTTTGTGGACTCTCCGCATCATATGTACATACATTGTTTGCGGGTTTTGAATTTTGTTTGTCTTTTTTTCGAATTTTGTCTGGAACGTGTCGACAGAACCGTGTGAACGCTTTTTGATGCACGATTAATGTGATATCGATATAATGCATTTTAATTATCATAATCATTGCACTTATACAAATACTAAACAATGTCTTAATTAACCTTTCCTTACCGGTGATGTGTATCTTCTACACATTGCTCTAATAACCACCAATATCTCTATAATTATAATAAATACAAGGTTAAGATTTTAGGTATTTCTCCATAATATATTTACGTATTGATTTAAAAAATAATATTAATAATAATCAGAATTTATCGAGCACATCCAAGCTATTTTGTGAACAAATTCGTGTAAAACACAGCGTCGAGCTCAATGTACGTACATATTCGCATCTCACTCTTGCATATTTCACTATAGAAGTGCGATTAGCTCAACGTTCTCAGTCGTAAGTGGGGGGCGTTCCCGTCTTTAGTGCGCAGTGGCTTTCGAGCTCGCAACTGGAGTAGACCTATGCCCATTTCGTGAGCGTTGCCAGATGATTTTTTAATGAATTCAGCTAATAAATCACAATCATTATAATATTTTACTTCAATTATAATTAATTAAGGGGATTAGCTATGAATGTTTTTATTTTTCCGATTTTAAATCGCTAATTTTCGAATATGTAGTGACTACCCAACACCGGAACGCGCGGTTTTTTTTCAGCACCGTAAGGGAAAGGTTAAAAAACCGAAACTTTCATCGAAAAAGCTAAAGTCTAAAAAGCTTTCAGACTCATCAATCCACATAGCTTCCACCGACAATGCAACCCATTTAAGCCCCGACGCGGAATCCCGCCAGAGAATCGGCCATGCAACAAACAGAAAGCGATCCTCCAGATTACCCGCGCACAGAAGCCTCCCCACAACCTCCCATAATACACAATTCATAAAACGAACGGTTTATAGAACGGTCGTGCTCGTCGGACCGCAAGGCGCTCGCCAGTAAATCTGAGCCGGCCACCGGTGCATGTGGTCGGGTGGTGGGTGGTGAGTGGGTGGGTGGTGGGTGGTCGGGCTGCCAATGGGGTTGAATTAATTGCAGTTGGCTCGGGGCTAAATTGAAAGTCGGCTTCCATTCGGTGGGTGTTTCTTTTGAAAAATTCCCGGGAGCGTCGCTTGATTGATTGCGTACATGTACGCGGGATTGATGGGGGTTCGTCTTGTGGGATTTTTTTTTTTGATGTGTCGCATCAATTTTGGTAGTTTTTGGATTGGATGTGTGGTTTGGTGTTTTGTTTTTTTTTATGATAGAATTTTATTTTGAGCGTAAGCGTATTTTATGATGCTGACTAGGGATGTTGTTATGGGTATTTACCGGAAAATGAACCAAATAACAGTATGGTAGTATACCGGTAAATTTTCCACATTTATCGATAAATATTTTTTTATAGTATATAGGTTCGATGTTAATAACATCGGCTGTGATTTTGTCAAGAAACGGAAAACGAAAAAATGTGAAAACCCGATTGTGTGAACCCGAAATGTGTACCCGATTTGAATATTTAATTAATAAAATCATAATAGTTCATTTGTTATTTGTTTGTGACATAAGCAAAACTAGAGGTAGAGGTTCATATATATAGGGGATTCAAATATCATCATTCATCGTCATAATCATCAGTTGCGAGCGTCATCAAACAGACGAACACACAGAAATCCGCTATTATATATAGGGAATGTTTCGAATATTTTTGGAAAATGTTGATTTAAAAAAAATTTAAAGTCGTTTTTTAAAGTATTTTCAGTTTTTCGTTTTTCCGGCTTTTCCTGGTTTTTATTTAAAATTTAATAAAAATAGTTTTAAAAAAACCCCGGATTATTGGTAAATAAAAATTGTTATATATCTGACAATCCTTATGCTGAGCATGAATAAAATAGAGATATGTACATGTATATATGCATTATTATGTTCGTATTCACTCTTTTGGTTCATTATATAATTTTATTCTTTCGCTCGTCATTAAAATGAATAAGGTTGATTTTATATGAAATTAAATTTCAAATTCAATTATCAAAGTCAAAATTTATAGAACTTACAGAATAAATCTTCAATTTTGAAATTTGATTGAATGCATCGAAACTTTAGCCTATCTCCAATTTTTATATGTTCACCATAAATTTTTCTCTGGAACATATCTCTCGTACGAAAAAGGATTGGATGTATATAAAAATGACCAAACAATCAATATAATATTATATTTAAATTTATGCTAAGAAATGAATCAATAATAAACCATTCGTTCAAAACGACATCAATGCTAAACCGAACGTTTCTCGTTTTCCAAGGAAGCGCGTCCTCGACGAGATTTCCTGCATTTCCACTCACGTTCCGGTCTCGAGAATAATTTATATGCGACAGAGAATGGAAACCTCATCCCTGGATCATTAGGATCGATCGTCTGGATCGTTTGCGGTCGTGGACTAATCGAATCGATGCAAATTTACACGATTGTGAAATTCCTAGCCGGGTATCCCCGGGGAGGATTCAGCCGTAGACAATGACGAAGGTTGTTGCGTCAATAGAAGGTATTAAATTTGAGAGACGTCGCTGCGAGGGCCGGTATTAAATGATTTAGTGGTTGAATGTGAATTCGATAGTTGTATGGTCGGGTCTGGGTTTGTATAGTTTTCAGTTTTGATAAGTAAATTTGTATGATTTCTAAGCGTTTGTGCTTTGAATAATTCACCGACGCATATTGCGAAAGTTTCGTGTGCTTTCGGAACGGTTGGGAAAAATTTCGCATTTCTACTTTTTGATTCCAGTTTGAAATTCTGCTTCGTTGATAATAGATTCTTTCTAAGAGAAGATTGCAGATCCATGAATATAAATTTGCGACGGTTGAAAGATAAAGCGTATCTATTTTTTTCCGACTTCAAATTTCAGCTTTTCTTGTTTGCCGCAAAAAAAAATGATCGTCTCGTTTCATAAAGGAAATACCTTCCATTTCGAAATTATGTCTCGAATCGTAAACATCTACGTAATTAAATTTTTCAGATTATTCTACTCGGAATAAAACCTTATCCTAGTAATAATAAAATACATTCCTTTCAGAATTATATGAAAATACATATATTTTGAAAAGGTGATTTTTTTATTAATACACTTTCATACGGGAAAAATCGTGAAAGGTCACGTATATTTGCATATCTATTTTCGATATAGGGTGAACTTAAAGTATACATAAAATATGATATATTTAATAGAAGTGCTAGCCCAGGAAGCCTAAGTCAATAAACCTTTGATGTTAGTGTACTTGGCAGGACGGGAAAAGTACAAAGCGACTCAAAAAGACACTGAAAATCTTTCGCAGAAACGCAAAAGGATATTACTTTTAATAATACCGCCGGATCGTTGTCCGAGAAACAATAAAACGAAATACAGAGAGTTACCGAATTGCGCGAATTTGAATTACACGGATTTCAATAAACGAATATATTTTCAAAATGAAAGATTTCAATACAACTACATCGTACCGATCAGAAATATATAATACTATTTTTCCTATTTAAACAGACTATTTCGTATTGAAATAATTCGACCATTTCGTCGAGAAATCATCAAACTGTAATTTCAAACTTCTTAGAATTGTCGAAATTGAATCGTCGTATTGTTCAATCGGAAAATATCGAACATGACAATATGAAAAGTTTTAACTTAAGCGCCCATCGAAAGGCATTAAATTTTCCCGCCGCCTTTTCTCACTTCGGCAGGAAAAATAGAGAGCAGGTGTACCAACATATATATCGGGCGCTCATTTACATTTTTATGGCTGCTCTCGTTTGGCAAACGAGTTCTCTCTCTTTCGTATAACCGGGATATTGCACGAAATCTTATACCATAGCTTCTACTTAGGACGACCGTACTCGATCGCCCGACAAATCGCATACTATATTTTGTTTTTTCAATTTTTTACTAAAATAACAATATTTTTATTAAATTTTAGTTTTTGTACTGACACATAGATGGCATTATTAACTTATAATTAGTGAACATAAATCTGTCGTTCGAATTAAAAATGAAATATTTATGTTTTCAGAAGCTGTTTTGAAGGAACGAGCAAGATGAGAGGTCACAACGGCAAAAGGTTAGTGATTTATTTGTTCAAATTAATTTTAAGTGTGTCTGTGCAAAGTTTCGTAATAACAACACGTTGGAAAGTCGTTTTGTGTAATTGTTGTATAATATTTAACTTGCTAAACGCACGAATGTGCGTCTTCATGAAATGAATGTTTGAATAATCTTGTTACGTTGTAAAACTTAATCTATTTAATTGTATTAACCTCGTTATATGAATTTTCGTCAACTTCTCGTTATTTGTGGATTACGCTTTGTTGCGAAAATTTAATTTTGGATGATGTTTATTTTTGTTTTGATACGCACAAAAAATAGAGGACGAAAGAATATTTAAAATATTTCAATTTTTTCTCAGTATTTCTAACAATTTTCTTTCTGCGATATAATTTATTTCAAGGGTCACATATATATGAAAAAAACTACTTTTTATTATACTTATAAAACGGATGATTGAATCAAAAGATTTTTTATTTCATATTAGCACAGAGATAAAATTGTGAATTCTGTTTCAAAATGTTGAATTTTCATTTTACCCGACTTAATTAAAAAATTAATTACTTATGTTAAAAAAATATTTTATGAAAATTGGATTCGTTTTTAACTGTGCGTTTTAAAACATAATCTTAATTAATTAAAATGAAAAGTATCACCTTTCATTAGCATTGCATGCATAAAAATTTTCAATTTGAAATATTTTCCCGACGCAAAAGAGCAAAGGCTAAATTTTATATAAGTCACATACCCTCGCCGACAAACCCTATTTAAATTATTTGAAAGTATATTTATGAAAAGAGTAAAACATTTTCTGAAATTACTCAACCACTTTCGCATTATATACAAAACACATTCGAATTCCGAAACGCTTAAATATGTGCACTAACATGCGAAAATTCCATTGTCGCGTTGTACATTTAACAATGGCAATCGAAATTCCACACTATCTGAATAATTATTATTCCAATTTGATTATAGGAAATTGTATTGATTCATGATTATTCAAATACGAGTTGAAATTTTTTTCAAATTTTCAACGTGGAAATACAATCCGGCTTAATAACCCGAGATGCTTTCATTGCATGGAACGTGCACGGTTCACCATGACAGCGTTCTACTAATGAACACTACATATGTTTTTCGAAACTATTATATATCAGGACGGTATCGTGTTAATACATATATATAGTATTTTATGAATATTTTATACTTTTCAAATAAATTTATTATAACGATGCATTCCAATATTTGAAAAAATACGTTCTAATAAACAGTTCAAATTGATTAAGGACGATATCGTATCAATTAGGATAAAAAAATTATTCTTCTTTTTATATAAATACGCCTCTATTACAGATTCGTGAAATTATTTTCGATTAATAAAAATTAGTACTTTCACTACAGATATCTCCTTTATATAATAGCGGATTTCTGTGTGTTCGTCTGTCTGTCTGTGTCGATGACGCTCGTGACTTTTTTTTTATGATGATGATGATGATGATCATATGTCGTAATTGTGTCAATAACAAATGAACTGGTTTTATTAATTAAATATTAAATATTCAAATCGAGTACGGGCATTGGATAGCTTCTACTTACCTCTGGCTTCGCCTATATGTCACAAACAAATAAGAAAAGAACTGTTTTGATTTTATTAATTAAATATTATATATTCAAATCGGGTACACATTTCTAGTTCACACAATCGGGTTTTCACATTTTATCGTTCTTCGTTTCTTAACAAAACCACAGCCGATGTTATTAACATCGGTCCTATATACTAGTTAATAAATAATTCCACATCCTCTCAAAAGATGACCGTACTATGTCGGGTTACTCCTAGTTTTATTTGCATATAAATGCATGTAAACTGTTTTTCTTAATATTTCCACAAGTGACAAATGTCGTTTAGCACTATTTACTACTGAGCCCCTCATTTGAAATAGAAAATATTTAATTTTGAGATTAAAAATATTTCATTTGAAATAGAAAGTATTTGGTTCCAAGTAGAAAACATTCAACTTGCAATAAAAAAAATGTATATACAACAGATTCAAAAGTCAAAAAAAGTTTTTAAACGCATCAATGAATAAATTAATCCTTCATTGAATAAAAAATATACTATTCATCTGGTAAAAATTTCAAAAAATACACTAAATCAAATTAGTTTCAGAATTTTTTTCACATAAAAGATTCCAACCCTTCATAAACCCGAAAACACAAAACCGCCGCTCTTCCACGATCTAGTTAAACACCGACCGTTAACCCTTCCGGTTACATACACACGTTAGCGGCAACCGTTTGTCCCATGTATGCAAAATTATAATGGTCTTAATTACACGGCGCCATTTGTCCGACCGGCTGCTTTACGGCCGCGGCAAGAAAATGGCCGCCGAAAGAAAAGCGGCGGGAAAACCGCGGCCGTATATCAGTTTGTTTAATTTGTATTAATTTATGGCGGCCGCTAAATAAATTCGCCCGTTTCCGTTTCTCGGACGTATGAATTATTCAAACGGCGTCGGTTTGCTAGACGTTTGTCTTTTTTGTTGTTGTTGTTTCGGCGGATTTGTTTTCGATGTAAATTTTGCGATGAAATTATGGTTTTTTTGTCGAAGTGCGCATCAGTCGTGATAATCGAATTTTTAATATTGGATCCTTTTGTGCCGATTTGATATTTTTCAATTTTTTCGAAATGGATTATGTTTTTATGTTGATATAAATCGGTTTGTGCAGTTTTTCGGTAAAATGAAATAACCTTAATGGCACTGTTATAAATCGACGTTTTCTATCATTAAATAATTCAGATATTAATACAAAAGTAATCTAAACATTTTATGTGTTTAATATCAACCAAGTATCGCTAAAATTTTGAATATATTATATTGATGTATAAGATAGTAAAAATGCATATTGAATTTTTGAATACTCTAATTTTTATCGATCATCAAAGTTAATCTAACATTTAAAACGATCATTTTATGGATTCATCTCCGTCAATTAATCGTATACTAATGATTTAAAACAATTTGCACATTTAACATATTTTACTATTAAAAAATATAGTTCAGAATAACAACAAAAATTCAATTCCAAAATCATTGAATTAGTCATTGGTCATAAAATCCCTGCATTATTGAATCACCAGTTGATTTACCGGTAAATGACCCAAAAAATAGTAATAGATTTTATTTTTATCGGTAAATAAAAAGTTTTATATTTTTTAATATTTCGAATATTTTTGAAAAAATTTATATAGGTTAACGAATTTTTTTTTTTGGTTTTTTATTATTTTATTCCGGATTTTATACAAAATTTAATTTACCGGTAATTAATGAAAAATATACTGGATTACCGGTAAATGAAAATTACAATAAATTTGGCCTCCCTATCACAGACTAATCAACGAAAATTTCCATACATAATTCCCAAATTCGAACATCAGAATTGCATTTTCCATTTACAAATATCTAAACTGCATATAAGAAACGATAAAAAAAAACAACATTTTCCAAATTTATTCAAAAAAAATCAATATACAAAGCAAGCCGACACGTTCACAGCTCGCATCCTCAAAATCCGCATACCACCCGATATTAGAATGCCCCTAAGCCTCACATTTTGAGAAGCGCTGGTTCCGTGCGGTCGTAAGCCACACATGGAATGGGTCGGCGTCCAGGAATGCTGATGGGCGCGCCATGCTGGCCATATTGGATTTTTATCCAGATTTTATTGGATTCCTGGGCACATTCTGGGTGTTGTTAAAACACTTCGACTTTATTTTGCATGTCGGCCATGTTGACGTCGCCGCCATGAATCGATACATTATATTATTTCGGGTTATTGTTATTGTTGGATGTCGGGAGGGGTTCGTATTCTGTTGTGTTTTATTTAAGGGTTTTTATTTCATATATTATATATTAGAAACTAGTATATTAGTATAAAATTAAATCTATGCAAAAATATTTTATAACCGTTCCGTTGCGAAAAGACGATGCCCGTTTGTTATATATAGAGGATAATGTATAGGCCCGATGTTGATAACATCGGCTGTGAATTTATAACCATA
>JAOXNN020000055.1:6809791-6836565 GCA_028571205.2 Hydropsyche betteni | reverse complement strand
TTGTTAAGAAACGGAAAACGATAAAATGTGAAAACCCGATTGTGTGAACCCGAAATATGTACCCGATTTGAATATTTGATATTTAATTAATAAAATCAAAATAGTTTATTTGTTATTTGTTTGTGACATATAGGCTACCCGATGCCCGTACTCAATTTGAATATATTTAATAAATAAAACCAGTTCATTTGTTATTGACACAGACGTCTGTCATCGGTGATTATATACATGTATAGTACCGTTTTTGAAGATTATCAATATTGAAGAAGCGGATTTTACTCATAATAACATACGTATTGTTATAGATTTTTTTTGTTTTATGAAGTTTTTTTAAGGTTTCGATGAACTCTGTTAAAAATTTGACTAGTCATCTTGACCGAGTGATCGCAGACACTTGCCTGATGATGCGTTTGCTGTCGTCACGTTCGCAATCATTTTGAAGCTTTATTGAGTCTAGGTTTTTTGCATAAACATATTTTTTTATACGTCTGCTGCGTAGATTGCGTATTATAATATGTACTTTCTAATATGTAATAAAAAATCTATTATAAGATACTTATTTTCGATTACGTTTCTTATACGCTTTTTGTTCGTTTCGCAGATCGAAAGTACAGCTAATTAAGATACACCCGCCTTACTTTTTTGTCTTGAAATTTCAAAAATAATAAAAGAGCACACAAAAATAAATTGTTTGCGAAAATTCAGCGTTTCCGTATAGCATACAGTTCTCCTATTTTTGTCGCGATGGGTCAATGTCTCCGCTCGTGAAATTGTTCGAAATTGTCGTTTCGATAAATTACGCGATCCGTATTTGGTGGATAATTCAATTTAAAAATTGACAGCGAAATTTCCGCCCTAATAATTTGAATGACTTTTTAATGAGGATACGTCCCATTATGCATTGATGAAAAGCAATTAGAAACGTCTCTATGATAGGCGACTTTTTCAGTGTACCGTTTCCACGCTGAAAATTTATTTCAATTCCGCAATTTCGCACATATATATTTTCGATGAAACTTACATATATTTTTTTCAGTCTGACACATAATTAATGTGTGTCATACGGGCGTGGCTTTTTCTACGTCTGAAAAGAACATGCCTTTTCCTCGTACGTTTTCGAAAAACGACGATTTTCCTTTTTTTCACGCATATTTGGCAAAATCGTAGACTTTATGATTTATCCGGACGAAAAAATGGAGCGAAAAAGCTCAGGAAGTCGTCTTTTATCCTTTTTTGTTCAGCTGGTGGTTTTTCGGGATCCTTTGAAAAGGAAAACGTTTAAATTCGAAAGAAAACCGACTCGTTCGACATAGCAGGTGGTGATACGGCGGTCTCCATTTGTTCAAATTTGGATTCCTTTGAAGATTTTTCTCTTATTGCCCGATTCGAACGGTATTTCGCGGGAATGTCCGAGACGTGAATTGTTTCAGGAATTTCAGACATCGGTCCGACCCGGCGGAGATTTACGATATTTTCTTTCAAAATACCCCGTTCTATAAATTGAAAGCGAATTTGTTTATTTACAAATCCAATACGTACTTTCTCAAAATCCCCGATAAACATAGCCTTTTTTTTTAATTTCATTTAAGCAACTCTGAACATACTAACCATAAAACATTTTATCTAACCATTACTTACAAATTAACGTTCCGGATTATATCAATCGATGATTCATGAATCCGATTTAAAAAAACTGCGAAACGGCAGACAGCGAGGAGACGAAGCAAAACGAAGCAATCGAAGTGCACAAAGATCGTCGTCCCGTGTGAAAAATCACAGTTGTCACTCGTCGGACGGGTAGTCTGCCATTTTAAAAGAATCTCCGAGCACCGAATAAATCACCTCTCGCGCGCTTTCAATTAGTCTCCATTTCGTCCCATTTATCGCGAAACGCCGCCGAACACCGACAAGACGCGAATTTCCCGCCAGTTTTCCTTCTGGGAATTATAATTTCGATTGTGCTTCTCGAAATTGTGTCTGGATTTTGTTTTTTGGGTGAACAGGGCTGCGGTTTTTGAATCGATTTTAAAATTTTTTTGATTGATTTTTGTATGGTATATGTAAATGTGTATCGAATATTTAATGTGATGTTTTTCAGATTGGTGAATTATAGATTTTTTTTAAGTGAGATAATAAAGTCGGGAAAAACGTATAATTTGATGTTCGTACGTACTATAATTTTTTTTTTTTAAATAGTAAACCGTCATATAACATCGAGATAGGTTCGATGTTATAGGGGGAAATATAGGGAAATCAATAAATGAAACATTTAAATTTTTTTTTTTGGACATTTTTACGTGTTAATTGCTTGTTTCAAATACATTCGAAAAAATAAAAAATAAATGCATTTGAAAAAAATGATATTATAGAGGGGACTGTACTGTACTGTGTACTGTAGTTAGAATTTTTTGTAATAATTTTGAAATACAAATATTTACTAAATACCAAATTAATTTAGTATATATCAAAAATTTTCAAGTAACTTTACGAATAATAAAGAAATCTTTTAATTTTCCAAAAATCATTTTGGACAGTACATATATCAATTGAGATATGAATAATTTTAAAATTTATCTTGACACTTGTATTTTCAAAACATAATTGCAGCGACTTTGAAACAATTTTAATTCGGAATTCAACGATAAAATTTCGCAAAATGAAAGCGAGAATCTCTCACGTGAAAACCTTACAAGAAAATCGTAAAGAAAAACATAGAAAACCACTCATTTCCACAAAATCGCACAACCACAATACATCATCTGCAGAGTATTCAGAATTAGCGTAAACTTTCGCGGACATAACAATGTCCGCGCCTGCCAAACGTTTATCTTTCCGATCTTTCCATCCAGCCACCTATACAAAGTGGACGTTTATAGTTCGCACTTGAAAAACGGCGATAATAAAACTCGTCTAATTTTGAATTCGCGTAAAATACGCAATCGATTCAGAGTTCGTTAACACCGCAATGTTTTTTTATCTAGGGAATTTTTTTTTTTTTTTAAACACTTCAAAGACTGAACTGAACGTAATGAATGAAGTCGATAGTCGATTTTTCGCTGAAAGTGTTTTTCTAAACATATAAAAATGGATGTTTGTATATATAAGTCACAGTTCAAGTGTTCACTTTTGTTTTACTTTTGTTGTTCGTACTAGTTTGGGTATACACAAACTATCGATTTTAGTTTGAATATCAACTGTCAAATTTTATCTACATATAATATAATTGCGTCTAAACTAAAAACAGACTTCATAAGTATTATGTTTGGGTTAGGTTGGGTTATTTAGTTTGAGTTGTGAAAACGTGTTTAAAACAAACTCTCGAAGTTCAAACTGACACGACGGGTAGACACTATGCGTATTTCTCGATCATTATTTGACATACAAATTTCCACCTTATCCCTTATATATAATCACGGATTTCTGCGTGTCTGTTCGAATGACGCTCGCGACTTTAGATATTCTAATATGGTCTTTATGCGTATACAATTAACGTCTATAATGTGATGCTTATTAACTACTAACTACTAGCTTTACCTATATGACGTCTGGTGACAATAGCAAACGAACTATTTTGATTTTATCAATTAAATATTCAAATCTGGTACGGGCATCGACTTATTATGTCGACTTATTAATCGATGTTATTAACATCGGGCCAGTTAACTAGTTAAGCATAATTGCGTTATTTTAGTGCAAGTGTATAATTTTTAAGCATCATATTATAGACGTTAACTGTATACACATATAAAGACCATATTCGCGAAAAAGTCGCGAGCATCATCGAACAGACACACAGAAATCCGTTATTATATATAAGGGACACTTCGAAATAATATATAAATAAAATGTTCATTTGACGATTCTATAATCGGCCGTGTTGGAAATATCCGAGACGCGCGTCAAGGACCAAAAAGGTTCGAATTTGCGACGCGTCCGCTCGCCAAATGGGCGGTCGAAATTAGGCGGTATGCCCGCAAATAGTTGAATGAGAGATCCCGCAGGATGACAAACGACTGCACGCTCGGATGGAATTTCCCGCCTTTTTTCCGCCGAATTTTTCGCATCTTGACAGTTTTTTTTGTGTTCGTTTCAGCCGGACGAGACTTTGGCGCGGGCCGTGAAGCTGACTTCGCGCGAGAGGAGGTTCATCAAGTTCGCCTCCGTGGAGTACGATGGCCAGCTTTACATGACTCCTCAGGACTTCCTCGAGTCGGTCGTCGAAGCCGAGCCTAGACGTAATTTGCGATTTTTTTATCTTAACCGAAAATTCGGTTGATTGTGAATTTTTTGTCTTATTTTGTTTTATTTTTGCAAAAAATTATTGGGTCGATATTTGAATAGTTTTCGGGTTAGTGTTTTTTTATTAGGTGGACAGTAAAAATTATAGTGATGCAAGTTTAATTGACAAGGTAGTTAAAAGTGCGGGGTATTGTAAGCATTAACCCATTACCTCCCACTGTACTCATATGGGTACACTTGTTAAAGGCGTGATTTCATGTTTTCCTATAATGATTATTAATGATGGAAGTAGTTACTCATTTCAACAATAGATGGTATTAGTAATCTATGGAAACAGTCAATATGGCGGGAATGAGATGATAACTGTCATTATTGTCAGTTTGTTTTTTTTTGTCGTGTACTCATGTGAGTACACTGGGAGGTAATGGGTTAGTTAAAAATCAAAGTACGTGTATTTAATTATCATCATCGTTTGAAATTCTGTTAGTTATCCGTTGCAGGACAAGGTATTATCAAAGAAATGCGATAGAATAAGCTATACCTTACCACGCTAGACCAAATCGTATGGTAAGGGGGATGTAACATAAGAGTCAATTTGCCTATACCAACGAAGAAGGCTCTCAAATCAAAGATACACATGTCTATCTGCTAGATTCTGTGGTCGCTGTCCACTAAGCATATCGCAATAACAACCAATTAGGCAGACGAGTTAGGGGCTGAGTAGACTGCGCCCTTGCTAACCATTTTGCGATCGCTATTTTCCTATATATAATATTAATGAAAGGACTTAAAGATTTGCGAAATTGAATATTTTTACCTATAAAGTATTTAGCAAAGCCCTAATAAAGCGTATTTAATCAAAATATTGTGATAAATTCCCAATAATACAAAAAGTTGTTATCTGTTTGTGCCGTCAAAAATATAACGATGTACACTGACCGCTTAGTATATGGAAATTTAATATAAATGTATTAACGTATAAACACTGATTGAATTAAGATATGGACCTAAAAAATGAGAGCTTTTTTTAGTGGTCCAAAATTTTTATTGATTAAATATAATTTTTATTTCCTTGTGACTTAATAGTTAAATAAAAATTTAGTTACATTGTCCGTTGAAGTGTGATATTTAGGTCGTGCAATTTTACGGCTTCGATCATCGTTCGGCTGTTCTGTTTCATCGTTTCGTACATTGTCCAGTGCCAATCAAAATTTATATAGCAATAAGCAATTGTTGCTTACGCGATCAATGGAAGGTTTAGGTTCCATCAACACAAAGCGTAGACATTACCGTTTGATCGTTTTATTTGTATAGCGAACGCATTTGCACGTGCTGAAAATAACTGTAAAACAACACAGTGGCTAGCTAAATTTTCGGTTTTTTGTTACGAAAAAACAATGGACATTGTCATGTCGTGTTCGCGTATACTGTTATATGTTTTTTCGCGTCGTTTTCCCATCCAAATATTGCACGGAACAATGCCAACGTTTTAATTACGAACGTCCACAGTATTTGAAATGTGTTATTACATAACGAAGTCGCAACGAGTCAAATTTCGTTTGAAACTACCGATTTGCTTAAATTTTATATTTTCGCAAATCTCCTTTGACGGTTCGAGTCGTTTTGGCTTCAGTCTGTTGCACTAACGAAGAAGTCTATCTTCGGAGACGACGTCACTTTTTCCCACTTGCATTCTGAAAAAGATCATCTCCGGTTCGGGTTTTAATCGCTTCTGTCTGAAAAATTGTTCGGTTGATTTATTTGCGAAAAGTTCGCGTCGATGCTCTTATACCGTTTATCTCACTTGGCAATAAGACTGAAGACCGATTTTTATTTAAACGGCGTTGAATGATCTTCTCACCGAAGAATTAGCCATGTTTATTTTCAGACGTTCAACTTGTGTGAATCGTCAGTTTGTAAAATATTTCAGGAATATATAATTTTTATTGCAATATTGTTTTATTTTTATTTTTAGCGCGTTTGAAGAGGAAAAGTCTCACTTTGAAGGAAATTGAAAAGCTGCGAGATTCGACGCCTTCGCTGAAACAAGGATCCACCCAAATGTTCCGTAATTTGAGGGATAAAGGTGAATTGAAGTGTTATTTTCGAACATATTTTGTAATAGATATATATTTGACACGTTTATTTATCGAACAGGAATAATATCGTACACGGAATATTTATTTTTGCTGTCAATATTAACAAGTGAGTTTTGCAATGTTGAAGTTAACCAATTCGTTTTAGTGTGTTGTTTGATGCGTCAATTTGAATTACAGAACCCCAATCTGGCTTCGAAATTGCGTTCAACATGTTCGATACTGACGGAAATCAGCGAGTAGACAAAAATGAATTTCTAGTCGTAAGTTGATTTTTAAGATTTACAAAAAATTAGCAACATAAAAAATTTGAAAATTTTCCAAAAAATAGAGATGTAAATATTAGAAAACTTTTTTTATATCTATTTTATTTCTATATTTATTATTAGATTGCACAAAAATATACTAATGGTTGACATTATTATTTTTATTATCAGTGATGATATTTTTATTTTCATTAGCCTAGTTTTTGATACGCAAACTATCCTCGAACAATGTTTTTCTCATTAAGGGATATTGCTTATCTTACTTTCTCATATATATTTGCATGTTCTCGTTATTTTTTACTTGTATTAAAAATATAGATTACTCGGTTGATGGGCGGATCAGTGAAAAAACGGGAAGACCTGGATGCCGATAGTGCTGCAGTAGTGAGTGGAATGAAACAAAAAAATCAGCTTCTATTGCTCTCCGTATAATTGTTTGTGAACATATTAACATTTCCCGTTGAAATTTCAATGTGCAAATTTGTGTTGTGATATTCTAGTCTCGTATGAAAAAAAATGTCTATGATTATTCAAATCTTGACGCAAGTATGCACATCAATATTTATGAATTGGAGAAATTAATATTCATTCAGTTAAATAATATAGAATAAATCTGGTTACTATGTGACCTTTGTGAAATCCATTGTTGTATTTTGTTTTTGTTTTGTATGAATTGTTTGTTTTAGTTTTGTTAAATGCTTGAAATATACGTGAAACTATATGGAATCACAATGCCATTTTATTTTACTTTAAAAGCATGAACATTTATTTATTTTTTATTCTTCAAAATAAATAAATATCCATATGACATTTCATTGAATCATTAGTCTCAGGATATAAGTGTATTCATTTTTTTATCCCCATGTTTGATCAGATGTACATTTTGTTTAATGATTTAGTTTTTTCCAATATACTTTATTATTGCTTTTATACTATTTTACATTTATTACACTGTATCTAATATAAAGTGAAATCAACTAATCTTATAAAAGTTAAATATAATATGAAAGAAGATATATTTTAAATATTTTTGATAAATACGAGTTTTGTTTGCTTTTGTGCTTTTAACTTGTTCATGCCATATATAATAGCTATAGCTATACACATATTAAAATATGCATTTATTGTTGAAATATTTAATTGGTTTTTTTGTGTATTAGTTATCACAGTTAGTGTACCATTCTGCTCAAGCCAAAAGTAAGGTTAAAGAATTATTACCAAAGGAACCACCTAAAAAAGCACCAAATTTCGTAAGTTGTTTGAGCATCAATGTTTGCAGTGGGTTTTTATTTAAATCACAGTTTCACATTTAGATAAACATGTAAACTTGTGGTTTTTGTGTATGCTTTCCAGTACAATAATTTCAATATTGTTGAAAAATGTGTATAAGTTTGTTTTTTTCTTTCAGATAATACTCATTTATTACTCAAATTTAGATTGAAATAAATCTCGTTGATTGAGAGTGAATAGTTTGTAGTTTAGAATTTCATGTTATTAATTTTGAAACTTCTTAACTGTTTGAAGATATTTGATTTGTGTGAATATGTAATGAATTTAGATACATGTATTTTATGACACAAATTTTAACACATACTAATAGTGATTATGTATTTTGTTTTGAAAAAAATGTGTTGTTATTGTATAAATGTCAATATAAATAATTATTTGAGTAATAGCTTTTATAAGTTTAAAAAATATTCCTTGTTCATATTTACGACATAAATATTGATAAAATTCAAAATATTTTACTCAAATAGTTATCTTTGTAAACATCGTTGCCTTTTTTGTATCCTGTTTGTTTACTTAATTTTGTCAATTTTTGTTACTTAAATTTTATATTGCTTGTAGATGGAAAAAATATTCAGCTTTGCATGGAAAGGTAAACGAGGAATGACCGAAGAAACTGAATCGGAATCAACCGATGATAATTCTGCACCAAAAGAACAGCCGCAGGAAGCTTATGTTGATGATGAACAAGGTCTCCAAAGAAGGCATCAAGTCGATACTCTTTTAACAGTGCACTTCTTTGGGAAAAAAGGTACAAATGAATTAAAATATGAGGGTTTTCGACGCTTCATGGAAAATTTACAGACCGAAGTTCTCGAATTGGAATTTCATGAATTTTCCAAAGGTAAAATATAATCCGTATTTGACTAATTGAAGTTATGATATTCATTTGAAATAATCTGGTGTTATTGTATTTTAGGCCATGACACTATATCAGAAGTGGACTTTGCCAAAATCTTGCTACGTTACACCTATTTAGATACTGATGCATATGACATGTATTTGGACAGACTTTTGGATCGTGTCAAAGATGAAAAAGGAATATCTTTCGATGAATTTCGAGTTTTCTGCCAATTCCTTAACAATTTAGAAGATTTTACTATCGCTATGAGAATGTATACATTAGCAGATCGCCCAATTTCTAAAGGTTTTTGTTAAAAAATAATAGTAAACAATACGAAAATCATATTAATAATGAAATAATTCATTGCAGATGAGTTCCAGCGTGCTGTGAAGATATGCACTGGAATCAGTCAGTCAAACCATTTGGTTTCCACAGTATTTGCCATATTTGATGAAGACGGAGATGGTCTTTTAAGTTACAAAGAATTCATTGCCATAATGAAAGATCGACTACATCGAGGTTTTAAGGTATTATTGTGAATGAAAACTTATCAATTTGATCTTATTACTTGTTTACTAAAATAATTTATTGTTTCAGTCTTATGCCAAAAACGAAGGTTGGGAAGCTTTCAAAAGTTGTGTAAAGCAAGAAATGAAAGCTGTCGGATAAATATTCATGGCATAGTCGCCTTTATAGTCAAATGATTTGTATCTCGGTATATATTTAACGAATATCTCTCTTTTCAAAATTCAATATACTCATTTTTAATGTAGAGAAGTTAACAATAATTATTCATTGTTATCTATTTAGTATTGAAATTATTAATTCATAAATTAACGTTTACTGAATTTTATGCTTTTTAGATTTTCTTTTACATTTAAAAATGTGATCATACTGGTGATATTTTCATTAAATTTAGATGCATTTATACATTTATAGCATCGAATTCAAAGGATTGTACTTACTTTTTGTGTATAGATGTTTCGTCACAGTAAATTTGCACACTCTTGCTCTTCTTATATTGCAATACATGTCACATCTCTTGCAGAATGACAAAATCCTATTTATTTTAGTTTATTTAGTTCAATTGTAAATAAATATGCACAATCTTATAAATATTATATATTATACAATATCTATATCTATACTACATAAACTTAAAGGTATTATTTACACTTTAACTATTTTCTTCTTCAAATATTAATTACTAACTACATTTATTTATTGAAAAGATAATCTGTAATGTTGTTATTCTCTTTTATTATTGAAAAATAAATAATTGATCAGCATTTTTTCTTGGTACACTTTTTCACAATTAAATATAATATAATAAAATAAATAAATAAAATATCAGTTTTTAAAAACTGGAAATACGTCAATTTATTGAAATTATTCAGGAATGAAAAAATAAAATAAAATTTCACAGCAATGTTCACAAATAAAATAATTCAACAACCAGGCGTAACATTAAAGTTTTGCTCTTGAGAAGCCGATTCTGTAAATTTGTGTCGAAGCATAAACGAAGCAATTACTTGTGCTACTTCTTCGGGGCAGTCTTCATGAACAGCGTGACCACATCTTGTCAAGACTTGCATTTGAAATTTCCCTTTAAATATACAAGAATTTAAGAATACTGACTGACTACAAAAATTTTCAATTTTCTTAATACTTACCCTGCATTTGTCCAACCGTTAATTCCCTATCCAAACCGCTAATACTAGCTAGCAAAAGCAATTTGGGAGCAGTACACTCAAGGAAAGCGGTTGAAAGCCCTTGAAACCAGCCAGCCCAAAAACGTTCAGTGCGTGAAAGATCGATACGCCAAACATAACTAAAATAAATGAATAATTAAGAAATTTTTCTTTATAAGACGTAAGGTGAGATACAGATTATGTGCTGTACTTTTTATTTTCATCTTTCATAGAAGAGCTCAAACTCGAAGGTCTGAACGATGACATATCCATTACAATGTCATCTTCTTGTGCTTCTTCGGCTATGCTATCGCTCAATACAACTCCTGCAAGACGTTTAGCAGGCGGGCCCAAAGAATTGGAATCTTCAGAATCTGGAGATTCGTAGTTTTCTAATTCTGCTGAAGCTAGAATTCCGTCCTTTGAACTACAATTAAAAAAAATTATATATAAAAATACATAACTTTTAAATCACAAATAGCTTGAAGACATACTTCATTATTTGACCCGGCATCGATACTTTGGCAGAATCTGTGTTCCTTGTTTGACCACTTCGTACACTAAAATATTTATTCAATTAATATAATAATAATATTATAGTATATTTTTTTTAAATATAACCCTTACCACCACTCGATTGCGTGTTCGATGCTTTTGAAATGATTAGGCCGACCTCTTAAGAAACTTTGCATACTTGATAGCGATTCCATTGCAGTGCCTGTGTGTAATAAAATAATTTAGGAAATAAATCTAAAAATGTTATCGTTTTGGAATTGAAATGGAACACAATACCTTCCACTACGTCTATAACAGCTAAACCTAAAATAGTCAAAGATGTATCACAATTAGCAACTCTCACAGCAATAGCACCTCCCATAGAATGACCAATCAAAACTATGGGAGGCTTTTCCTCTGCGTATAACGATTCCAATACGTTGACAATATCCCTGAAAACATATTTTTATATTCCACACTCAAAAACACCAATTGCACAAATTTTACAACATACTTAGTGAGTGTATTAGCACTCAAATCGTCGTTATCATCAGTAAAAGTATTTCCGTGACCTCTAAAATCAATGGATACAACCTGGCATTTAATCATGTTTGTGACTTCGACCTACAAATGATTATAATATTAAATTTAATAAATCAATATTGCAATGTGAATCGAAATAAACATACAGAGAATTGTGACCAGCTAAGGCCTGAATATCCTCCACCGTGTAATACTATGAGTCTAGGTCGATTGGGCTCATCTGGTGGATCGGAGAGATAAACTCTAAAAGTGCCCCCTTCGACTTTGATATCTTTATATTCGTAAAAATACTGTTTCCACGACACAGGTGTATAATCCTTCTTCCTCATATTCGACTGCATTTGCCTACAATATGATTAGATACATATAATTCGTACATATTGGTCGAATATTATAAAAAACTCACTTAAACGTTGATATGGATTTCGGAGGTCGTGGCGGTAATTTCGATTTCAAAACGGTCTTGTGTAAAGCGGACATTGTCAAAATCGATAAAAATACTTTTGGGAAATAACTGTATATTCGTGAAATATCTATTTTTGGATATTTTGAAGCATTGTTCAGGAATTGTTGAGTTATATTATGGTTTGAAAGGTTTTGAACTTATCTGCCTTAACACAACAAACTGTTCTTATGTAAAAAGACAATAATACGTCAAATCGACAATAATTTGACAGCTGCATATAGCGTCAGAGTGACCAACCTATTGCCCATTTTAATTTTAATACTTAAACGTATATTTATAAGTTTTTTGAATTAAAGTTAATAACAAAAGCGAAACAATGAGATTAATTTTGTATTTTTAGAATAAATTTTTGAAAAAAAATAAAGGTTGAAAAAAACATTTTTATGGCCGAAAGTCAAATCACGAAAAATTATCAAACGTCAAGTGTAGTTAGATACATAACCTGTCGTACATCACACGTGTGTTTATAAGTTAGTGATAAACCGTAAATAAATCAAAATGGTTGGAGTGAGTATATTTTTATAACATTTCCTGATCATTATTTATCATTAGAATTGAAATTTAAATAATAATGCTTTGAAAAACAGAAATCTAAGAAGATGAAAGTTAGCAAACTCAAACATAGTAATCAAGTTATCACAAAATTGAAGAAACAAGGGAAAATAAAGTCCCAACGGCATCGTAAAAAGAAAATCTCCATCAAACCCGCTCAAAAACCTGTAATAAATTATTCTAAGGAGATACACAGCGACGATGACGATTCTATTCAGGGTTCGGATATGATGGATATGATGGAAGAGGATGATTTGAATTATTTATTGAAAAGTACTGCAAGTTCAAGGTATTGTGTTTTTGTAATTGTATTTGTAAATATCGAAAAGTTTTTAGTGATTAGGTTTTTTAGTGGAAAAAAATCAAAGGGGAAGCAGACCGCTGAAGGTAACACGAGTGAACTGGAAGAAGAATATGAAAGTAAACTTACACCGGTTGAACAGCAGAAGAGACAAAAGCAGTTATTACCTATCAAAACTAAACATGGCATTGAAATGCGATCTATAGATATGGATGGTATGTTCAAAAAACCAAAATCATATAATATTATTAATTTCAGATAATTTTAGTGCTAATTTTTACATTAATTATTAATTATAGAAATAAAATCTAGTAGGCCTGCTAAGAAACAAAAAACTGTACCGAAAGAGGATGAATTCGAAAAAAAACAGATAGACCCTGAAGAGCACTTTGCGGATGATGAAAATACTGTCTTAGATACAAATAAGCCATTGTCAGCAACAGATTTGTTATTTGCAAGGCAAGAAGATTTACAGAATAAAAAAATCAAAATCGGTGTGCTCTGCTCTGGAATTTTGGAAAATCCTGAAATTAAAGTAATTTCATCGTAATATATTTCAATTTTTTTCGTATTTTAATGTTAATCTAAAACACAATGTTGTTTTAGTTGAATAATTTTTTACCACTTTTGTATCTTATGGACGAAAAATCTAAAATCGGACATGAAAATCTTTTAACAATAAGAAAACTTTCTACAGTGTCCTTGTTAGAAGTTTTCAAAGATATTTTACCTGATTATCAAATTTCTCAACAAGATTTTGGCGATGTTAAATGTAAAAACCATAATATTATAAATTGGAGTACTATTAATTTATAAATCCTTTACTCACGTCGTTTATTTTTAGTGAAAAAAGAAACTTTAGCACTTACCAAGTACGAAGCTGGACTGTTAGCTCATTACAAGCGTTATTTACAAAGATTAGAAAAAATGGCATCGATTTTAGTCAAAAAAAAGGGTGACAACAGAAAATTTGACCAACCTCGTTTAAAACTCGGTCACCTTGCTGTAACTTGCTTATGCGACTTGCTCGTATCACATCCATATTTCAATTTCTCATCAAACCTTGTCCAAATGCTCGTTCCGTATTTGAATCATAAAAACTCTGATATCAGAACTCTTGTGAGCGAGTGTTTCAAAAATATTTTCAAAAATGATAAAAAGGGACTTATGTCTTTGACGGTAAGTTAATTTTTAGTTTCTTTTTTAATGATTGAAGTCTTTTGTGAAAGTTTGATTTTATTTTTGTAATTTAGGTTGTACGCAAAATAAATCTGTTGGTTAAAACTCGTTCCAACGATGTTCATTGTGAAGTTCTTAATTGTATGTTGGCTTTGAAGATTAAAGACGTAAATTTGGACGACGAGAAGAAATTGGAGATGAAGCAAAAAAAACAAATGTCGCACAAGCAAAGACTTATCAGCATGTCGAAAAAGGAAAGAAAGGTATTTGAAATAATTTTTCAATTATATAAAACAAAATATATTTCATTGCAATATTTTACAATTTTTTATTTATTTAGAGAGATAAGAAATTAAAAGAACTTGAAAAAGAAATGTTGGAAACTAAAGCCGAAGAAAGTAAACAGACAAAACAACAAAACCTAACCGAAATAATAAAAGTTGTGTTTATGATTTATTTTAGAATTCTTAAACGCTCTCCCAATTCAAAACTTTTAAGCGCCACTTTAGAAGGATTATCAAAGTATGTCTTCTTAACCATTCGAATTTTATAGATTTACATTATCCGAATTACATTAATCTTCTTTTCAGGTTTGCGCATATAATGAATTTAGAATATTATTCAGATCTTGTTAATTTATTAAATAATTTATTAGAAAATGAAGATTTGGGTTATAGAGAACAATTACATTGTGTTCAAACTGTATTTGCTGTTTTGTCTGGACAAGGTGACGTTTTAAACATTGATCCAACTAGATTTTATTCACATTTATATCGGAATTTGTTAAATATTCACAGTGGTAAGTGAATTAATATATTATTTAATATCGAAACAATGCAATGTAATAAAAATATTTTATTTCAGGTAAAAACCATTCAGATCTAATAATAATATTGAGAGCTCTCACAAACGTGCTCATAATGAGAAGAAAAAAAGTGTCTCAACAAATAACATTAGCTTTTCTTAAACGAACTGCCACGCTCAGTACTCAAGTTTTGCATAACGGAGCTTTAGGATGTTTAGGAGTAATAAAAACTGTGATGCAGGTATGTTGATAATAATAAAATAAAACTCAATAAATCCGTAAATTAATCGAAATATGTTTGTAAAAATTTTCAGCATTCGAAACAAAGCGAAATTTTATTAGAATTGGATCAAGAACTCGGATCTGGTCAATACGATCCTTATTTAATGGAGCCGGAATATTGCAATGCAACATCGACTGCTTTATACGAACTTACACTATTAAGAAAACATTATCATCCTACTGTGAAAGTTATGGCATCAAATATAATAAACGGACTTCCTGCAACTGGAGAAGGCAGCCTTCCAGTTGATATCGGAAAATTGTAAACATTTTGTTCATTTAAATTAATATAAATCTGAATGAAACTCATTGATTGTTATTTTTCAGATCGCCCGAGCAATTGTTTGAAAATTTCGACAGTTCGAAAATGGCGTTCAAACCGGCAATCCCTCCGCCAAAAAAAGTACAACATAAATCGAAACGTAATCGCCGCCATATTTTCACAAATCCGAACTTTGAAGATTATTGTAAAGCTGTCGCAAACCAAGAAATACGTGGAAGTTTTGATTTTAGTGAAACTATGAATAAATAAATTATGAGAAATAAACTGTTTTTTTTTTTTAATTATGTCGATAATTGTTTTATTGCTTCTTCTACTTTCTCCACCAGTGTTATAAAAGTGGGATCTATTATGCATGATTTAATGAATTCGTTTAAAGGAAATCCTGGTGGAAAGATTGAATCTGAAACAAATAGATACTTAGGAGATTTGTTAGTTGGTTAATTTGTGAATCATAAAATTAATACCGCAGTCAATTGATTTTGCTTCTTTCACAATTTCTTCGTTTAACAAATGTTGAAAGTTATTGATGCTGATCTGTGCATTGGATTCGTTTCTAGCTTCATTGAGATCATATATTGGAGTGTATATAGATATGATATTAGCAATAGTTTCCACATCATCCAAAGAACAATTCAACTTGAATTTGACTTTTTGCAGAATTCCCTATTTATAATATTTAGTTAGATAACATCACATTACTGAATAATTTAATGTGAACGAACATCTTACGTTTTCTTCATATGCGAAAATCATCGTTTTATCTTTAAAGTAACTCTTCAACTTGTTTTTCAAATTTAAACTGAGTAAAATTATATTATTTGATGTAACGATTAGTAAATCGTAACATATGTTAAGAGATATATTTGGCATATCCATTTTGGTCCATATTAAATTTTCAAATTTCATGAAATTTTCAATCGGCCAATTATTTCCAGTACCTGCTGAAAAGAATAAAAAGAATAGATTAACAATTCAATTTTATAGACACGAAAACATTGAAAACACATTTTATTACGAAAATTGATAAAAAAAAATTTACTTGAAGTTGACGCCATTCTTTGACTTTTCGCGCGATCGTAAAATTCAATCTGAACACAACGATTTTCAGCCATCTCGTTTCGAATTTTAATTTAATTCATAAAATTCATTAAATCGAAAATATAGCGTGATGTTAAAATTTACTTTCGCTTATCTCATATGCTCCTGGGAAAAAAATACTTCCCAGCAATTGGCGAGCTACCTAATAAAATTTTACTTTTTTACTTCAATGCTGATCGATAAGAACATCAACACAAATTTTCAAATGCATTACTTTCACTGATGTCATATGCTCCTGGGAAATTTCTGCAATTGGCGAGCTACCTAATAAAATTTAATTTTCTACATCCATTGATGAGAACGTCAATACATAAAAAATTTCTAATATGAGTCTATTGAATACAGTAATCCCCCTATAACGTCCGCCCCCCTATAACGTCTGCGGCGTCCCCCCTGTAACATCATTTTTTTCAAATGTATTTAAAAAAAAACAATTAACTCGTAAAAATATCTAAAAATAAAAAGAAAAATGAAAATTTTTCATTTATTGATTTCCTAAACTCCCCTCTATATAACGTCAAACCTATCTTGACGTCATAAGGGGGATTACTGTATTATTTCATATTAATCGATAATTCACATTATTAAATTTCGGAAAATTTCATAATACAGTGGAAATTCAATTTCCACTGTATTATGAATTTTTTTTTATAAAAAAACGGTAGTGGTCGTTGTTTGATGGATTTATGCCAAAATGTTTTGGCACGAGTTTGACAGTTCTGTTCGAAGACGTGCACGTGTAGTGAATCATAACTTGTGATGCTGGTTCGCAATTTAAATTATATCGATGGCCTTCCACGACGAAGTGGAGATTGAAGATTTTGAGTTCGACGAGGACGAAGGAATCTATTATTATCCGTGTCCTTGCGGTGACCGCTTTCAGATATCCAAGGTTTGTATTTTATAATTGAATAATCATATGGAAAGTCAGTATGTTTCATTTTTTGGTTTTTGTTATAGGATGAATTAGCGGCAGGTGAAGAAGTAGCGACTTGTCCTAGTTGCTCGTTGATTGTTAAAGTGATTTATGATCAGGTACGTGTTAGGATTGTAAATTTATATTAGTATGTTATGTTATTTTTATTGATAAGATATATTTTTTTTATTAAGGCTAAATTTCAAGCTGAACTGGAAGAAGTATCTACAGACGATGACACTAAGAAATTATGCGAAGCACTGAAATCTTTATAAATCGCTATTTAGAAAAAAATAACATATTTTGTATTATTATATACATATTGTAAATATATAAGAGAATTGCACATAATTTTTACAATGACGACGCTTATATTTTAAAATGATTCAATAAAACAAATTGAACTTTACAGTTATTTGATTGAACTTTTATTTCAGATTATGCAAACAGGAGCGAATTGAAACATCTTGTTAAAAATTCAATGATTTATATTTATTGTGTAATAAAAGCATGATACAACACAAATCCAGGTGCTAAAACATTTATTAATGGACAATGTAAAATTTAAGTATTGTTTCAACGAAGATAAAACAAAATAATGAAGAGTTAAATAAATAATACGTAACGTGTATAAAAATATTAACTCAAGTGTCTAAATATTTAAACATTAAGTAGGAATCGCAAAGCAAAGCAAAGCATATAAATATATTTGCATACAGATTATTTTATGAGATCACAACATCGACGTAATACAAGACGGATACGAGTACGAATTTTCGTCTGGACATGGAATTATATTCATACAGTGTTCTTGAATTACGCCAAAGTAAAAATATAAAGAAAAGAAAAACTAAAATATTTGGTTTTTAAATAATTCATAAATCTTATAGCTATTATCAATATATTATGAACATGACTTACTATTTATTAAATGTAATTAGTAGGGATATATTCTATATTGTCGAAAAGGCTTACATAACATCGATTGCACTTTTTTCTTTAATAAATTAAATTACTGTAAGCCTTTATAATGTGCAGAACATAATGATCCTTAAAATTTAACATATGACTAAAATAGATCTGCAAATATTACGAATTTTAAAATATATTTATATAAAATTTCTTGGAAAAGTACATTCTTTTGAAAAAAGACGAAATAATATGAACGCGCTTTAGCACTCCTCAATCACAGTACAAAATATATATAATAATTCAATTCCAATCAACGCTCGTAAACAATAATTCAAAACCAAACGATTATTCTGTAATACAAAAGATGTTACGTTTTTTTATGGTTAATTTATCGAAAGATGTCAAAAATGCTTTCATACTGGATTTTCAAAACACTCGAAATTCTATTAAGTACATAAATTTAAATATATATGCATAAGAACGTAGAATTTCTGTGATACTTTTTATAGAATATATTTACATGATAACTAATTTAACGTAATACTGATTATATGGGATTGAAGTTTATTTACTTTGAAGATTCAATAACTGATATGCATTTCAGTGGAATGTATATAATCATGATATAGTCAAAATGTATCACAATATTTTAGTTATGTAAAAATCTGAATATACGTATTCGTCAAATGTTCCAACATCACAATGTGACGCATGTTTAGAAGCAATTACATAAAAAATTGTTATAATTCGAATAATTATCAGATTTCAGGACCGGGCATATTATCATTGTGTATTCTGAACAATCGTGCAAAGCTATATAGTATTTTTTTTATATAAAACTGGTACACTTGGAAAAAATATGAAATCTCAAAAATTTGTAACGTATTTCCGAAGTTGACAGAGTGTTGATATAAACCTGGAATCCAGATGAAATATCTAGTACTAGCTATTCAAAATCCAAGCACTTTGTCATACATGACATTCATTTAACATTATGGTTGTTCGAGCCATGAAATTTGAGTCGTATTCGGGGATTTCATTTTGATATTGAACTGCTTGAGAGTAGCTTCCAAGGCTGCGCTGTTACCGCTGAAGTATGCAGAGACAGCGTTATGGAAAAGCAAGAGTTGCTTATGCATTACTTTTATCTGAAAAAAAAGAAATCAATGATAAAAATAGTTTATAATGCAACAATATTGTAATACTATGAAATATTTACCCGGTTTTCATCTAAAAATTTTAATTTGACGGATACGTCTTGTTTCAGTTTTTCATAACTTTGCCTATGTGTGTCATACTGTTTCTGCATTTCTTCGACTGTTTCATTGTTGTTTGTAACACCACCAGCCAAAGTGGCAGTCTCTAAATCGCTTCTGTACGCATCATATTCGATTCTAAAAATAATTTCATTGATAGATTTCTCAAAGTTTTACTATACCGGTAAATATATCCGTTTTTTAATTACCTTGCAGTTTCATATTGTCTTATAGTTAAAAGTGTATCTTCAATAGTTTTATGACACAACGTGTTAACCGAAGACGTAAAAAAATTCAGAGCTCCTAATAGAGTTTCACCGTTTCTTGTTAGATTTCTTTGTGTTTCTGAATTATATAGAAATTCTTCTTGTAATTCTGGAGATTTTTGGGCTAAATCTGAGAACGCCTCACCCAACGCATGCTACAATCAATTACATCATTTTATAAAACAATAATTAAAATTAATTTAAACCACAATTCCATTACCTGTGTTTGCACAACATGATAAAAATGACTAGAAAGGGCTCGGGAAAGTCTAAGTATATTGGAATATTTTCGTTGTGTATCTCTTAAATGTTCTATTTGTGCTTCGAGATCTATAAAATAATAAAATCAATAAACAAAACAAGCCAAAATTAAAGATATTAAAATAGATTCAATGAAAATAACCAGTGTCGATCGTGCGTGACGATTTGCCCAATTTTTCATACATTAATTGTTTAGTACATTTGTACGTGGATATACTCCAATTCTTCAATGAATCCATACGAGAAGCACCGCTTTTGAATATGCCACCTGTGCCATTCTGCGTGGGAGTCGTGCTTCCTGTAATATAGACGTTTTTATCATACAATCATAAATTTGCACGCACATTGTACTTTTAAGATAAACCGTATATGTTTACCACTCGGTGCTGGGAAAGGCATACTCTGTGAATGTGTCGGGAATTTGGCTTCAGTGCCTGAACTGACAGAACCGCTCGATTCATTCAGAGACGGAGTGTCTTTCAGCATTTCATGGATACTCCTTTCTGAAGTGCTGGTCACAATGGTTTGTGCCATTTTTCGGATTTGCGATTGTAACGTTCTGAAATATAATATCGTTTATGGATAAATACGCATGTACAGATAAAATATTTAGATAAAATATGTACGATACTGCGAAGAGTGAACGACACTAGCACTAGAGTGTTTATTCGTATAATTGATTAGCGTTCGCGCATGCGGCTGTGAAATCAATTTAAATTTGTAGCAATGATGATTGATACGAAATGTGAGTGTCGTAATGAATAAAATTATCAGAACTATCTATAGATGAGTTTATTTCTAGGCTTTGACAGATATTTTAACAGTTTCCTTTATCAAATATATTCTCTATAATAGAGAGTTACAGGCATCGGCAAACTTTTTTGGCTGTGAGTCAGAAGCAACCAAAATGTAACTCTTATGAAGATTTTTTTGGATCAGAGGGTATATTTTGGAATAGTTTTTAGTGAATATTATAAATTTTATGAATAATAAATCCAGTAGGTAACGTGGAATTGACTATTCTATATGATGATAACGAAAAATAATTTGTGAGGGGTTTAAATATTAATTAACGTATAAAAATATCAAATTGATACACAAGTACAATACATAAGTTTATTCTCATTTACATTTGAAGCTATTTATAAAAATACAATCAGAAGTTAAAATATTCTTCTTTGTCGTACGTAATCTTTATATAATAATGGAAGATGAGTCATAAAGAGTTTGAATATGAACACAGATCTCTTCTCAATGGTTTACGATCGCATCAACAACGACAAAATCATTCATAGCTTGCAAAAATCAGTTTTATAAACAGTTCAATGTACATAATTAACCTCACCATAACAACGATACATTTTATCATAGGAAAAATGCACAATCAAAAGAAGAACCAATTCCACGCATACATCGGTCTTTATGATAACACAAACAACGATATCAATCCTAATTAAAAAAATATCAGTTTATAAAAAAAAATTTCAGTACATAATTAACCTATCCATAACAATACGTTTTATAACAGAAACAATACACAATCAAAAGACAAACAAATTCCTCGACATACATCGATCTTTATGATCACACCAATAACGATATCATTCTTAACTTAAAAAATATCAGTTTATATTATAAAAAAATTCAGTACACAATTAACCTAACCATAACAATACGTTTTATAACAGAAACAATACACAATCGAAAGACGAACCATTTCCACAACATACAATCAAAACCAACACATTCTCATCAAAGAAACCCACGAATAATTTTTAAAGGGTGGAGCAGGCGGCGTTCATTTAATTAGGGACGATGAAACACCGCGAAAGTGTAACGATATCGATTAGTTTCAGCCGGCCGATAAAGCGCGACCGACGCCGTTAAGTTACAGCGTTTCAGCGCGGAATATAGCCTGAAATTCATGCGAATGGCGTTACTTACAGCCGAGACGCTTCAACACGTCACCATCACAAGCCGTCATCGAGCGCCGATAGTGCGGCTTCGCAGTATATATATGTATGCGGGTCGGATATATATGAAAATTGGGGGTTCTGACGTTTCGTTGTACGGCCAAGATCGGAGGGGGTTGTGTTTAAGGTGTTGCCATGTGTTTGAGCGGACGTTTGCTCAAATGACGCGAGCGTAAATTTTTCGGAATTTTCAAATTAATCTTCGGATGTGTATAAGACTTCACTTGAGCGGGAACGTGTCGTATTTTCTTTATATAAAATTTTTATGACACATTTTCATTTTTCTTTTTCTTTTGATATTTTTACGAGTTAATGGCAAAAAATTAAATGGTCAGAATAGGTAAAGTTAGGTTAGGGTTCTTAATATTATTCTGAACATTTAATATAAATTTTGACAAACCCAGTTAAAATTCTTACCATTCAATATTAATTCTGACTTTTTTGATTAAAATTCTGACCAATGTCAAATAAATTCTGATAAATGGGATAAAATTCTGACTAAAATGGTATTTAAATAGTAATCCGAGTTAATTGTTTTTTCAAATACATTTGAAAAAAATGAAATTATAGGGGGGATTACTGTACTGCAAAAGAGTTCACATTTCTTGTTTTTACAAGAATTTTCTGAAATTTTTAATTAATACAAAATTTATTCTCCTTAAATTAATTTTCTAAAAGCCCAAATGCCATTTATTAATTTATACAAAATTGACTTACAAAAAAATCTGATTTATAACTGAAAGTAATGTGATGTAGTGCTAAAATAAGTAGTGCCGGAACGCTCAATTTTTCCACTCCACCCAAAATTGTTTTCGAGACTTTTTTGAACATAAAATCAAATATAGGTAATTTTTATAACATTTCGTTTTTATAATATTTTCATATATTTGCTGATCCCGTAAGTAACGTTGTATTCATGATGGTCCTTTTTCGATCCTCAGTTGGTGTCATGTTCGTCAACGTATTTTATATTATAATATATTGAACACATACTCAAAAAGGTATTTTATAGCATTAATAGTGGACATTGAATTAAATCTGAAATGTCTAATTCTGTGATAGTGGTCATGTAATTCTGCAATAGTATACTTGTTTTTGAGAAAGGATTTGTATTAGTTTTTTTTAGTAAAAAGATTAGTATTGAAATTTTATAGAAAATTAGCAATAATTTTTTAAAATGAATGGGGATTGTACTTAAAAACCTTTTTGCAGTTTCAAAAAAAAAAAAAAAACAGGTAAATGAGAGACAAATCTTTTTTTCTAGATAATGAACACACTGACTATTCGATGACTACGGAACGATTATTTATAATTTATCTTAAAATACAATCTCTCCATCCAAGAAACTTACAGCTGTTACATTTTATATTTAAGTAAACACATTAATATAAAATGTTAAAATAATGCTCAGATTCTTAAGGTTATCTTACCCACCCTTGCAATAAATATTTTAATAATAAATTCTATACAATTTAACATATACTCCCATTCTATCCATTGACAGTAAAAAAAAAATCGAGCAGATTGAAAGTTTCGTTTTACTTACCCGAATCATGCGTGTGCTCCCTATGATGGAAAAATTGAAAATCTTCATATAAAATTTCTATATTATAAATAGGATCACACAAGGAAGATAATTACTAAATTATATCAGCATGAATTTGTGCATTTACTTATAAATTTTCAGTATAGTTCTCGAAAATACACGGGTATCATTTAGAAAAATCAATTTTATTCAAATTATGAATTAAGACAAGTTTCTCCTAGATTGCCTAGCATTTATTCCTACAACGCATAAATGTTATAAAACACCCAATTACAAATTGTTACTGTTCATAGAAAGATGAACTTTTAAAATTAAATCTCTTATTGTTAAACAGAAATCGTTTGAACAAATCAAGTGTGTTGGGAAATAAGTTTGAAATTTTTTATTTGGAATTTTAATGAAGTTGTATTACATTTTTCACATGCTTATTAAGTAGGAAATTTTTATGATAAAAGTATTGTAAGGAATTAAAAAAAAACCATTAAAAAACAGTTTGTTTTAGCTATTGGTGCATTTTCATATTTACATTATTTTACATTAATTTGAGAATGATAAATACTTAAATAAAAAGAGTGACAATTTTTTTTAGTATCTATATAAGAAAAAACAAACATTTTACATTGCCAAAAACAATATTTATATACACACATACACCTACATATTAAAGTAGCAAAAAACATGAATTTTATATATCTAACTGTTCAGCATCATTCTCCCATCTGAATATTACATTTTTTGAGTACAGTGCAAAAAAAATTCAAAACGCATAGATGTAACGTTTTTGATAATAGAAAAAAAGTTTGGATTCATAATTGCAATGGGATTAGTAAAAAAAAAAACAAGAGTAAATGATTACTAGTCCACACGCCTGCTAATCGAGACACCAATTTTTTCAAAAATAATGAACCGTCATTAATTCAGACAAATTCTGCAGTACATACAATTTTCAGACTTCAAAAACATGACAATCAGATGCAGTCACTACTACCTCGGACGAGAATGATCCGGAAAAAATCGAAGGCGCCAAAACCGAACAATCTGCGGCTGAAAAGACTGGAAATACCAACGAGGAACCCAAAGGGAGAGAAGTCGCAGGATCTAAGCTGCGTATTTGTCGATATGGACGTATGTGCAGTTTGCATTACGTCCATTTTCATTACTTTTCCAAAAAGAAAATTTTCTGCACTGTCCAGTTCAGTACGAGTGCTCAAAAAAATAATATAAGCGAATATAATAAAAACCAGAAAATTGAAAATGAGCTAAATAACAAAATAGTCATGGAAACTGACTCATAATGCATCCAGCAAAATAGATCCTTCAGAATTACGTCCAAGATAAACTTTGCGATTGTAGAGGCCAATTAATTCCATAGAAATTACCGCATTTATTGGTATAATTTTGAACATGGGAATAATGCCATTGAAAAATATTAGAGACTTCTGGTCCCAAAAAGCCAACCTGCGTATCATTTTTTTCAAATATATTTTAACCCTTTCCACTCGCTGGGTGCGCTGGACTCACCACGGCTCTTGGGTTGGTATAGCTCGCTCAAAGTATATTTAAAAGAAACAGATTTTTCCAAATATTTTGGATGTTACATCCGAATGCAGACAAAAATACTAATGGTGATTTAAGAAATATAATAGAAAAAATTAATCCTTATTTAAAAAATTTAGATGAAAATTTTCGAAAATATTATGTGCCCGGTCCAAATATTGTTGTAGATGAATCGGTTGTAAAATTTGAAGGTAAAATAAGTTTTATCACATATAACCCAAAAAACCTACGAAATGGGGAATACGTTTGTATGTATTAGCAGATTCAAAAGGCTATTTGTTTACTTTTTTACCTTATTATGGACGAATTACTTCCGAAATATTTTCAAATTCCAATTATCCGTTTACAACTAATATAGTTTTGACATTGTTTGATCAATTAGTAAAAACCCTTCCGAACGTAAAAGGTTATCATTTGTACACAGACAGATATAACACGAATGTAGACCTCTGTAAGGAATTGTATGCCAGACAGTGCCATTTAACTGGCACTATAATGCCAAATAGGAAAGGAAATCCCGATTTTGTAAAAAAAAAAAACCCAAGTTAAAAAAAGGGAGAAATGATATCGGGCAGAAATAACGAAATAATGCTTTTAGCATGGATGGACCATAGAGTTGTCACTATTTTAAGCAATTGGCATACGAATAATTCGCGGAGGAAATGTTGAAGAGTTATCAAAACCTGTATCAGTTATTGTTTATACGAAAAATATGGGGATGAACCGCATGACAGGTCAATGTTTTATAAAAAAACATCATGCAAACAAGCGCGATAAGTTCTGAAACCGAAACCCCCAAAAGCGCGCCCGCCGCGCCAAATGGCATGGCATAATTTTGTGCTTCAATTTCGCTCATAGCTTTTAAAATAGCTTGATTATATGCTTTTTCCATAAATAATGCCGCCAAAAAAAAGCCTACGGCTAATTTGCCAGCTTGTTCTATTATTTGCGATATTGCCGTTGGCGCCATGGCTTGCATGCCCTGAAAATAGCCGCGATAGGCGGATAATATGGATACAAAAAACAAAGCCGGGGCAATTGCCATATAGCCATATTTGGCCTCTGCAAAACCTACAGCATTTGCAATAGCTCCGCTGGCGAAAAACAATAAAAGCATTGTGCCAAGCCCAATGCCAAAAAGCAAACGAAATGATATGCGGAATATATCATGCGCGCCGGCCGAGTCTTTTTGTGCAATTTTTTCGGAAACTAATTTTGATATTGCAGAGGGCAGACCCGCCGAGGATATTACCAGCAAAAAATTGTATACAGGATAGGCAAACTGATAGTATGCCATGCCACCCTGCCCAAAAATATGCGTAAGCGGTATGCGGTAAAATGCGCCGATTATTTTGCACAAAAGCCCTGCCGCCGCTAATATGCCCGCCCCGCGCAAAAATGATTTTTGATTTTTGCTCAAATTGTCGCCTCCATAGTTTATGCTGATATATAGCACCATTATAACAGATAATTTGCCGCTGCAAACCTTTTTTGTTTTTATACTACTCTCGGGTTAAAAAGTGAAAAGATTTGCGAGGTATTTTTTTTGCCAGCAAGGCGCAAGGTTGAGGAATACTGTATGTATTCCGATTGAGGGCAACGCGGCTGGCGGTAAAAATAACCGCAAAGATTTCGCTTTTTAATTTGAGAGTAGTATTAT
>JAOXNN020000055.1:6774531-6809691 GCA_028571205.2 Hydropsyche betteni | reverse complement strand
GTCCTCCTTTTTTACTGAAAATCCTCCTTTTTAGACCCATCTGCCCTCCTTTATCAAATTATCATCTGGCAACCCTAGTCACGGGCGGGAAAGAGCGTGCGCCCACGCAGGTTATAGGGGCGCAGGGGTGGGGTTGCCAGGGTGGCAACCCACGATGGAGGTGGACATCGTCAGTGGTGCCAGTCGGGAAAGAATCGCGTTACAATACCATATTTTTTTGGAAGTGTCCTATATTTTTTATGGCTTAGTTTGAAAAGTACCTACTATATTTCGCCGAAAAAATGTTGGCAACCCTAAACGCCACCCTTATCATTATTACGTTTTGAAAAAAATGCTAGTTTTTATATTTATTCTTCGATTTATATTCGACAAATTCTATAATAAAAAAGGTTCGGTGATCAAGTTTGCTTAATTGTCACTAGCACACGACAGTGGCACACACCGTCGCTAGCACACAACCGATTTGTTGGGCAACCGTTGTATTTAAATTATGACCGACCAATTTAAATTCAACCCATCTGTGTGTAAAAATGGATGTTTGTATGAAAAATAGGCGAAAAGCGGCATGAAAAAGCCATGTTTTATATAATAACATAATAATAATAACATATATATATTTTGCCTGTAAATCTTTGACTATGTATTAATTTTCGAAGTTATGTTTCTTGAGAGGATATGGTTTGAAAGAGCCGGGCTGCAGTTTGGGAGGAATTCTTGCAGAATTTCCCAAATATCAATGAATAACAAAAACTTCCGAGCACACCCGGTACTTCTATAGGTCGGAGAGTCATTGACCCTGGAATAGTTCGGATCTCGATGCGGGTGACTCGTGATAAAGGTAGCAAAAGCTTTCACGTGTATTCATCGCCAATTTCGCAACAGCAAGCCTGCTTGAAGGTTAAATAAAACAAACATTGTCACCTGTCAAACTGTCAGATGGATCTTGCAGAGCGCCAACTTTTAAAACCAAATCTGGCTCTCATAACTTTAGGTGGCTCTTTCAAGGCCTATGTATTATGAAAAAGCGAAATTTCGTTATTTCTATAAATGATTATAAGTCTAAAAATATCGTTAATTTTACAAAATATTCAGTCATTACTTACATAAATGAATAAACAATTACTTATCACACCATTTTTTTTTATTTATATATATATTTCAATATTTTTTCCCTTTTTTTAAAACTGGCTCTTTCATGCCACTTCTCCCCTACATCTGTTTCATTTATCATTTAATGAAGCAGAAATTGTTTAAATCGAGAAATGTGAAAATTGTTTTATGATGTCTATGGAATCATTTACTAACATTTCATAAAACTTGTGTACATATGTGTATAATTTTTCAAAAATTATTTTTATTTATTTTTGTTGAAAAGTTGAAAAAATATTCTAATAAATACACTAAATCGAAATAAAGGTCAATGAGAGAATGATAGTGATATACTATGAGTATGTGATTACTTCATTTTAAATAAAATAGTTAAATACATAACACAATATGTTCTATAATATTTATTAAATGTACAAGTTTTATTAAATAGTAGTATTATATTATTCTGCGCTTAAATTACAAAATGTATGACACGATAATGATAATACATATACATATTAATATAAATACAAAAAAATGAGAATGTGAAACGAAATTGGAACTTTGCAATTCTTACATTTCAGGTTTCATGTCAAGAATTTTTTTCCAAATAATTGGGCTTTTCTATCGAAAGCTGGCGATTTTATTAAAGAATTTTCTTTATAGAACGGATTTAAGGAATGTTTAATGTATGTTTCATACATTTCTTGAAAGAAACTTTTGATACCGTCTTCATTTTTCACATCGTGGACCATGATGAATCTCATATGACTAGCGGTAACAAACGCAGACACAAACCACTGATTAAATTTATCTACAGACTTCAAATACATATTGTTTACTTTCCACATATGTTCATCAACTAAATCTAGCGCAGCATGAGCGATGAACTGGTTGAGGTGACGATGATCTTCTTTCTGAAATATACAAAGGAACTTTTTAATGATATGGAGTTAAGAGACATTTTTTGGAATTGTACAGAATCAAATTTACGAATATTTGTGTAATTAATACTACCTAATGTTGCATTGAAAGGATTTAGGATTACCTTAACCTCTTTATTTGCGGGCGAGAATTCCATTTCGAAAACTGGATTATCTAGATGGCCGACGATTACAAAATAATACGTGCCTGCCATTTTTTCTTCAATAAATCGAAATCAAAAGAAAAAACATTAAACTTTGGTGGATTGACGTTCGAGTAAACGTCAAATCTAACTATATGGTCGAAAGACATCACATTGTGAGCAAAGAAAAATATTTTCAATAATTCGTCCAACTATGTATTAAACTTTAATATTTTGTCAACATTTTTTTTTACTGTGATAGTTTATTTTTTATAATCTTTTAAAAATTGTATTTAAAATTTTAAAACAAAAAAAAATGATTCTTAAAAAAATATGATACAAATTGTATATGTGTTCATCTGTCACGTGTTCATTCGTTACTGTATTCAACTTTCAGGTGTTCATTTGTCATGTGTTCATTTGTCATGTGTTCAGCTGTCATGTGTTCATCTGTCATGTGTTATGTGTTCTATTTTTATATGTTCATTTTCGTGTATTATAAAATACTAATTTAATTATATTTAAATAAGTTTTTGATTTATTTTTGATCATGAAGCTACTAATTTCAATTGTGTATTCGAATCAATGACATATTATACCTAATATTTAGAAAAAACAATAATAAAAAAAAACAGAAATAGACGCACACAATCGACACTTATTTTCAATTCTTTTCACGTACTATATTTGTGAAATGAAATAGACGAAAGACCCCCACAGCCACTGTTCTTTTACAAAAGAGACCTAATTTAGAAAGGACACGAAGTATCGGAAACGATGGTGATTTCATTTTACAATGGAACACCCTCGTTCGCATGTCAACCTACTCACAAAAGACCAAAGTGATACTGACAAGATATCAAGGCGGAATCATTCGAACCGTGACATTTGTATTTTTCCGAACCAGATGCATTTTTCGATCCCATCTTATTGTAAAACGAAGTATTTCACAATTAAATGAATACAATTTATATAATACTAGTGGTAGTACCCGGCGTTACTCGGGACTTAAATTTTAAATCAATTTATTTTTTTTAATTTAATTTTTGCGGACCGTCTCGTTATGGGTTGGTTAAAATCACATTCGTTTTTTTTTTATTGAATTGAATGTTTCGTATAAAATGAAATAAAAGTAATTAAAAAAACGACTTCCGCCGAGATCGAAAAACCATAGCCGAACGCTCAACCGAATTCGCTACATCGCCGCACACAGGAACTTCGTTGATTTGCGGTTACATGCACTATCAAAACTTCAAAGTTCATTTTTAGAACAATGCGTGGCTATTTTTGAATATTAATACTATATGGGTAAACTATCGGTATGCTAATTTTCATTGAAATCTGAGACCACGATATCGTGTCTTCCCCTTGCTAGCATCGAGAGATTCACACGAAACACTTTTACGGTTTGAATTTGAAATTTTCGAATTTCAAGTCGAGTTATCAAACTGTAATAAAAGTAACGGCTCATAAATCTGCGCGAATTGTGTACACATAATAAATATACGATAATATTTTTGTCGTAATGATACATAAATTATGTTGGAATTTTGTGATACGGCACTTTTTTCGAGCGAAATTTAAATTTATGTCGGATGTAAATTGAAAATATGAGGAAAGAACGCAAAAAGGCTGCGATTTATCATATCTAAAAGCTACGCAATGCATATTGAATAACATCAGTATGTTTTCAGTGACATATAAACAACTTCTTATCGCAAAATTTCTCAACAACTAACGCGCAATTATTGATTTCAAACACGCGAGTTTGAATTGTGGCTATAATGTTGAGTCTTGCAGATCGGTCGTATCCAGTTTAATTAGATTGATTGGAAATTAGAAGGATCAGCACCGATCCGGAAACCTGGCCAGACATAATTTAATATAAACATTTGCGAGCGGGATGCCGTACCGGGATGATTTAATTAAATCCACTCCCGGCGCAGATTATGGTCGAAAACGGAAAAACCCCATCGATATTATGTATGTATATATAATATATATATTTTTTTTTTTCGCACTGTGTGTGTGTGTGTATGGGGTTTCGCGTGCAGATTGTCTACCGTAGGCAATTCTGCGGTTTTCATTTTCGAGGATTAATGTGAGTATTTTCGTCTTGGCTTTCTTTTGGTGGGATACACGTCACCTCTTTTCGAGTGGCGCCTAAACTTTTATTTGAAAAGTTTATAATGCTACTTCAGGTGTTTTTTTTTTTTGGTTCTGATGAAACGATTTTCCGATTCATGAACTCTGCGTAACTTTTTGTAATGTGAATGTATATATGAGCTCTGCGATTGTTTTTTTTTTATTATATTTGAGATTGAAAATTATGCTAATATTTTATATTTTTTAAATTTTAGTTTATTATACAGAAAGTTTTTTTTATATATTCCGTTAAAGTGTAATATTATATAAATTATATATAATCTTCGAATAAGTCAACGTAATATTTTATTAAAAAATATTTTGTTAATTTTTCTTAAAATTACACATAATAATATTTGAATAATAAGATTTTTTTTAATTTCTAAATGTTATACTTGAGTAGTTGAGTATTTTAATTCAATTTATGTCGTTTAAAATTCAATTAAAGATTCATACTTTGTTACAAAATTAAAATATGCAATATACAATTTTTTTTATAAAGATAAGCTATTGAATCTTTTAAAAACATTTCCGCATTAAAAAATAAAATTATGTATCTTTAATAATTCACGTTATTGGATTTTTAATTTATGTTTGCGTCTACAAGTCAAAATTTAATTTATTTTCAACATGCTGAAATTTTTTATTATTTCCGTTGTATTTATTATGAGGCAGATCCTTTTTTTTCAAAAGCCGGGATTATATAATATAAGAGAGTTTGAGCGCAAAAGCTGAAAAGTTCGTCTATCGTTGGCGATGCGTCGCACTTTGCTTATCATGGTAAAAGCCTTAGCTCTTCCCCGCATACAAACGCACGCATAAAAATTTCCGCATAAAATAGAAATAAAATACGCGTCTGAGGACATTATTTTCACCATTAAGCGTTCAGGGCTGTCAGCCGTAATAAGGACCAGGGCTTTTGATCCCGAAACTCTGAATGTCAGCCTGAAAAATATATAAAAAAAATAATACCAGAGAGGGCAGCCCTTTGCACAAAATTGATTATCGATCGAGGCGAAATGTATTTTTAAACGGGAGGTTTTCTATATATTTTTTCCTATTCGAAGTAAAAGAACGGATGGGGTGTTTGAAAAGACGTTATATCACCGTCTTCGACAGAGCTTTCTGTGTTTTCGTATGCGAAGTTGAGCCATTCTTGCTCTTTTTCTCGTTTGAATTATTATAATACGATTTTTATTATATGGATTTCAAAATATATGAAGAATGGTCAATTTTTGTTTATTTTCTCAATTGGAATTAGAATTTTTGCATATTGAGTCGAAATAAAATACACGATCAACTTCATATTCAGCTAATCTGATCAAAAATTGTGATTCTTACTATAATATTTTCACTATAAATATATAATCTTTAATTTTGGTATTTATAGACTCTAAGCACTCAATAATAACAATCATAATCATCATTATCAACTGTAAAACGTCCACGTTTTGATAATGGGCAGGGAAAATAAGAAGCAACTCCGCTATAGACCAACAGGGAAGGCTTTTGGGCTATTCCGTGTTTATATGTCAGAATCTGGTCGCTGTCCACTAAGCGTATCGCAATGATAACTGGTGAGGCAGACGAGGCAGAGACAGAACAGACTGCGCCCTCATTGTCCACTTTGAGATTGCAAAACCACCAGTTTGACAAACGAGGTTCGACCGTTGATCTTACATGACACAGTCCTCGGTAATAATAATAGTAACAATATACAAATCAAAAACCAATCCATACTAAACAGTAATAGAAAAATTATTCATCAGCATCCATTATCAATATCCGTTTACTATCCGTCTCATACATCCTTCAACTTTGGTGTTTTCAACGAAATAAAACCATCCAAAAACTATATTATACAATGAAAAATCCACACAGTGGAAAAGTGACCGATTTGTAAGGCTCGAATGCGATTTCGCGTGCGTCCTTAATAGCGACGAAGAAGACTCCTTCAGATGTAAATGACGGCTGAGTCACTCTCAAAGGGCGCTCATTCCCTCTTTCACGCAAACGCGTCCTTTCAAATAGACTGGAAAAGCGAAGTGACGCGTTTACATTTTTTTTTCAACAAACCAACCAACCGACTGACTGTATACAAACTCGTCCGTGAAAAAATCCGTCCGTTCGCATAACGTGCAAACGTGCGTGAAAAATATTTCGGCATTGAACGGGTGTTGCTGAAAAAGTGTGAAATTTTGTGTATGAATTCACTCTTTTTCGTATGAAGATCAGAACTCGGATGGGTTGGGGTTCAGATTTATTTTATGATTGAAATAGATAAACGAAGAGGTGGTCGATTCAGTTAATAGAAGTGAAATTTATATAGTTTTTACATTCCAAATACGACTTTATATAAATCAATATCGAATTGAACTTTTTAAATATCAAATTAAATTTAATCATTCGAAAGAATAATATTATTAAGACCGTTTTTATAGCAATCAATGATATATAATACAATCTCTCTTCGATTTGACTTTCATAATATCGGAAATTTTTACAAAATTTTACGAATGTAATAATTTTTTTTTAATAAGTCAATCTCGAAATAGGAAACATGGATATGTAGTTAACGGTTTTTTTTTGTATATTTCTCATGAAATCATAAAAAAATGAAAAATTCAGAAAATAAATTTTGAAATGGTTGAACTTAAAGTATGAAAGCTGTATAATTTATGACGTTAATAATTAATACATTCCAGAAAAAAAATCTATTTATTTTAAAATAGATAGTGATTATCGTATAGATACAAAAAACTAAAAAAAATAGCTTCATCTAATAAACCAGGTCTATTGATTATTAAAGTTAAGCGAAGCGTGGTGCGTTCGATATATATTTTAAATATAAATGAATAAAATCAACATGAAATTATGTAAAACGTATTTAAAGTCTTCGAAACTTAACTTCAGTTTATAAACTAGATGAATAAAAAATAAACTTTTGATATTATTGGAAAAAATATTGTCCTTCATTGGTTTTAAATAGTTGCGTATGATAATAATGCAACAAAAAATAATAATTAGAATTTATACTATATAATAACAACCAATTAAAACAAATAAACGTTTTCCTAATCAATACACACAATAACATAAAGAACCCATTCATATAACAATAATTAAGTAAAAAAAAAAACAAAAATGCCAACATATGATAAATAAAAATAACAATAATCAGTCACAATTTATATATTAACAACCAATTATACACAAACAAACCTCCTTAATTCACGAACACAAAAAACCACCCACTCTCTCACGCCCAGCGTCCAATCCACAAACGGCCACACAACACAAAAAATGATCTTTTTAATGATTCATCACATCCGGGGCACTCAACCGGAGTCCTTTGTTTAAAACGGAATTTATCGCGAGCCTTGCAAAGGAAGGCGCGTCTTAAAACGTGATTAATCGTCTGTTTACAACCCTCGGGGATGATGGTGGATGCTTCGTCTGTTCGGCCCGTTTGTTCCCATTGTGAGGGGACTCGTCCACGTCGCAAAAGGACACCTAACGATTGTGTGATAATTGAAATATGCGATGTATTATTTGATGGAGTGCTCGAATTCCGCAGATCACAATGGCGGCGGTGCGAAATAATGACCGGAGTGCGTTTTCCGTTGTGCTCCGGAAATGGAGTGCGTTGTATATTATGGAATGTGTGTTAGTTGTAGTGTTTGTGATTGATGTGGTTGTTTTGGAATTTAATTGTTTTGTAGAATATATTGTTGTCCAGTTGGTTTTCGTCCAGATGGTCTTCGTCCAGTTGACCGTTTCTTTCAATCGTCTGGGTCAGCATTATCATCAATTAGTATTATATTTTTAAAATATTATAGTAATTCTCGAATAATAAAATAATTTTTTTTCGAAAAAAAGACAATATATGCTGATATGAATACATTGATATGAGTCGTTATATTTGAGAGTGGCGTAACTGCACTTTTAATTGTTTTGTGATATTGAAAGTTTAGCGTTTTTCGATATTTAAAAAAGGTTAATCAAAAATGAACTTTTTTCCAAGGTTCTAGACTTTTAGTAGTAAAAAATTTGAATTTCGTATAACTGAAATAGTATTTTTGGACTGAAAATTGATTACGCCACTTTTAGGCAACATAATGTCGGGTCGAGTGTGAATATTAAATGGAAATATGCCACTTTTCAATGCAACAGATATGCAATAATATAATATGTATTTTACAGCGAAACATTATTCGTTTATTTCATGGTGATATTATACTTTATTGACTTTTTTTGGTTGAAACATAAAAAGAGGATATCTACCTTTACATCTAACAATAAGCTTAATTATTCTTTTCAAAAAAGGAGCTTACTCAAAAAGGGCTTACTTACTAGCGATAGTACTCGGCGTTGCTTGGGACTCGGCGTTTTAAATAAAATTATTTTTTATATGGTGATCGGTCAAACGATATGTAGGAGGGAATATTTTTTTGCGGACTGTCCCGTTTCGGGTGCTGGGAAATATGGTCACCCTATTTTAACGATACTAAAAACCTTCTCCATAAACAAATAAATATAATATACATGCCAATTTTTATGGCAATCGGTCGAACGGTGTTGGAGTAATACGGCAATCGGGCGATCGGGTTTTCACATTTTATCGTTTTCCGTTTTTTTAACAAAACCACAGCCATATTAACATAGGACCTATTTACTTAATCTTATATTATCAATCATATCACAGTATTAACCAAACATCATTATATCACAATTAACGCAACTTACGGGATTAATTAATAAAAAAACAATTGTTATTCGAACATTCCACCTATATCTATATTATTTGCTTGTACAAGGGATGTGCTTCATTGTTTCGGGGTAAGGATTCATAGCTTGCTCAGGAGACGGACCTTCCAGGGATCGAGGGTGTATTTAGGACGTCGAGGGTGGCTCGTTGCCGCGGAAATATCAGGTTAGAGAGCGTCTCAGAATTATGTTGATTGAAACATTTGCATACAGAAGGGCGAACTTGCTCAGGGGCGGTTAGTGTTGTTGAATTGCTGTGTAGGCGCGTGACTCGGAGCACACACGAGCATTGCAAGCACAAAATTTAACAATCGCATCAATTAACTGGTGAATTATATCACGCGTTATTAGGAAGTGTCTTAATCGGATCGAGGGATTGTTTAAGATTCCGGAGACGCAGAGCGATCGATATCTTATATTAAAGCCACAATATATTAGGCTACCCCGAATGTCGTATCGTATTTTGAATGATAATTTCAATAAAAATATTATTCAAACATTTAAAATATCGATTCTATTATTATTTAACATTTCTTTCCATCTTTCTGTCACATTTTTAATTGTGAAAATTGTGTTGGTTATGAATGGAAATATTTGAAAAGTCGCTTTTTCACCTCCTCTGAATTTTCAGAAAATTTTCCTATATAAATAATTTTGTAATGACCTGAATATATGGTAATCTGATATTGCAAGATTCGAAGAGAATGGAGGATGCCGATGCCGTACCCTAAGACCACAATGTATACGGCGTCAATTTTCCTTCTTTTACACCATACCATTTTTTTAATGTGTTCATGCATACATGAGCTATTATAGATTATCATCAATTTTTTTTATAGTTGCAGTTGGATTTGTTTTAACATCGACGCATAAAATGTATTATATTTATCCACGATCATCGGTCTCCCATTTCAAGGACGGTTAAAATATTCTGATCGAAACTTCTAGAACCATCTTTGACACATTATATCCTCTAAAACATCGCCTAGTAAATTTCAAATATTATTAATTGCGATAGTTACACTTTTATTTTAAGAAACGCCAAAAGTGAATGAATTCTTCACCCGGAATAAAGTCTCAATTTGAAAAATTGTTTAAAAAATTAATGTCCAAAAATACGTTTACAATCATACGTCTGTGATCAATTATAATACAAAACGTGCGATGAAAATTCAATCGAAACTGAAAATTGAAAAGGACCATCATAAACACGACCATCATAAACACGACCATCATAAATACGACATTCCTTACAGTATTCGTTAATATTTCTCGATTTTAATTTGGGTCGAAAAACGTATTAAAAGGAGATCTCATTAGAAGATGCGGTGGAGATTTGACACCGCAGATTCCATTGAAATGCAAATCTTTTGCCATACACTTGGACGTAAAAGTGCACTGTGAAAGGAATTGAAAGTTGCATTAGTCGGCCGATGTACTCGCTGGCTGCAATGTCCACCGTCACAGTGTCAAATCGATTTTCTAAATCCGATCTGGATAATTGGACATCCGGATTACTGGAGATTTGCTGGCCAGTTTCGCCATTATAGCGAATGAATAAAAGATTAGTATTTTGCAATATAATTGGCAACGCCTCGGATGTATACGATTCGCATTCATCATCGAAATAGATCAGCGGAAGATTTGTTCATTATTTTAATTGAATACCTGTTCTATTATTATATGCGATGAGTTAATTAATTTTTCGTCGAAATAAAATTTATTTTATTATTCATTATGGAATACTGAAACGTTTTTTTATTAAATAATTTCAGGACAAATGATTACAAATTCATCTGGTGATCATACCACTTATCGTTTAACTTAGATCTTCGATAAAAAGCGCTTTCAACGTGAATAAACCGTCACTTAGCGTATTTTAATAACTTTAAATGAAAATTTTTAAATTGTAAATATTGAATTAATGTGTTTAAATCGTATAAAATATACGATTCGTCGACGTCCTCGCAACAAAGGTTGTGGCATTCACGTCAGCCGTAATTGTACTGGAAGCGCTTGCGAGCTCGTTTTCTTTTGTGAGAACAGTTTTTATACGTATACGTATTTTTTACTATATTACAAAAACGTCCCGCGAAGGATTACGAAAACAACGATATGTTAAAGCGCGCTTAGAGTTACAAACGCGGAAATTTCAAAACGAAAATTAAAGAAAATATTCCCTCTTTGATGAGGTTTCCCGTACGCGGAAAATTCCCTCTGGCTTTCGTAATGTTGATTCGGGCCGCGTGTATTGTGCACGTTTGAAAGTTTACCCTGCCACGTATTACATTTATACATACGACTGTGTAGACTTCAGAGAGTATATTTCGTTACTTACACGGTACTCATTTGGGGTAGTAGTTAGAGAATACACTCAGGGTTGATTCTCCGGTCTTTGTGACCCCTGCGGGAGCACGGCGCTGGTCTACGGGTAAGATGTCCATTACTCTCCCTACAATTACAACCAACGTGAGAGAGAAACCAGCACGATCCACCTGAGACGGTCCAGAGGCTAGACTGTCACCTCTGACCTCCACGAGGAAAAAGTCAATACGATTAAAAGCTGGAAAACACAGCGGTCGCGTAATACGAAAAGTTCATCTCGAATATGGACGTCTTTTCAGTGAAACTTTCACGCTCGGATGCTTCAGCAAGGTTGTGCGAATATCTCGTTAATTTCGATTATTACGAACGTTTGAAATTGGCACGAAAATCCGCCGCAGCGTGTCGAGATGAAACGATGAAATTCTCCCCCAAAATAAAGATCCCTTTTCCGTATTGGATGAGTATCTTTTGTGGGTTTATTTAGCGTTTTGCTAAGTAAATAGAAACGCTTGAAATTCAAAGGGTATCGCTATAAGTTGTTATGTTCACTAAAACGATTTAGGCTACCTTAAAGTTTCTATTTGCTTTCGAATCAAATTATGAAAATTTCGAAGAATATTAATGAAAAAGTCAATTTGAAATATAATATATTTTTGAATTCAACTCAAAACATCTTCGCCGCTAAAATCTTATTCAAGAAACTCGAGTGGATCGAAAATAAGAAAAATGAACGAGGTCAAAAGTTGAAGTCCGAAGTTTAATCGCTCAAAGCGTCCGAAGTTCAGCGGTCTGTTGCACCCACATTGCCGAACCGACGAAAGACTGCAAAATTAGATGGTGCTAAAAAGGCAGTTAGAAGTAACGGTCGAAGAGAACAAAAAAACGTTCAAAGAAGTAAAAAAAAGGAAAGGGATCGCTTGGGGAAAATTCGTGGTCGATAACGGTGTCCGATTAAACTTTCGGGTTTGCAAGCAAAAAGCGATCGTTGATTTCAACCTTTTATCAAAGTTTAAACGTCATAATAAATTTATGAGGCAAAACGATTATATTATCATAAAAAACTAACCATTTTGATTCCGAAATTCACTCTTATTTATCTCGAATAATATTCAAACACACATCCATAAAAACGACCGGAGCTTAACAGACATTTTTTCAACACAAATCCGCACCGATCGAAAGCTTATTCATTTTCATAAAAACTTCACATCTTCACAAAACAGAACTTAGGAATCGATAAATGTCCGAAACAAAGCCGAAAACCGAAACGGGCACAGAATGTGCTTTGTTTGCTGTCTGCGGAAAAAACTCGCCCGCCAGAACATCGTGCGTTATCGCCCGGCGCGATCTCGCTTAAAGCGAAGTTTGCGAGATGAATATAAAACTACACGCGAGCCTCGTAAAACATTTTAATATAAAAAAGCGTATATGTGTGCGGAAAGCGTTTGTGTGGGGATAAGAAACGGTGGCGACCCGCAGGACGAGCTGGGTGCGTAAAACGAACGCGAAAATCGGACGGCGAATGGAAAAACCATCAAACTGGGGCCGGGAAGCAAATTGCTCGCTGATATCAGATGTAGGAAATTTATTGCGTGTGTGTAAATGTGTGGATATATGATAATATGGGGGTTCTCGAACTGTGTGGCGTGGAAAATAAAAGATGTGTACGTAGTGCGAATCGATGGCTCTTCTTTGTTGAACGCATTGATTCACATCTATCACAAAAGTTAGGCAACAAGTGGTGTAATCAGAATTGTGTGCCATTGATCTGATATCGTTTTAAGATTTTAAAGATTTTTAATAAAAAAATTTGAAAGCTATCTCCTTTTTATTATTGCGTGATATGAATGTGACAAAGGAAAATGCTAAAAAATTTTGCAATGTGGATTTTACATAAATTCGATTGTATTCGTTATTTTCGGGTAGATAAATAATTCTTTCAATCGTCTCAAGAAGGGAGCGATTAAAATTGTTACGGTCTTTGAAATAACAACTTCAATAAATACATTTCACAATTGAGGGGCGGATTAAAGGTTATGTAATATAATCGAGCAGTGTTTTGTAATATAAAAATTGCATTTATTAAAAAAATTTAAAATCTTTGTAAAAATATACGAAAAATATTTACGGGAAGCATTAATCATTTATTCTCGTTCCAATATTGTGTCAACGATTAAGCCGGATGACGGTTAAAGGGAACGCCGCGATATCTTAGCTGAGTCACGGACTTAAAATCTCACGTGTTTATTTTGCACGTCGGCAATTTCGATAAGCTTCCACGACGCTTTGATTCCTCGCAACGGACGTTGTTCTCGATTTGCCTTATCTTGGAATTTTCATTTTTTACTCGAGAAATGACGAGTCGATTCCTATACGCCGGCTGCGATTTCCGCAGTACCAATATGTTTGGTTATTTTATATTATTTTATATGAATGTCTGGAATATATTCGCAAGACTATGAGAGCACAGTCTTGTGCACGGGGATTTGAAGGCATTCAAATTTTCAATTCGCTTGAAAGTTTTCGCATGCGAGGGATGCATCATTGATATGTATTGTGAATGTGGGATGCGTCAAGGAAAACGTCCATTTGTAAGATTCGATGTATTCGGCGTACACTGTTCTGTGTTTGGATTGTGATTTTTTTATTCAGTGTTTTGTTTTTGATCATTTTTATCAACAAGATGATTTTTTTATTCAATACAATGTGCTTCGTATAATACGGTTATATGGTTCTACAAAAACGTCGTGTAAAACAAGTCCGTGTTATACGAGGTTTGAAGTTCATAAAAAATTAGGGGTTTCGTTCCAAAAAATATCAGTTTAATATTACATATTTTTAATAAACAATACAAAAAAATACAGATTTACATATAAAGGTAAAATGCATTATAGGTGATTAAATAAATAAATTGCTCGTGAAACGAACTAAGAAATTTAATTTAAGTTCGAAAATTAGATTTTTTAACATATTTCACGTGTAGTTTTACGTGTTTGTGTTGTGGGGATGTTATGTTTGAAAATTTTTACAAATCATTTTTCTTTTGGTCGTCTAAATTTATACATGCTAACAGTTTGGATAGCAAAAGATACTATTAAATGAAATATAAGCCCGATACTCGTTAATAATAATGCACGAATTACGCATGAAATTCATTCAAGTACTTATACTGCATTTTTATTCATATTAAATACTAATTTGTTATTAAATATCTTATATAATCAAGTAAAGCATTATTTAATTATTTTTTAATAGCTTTTTCTTTAACCGTGTTACATAAAACGTGTTGTACAAAAATAGATCACAATTAATTATATTAAAACCAAAATAGTTATATCAAAATTGTCTTATACAAAACCATATAATACGAGGCCTGGGTGTATTATAATATATATTGAAAATTATTAAGAAAATACCGTTTGACATGACATTATATAAACGGAATGACGCACTATGTTCACAAACGTATTGGTTTCAATTCCGGGAACGGAATTACGAATTTCATCAAGCTCCACGTATTCAAAATATATATCCCATCAAAATGAACGTGTCGAAAACATTTTAAACAAATACGTTTTCACGAGTTTCGCGAAAACAACACTCGTTCAAAGGGCAAGCCGAGTCATTCGAGCCCCTTGCGTCGCATCGACACAAAAAAGCGATATAAAAAGGGCAAAAGTTGTATAATCACGCACATCAAAAGGGTTCGAAAGCGTTCGAGTTGTACGAGAGATTAAAGTTGTTTTCAAGTAATAGCTTAATTTCTTTGATAGGCTTCACTTTGAAGTTAAATTGGGGGAAGTCGGCGCCCGTTCTCGCGCGCTCTGAGAACAACCACTTTTATATTTTACTTATACATTATGAATATAATATTTTATGTCCGGATGAAGGGATAATCGCGGTCTGAAAGAATATTCCGCTCCGTTCTAGATAATTGTACTTGAACAGTTATCGCAGTCGACTACGGACGGGGTAAAAGTGCTTAAATTGTGTAATATCCATCAGCGAAGACTTTCAACGTATTTCACATAAAAAAATATTACATATAAACGAGTACATTTAATTAAATTCATACATAAAATAATAATATGAACGATCCAGCACATTTTTAATCCTGAAAGCAACAGACGTAACACACGGGTAATCTCTAAGCATCCGTTCATTAAGTCGGACCGAGTTCGAAGCCAATGCGTACGTATGTAGGGGGTAGGTCAAAATCAGGTATCACGAAAAGCTCTCAGTGCCTTAATGAAAAATAATACGTTCAATGGGACCGGCGTGAAAGCCTCCAGGACCCCGTTGTTTTTCGCCGGCGGCCCTAACACCGTCAATGGGCATAAGAGAGGGCAACCGGACCTCAGTGTGGGTGGACACTTGGGTTTTATTATGTGACACGTGTACGTCTGCACCATTACCCGGTGGACAGTAAACCGAGTTTGCGTATCTCACCATCATTGTCGTCCGCGAGCCTTAAAAATGTCCTCTTGTGCCGTTTTCGAGTCGTTTACTGTCGAGTCGTATATGCGCAATGGATTTTCAGATTTTTTTTTTGGTGTAGTTCGGATCAAGTGCGTTAGAATGGGGAGGGTTGTTGTTTTGCGATGAGTGAAAGTGATTGAGTTTTTTTAATAATAACATGATGGAAGTATGAAAATAATTATATACCTTTGGCGTCGCGATGAGCGCTTTCAATATCGAAAATAACTTGTAAACGATCCTCGAATAAAAAATAAAATTAATGTCTAGTCTGGAAAATTTTCGGAGACAAGTTACAAATAATATTATTGGTTGTTATTCTTTCGTAATGATGTGTATGAAAGATGTGAATTTGTTTTAGATATTTATGGAAAAGTAATTTTCTCTAGTGCAGAAGCGAAGCAAATACAAAACTCGATGTCTAGTTATTCAAGGGATTTAATATACGGGGGAATTTATTATAATGGAATTTTTCGTTATTATGTAAATGTTTTAACATAGTTATCAGACGTGTACATTCTTTTTATGGCTTGTAAACGTTATTTTCGTATGAAGTAATCATCAGATATGCTAATTAGATGCTTTAGCTACATCTCAACCGTTTCGGTGGGATTTAACGATAAGTACGACTCTTTATGTAATGTGCGCTGAGATGGTTTTGATATTTTCAGCGTTATGAAGAATTCATATATAAACGCTCGTGCATATTTATAGAAAATTTTATTTTTTCTAGAATTATTTTTTAATAAAGCGCCTCAAAGTATTAAACAAATTTAAACTTAAAAGCAATGTAGAGACAGTTGAAAAAGTGACATTAAGAAATTTCTGAGAAAATAGTCTCAAACGACAGCGTCTTAGTAATTAAGTCTTTACAATATTATGAACTTAGGCTAGAAAGGACAAAGGGACGTCCACTATTTTTTCTAGCATGCAAACATTTTTTTTTCATTTTTGAAAATTTCATTTGGAGTAGACAAATAAAAGACGTGATCGCTCCGACGGTCGAAAAAAAATAAAACGTATCAGGAAAATTCTAATTCGATTGACCTACGTATTTTTTAGACACTCTACAACTTCATTGCGAGCATTTTTTTATTTGTCTCAGCAAACTCGCTTATATTTCCAATACTGAAATCATATAACAGTTCGACATACCTCGCTCACTAATGACTTATTCGATGACTTTTCTCTTTCTCATATATTTTTTCTCAACAAAATATACGCATTATCCTCTTAGGCCCGAAGGAGTGACCTGTGATTGGTCTACTCGACTTGTTTTCTTTTGATCCTTACTTGGGCGACCATCTAGCTGTCTGCCTTTGATCCGACCTTTGATGTCTGATGACCGCTGCATTACGATTTCATCACGGTGTTTGATATATTCAAACGAGAGTTTCGTCCCTTTTTTATTTATTTACATATATAAAAAAATGTAATTTCATAAAAATATATTGTTATTAATTTGATAGTGGTATAATATATAAAAATCAGGAATTACATTCAAACATCATCCGCCTTTCATCAAGCGCAAAAAGAACAATACCGCATACATTTCAGCAAGTCCGCTAATAAAGACAGACGAGGGTACACAAAACACAACTCAAAACACCCCAGAGATCGCAAGCAATACGACAACCCATGAAATGGCAAAGGACGAGCAAGGTCGAAGCTGAAATATAACGATATCGCTGAAAGTGGGCAGTTCGCGAAGTTTACAGGTCTCACGGCTACTAATTGTATGTAAACGATTCACATCGGCACGAACTTTGTCCCCGTATATTGTGTTATGTGCACTTTATCAGACCGTTGTTTAAACTTTAAACTACGTTCGGTGTAATCTCGTATATTCGAGACGCTACAACGAGGTTCTCGCGTTCGTAATGCAAGATAACAGGTTCAATCGATCATCTCCCGCTGGAGCGTCTGTTGTATGGACGAATTAATGTGTTCGCTCTGACGTGAAATTGGTTTAATAAGCGATGCGGTTTTATTTTGTTTCTGGGTGTTGGATATGCTTTTTGATTAATTCGGATATGTGTTTCTTGAATTTATATGGACTATTAGCAAAGAGAATTGTTATTTGGAAATTTATGGTTGTGCGATATTTGTAAATTGATTTGTATCAATGGGCTCGTTCGAAGTTGGACGGAAGTTTAACGATTCGTTGATTGATTGATTGATGACGGTTACCTTATTTTGTTTGAGATTAAAATGCGAACTTTTTCATTTATTAGAGTGCAAGTGTCGATTCAAAAAGCTCTACGGGGGAAACGTGATGAATTATTATTGCTGTTTCAAACGTAGCTTCATACTTTTACATAGAACGTGTACAAGAAGTAACATTAAAATAATTTATCTTACTTGAAAGTAATCCGTACACGTGTAGTATTTTGTAAGACAAATAAATAACTGTCGCGCTTAAGTGTGTATAATTTAATAATTTTTAAATTATTCAAGGTGTCTTTTATGTTATTAGATGAAAAATTTATCTTGATTACATCGAATCAAATTCCAAATACTAATTCAAACGTTTAAATTATAAATTCTTCACAAACATTTTAAAAATTTCACATTGTAGATTTAAAGTCTCATTTAAGTCAAATTTATTTCTAAGAAAAAAAAAATAAACAGAATAGACTCAAGGAATTTTCTCTAAAGAGAGAAACTTAGCTTTCATACAAACAGTAGTTGTGGCGTCTACATAGAGCAAGCTAATTAAATTTTGCTATATTGAACGAGTCTACATTCATTTTCTTTGTCTGGACGATTCTTCGCACCCCAGACGACCACCAAACCTCACCAAATTGACGTCACAAACGTGCAAATCTCACACCCGAGATTGCCCTTGGAGACTTCGAGAAACAACAGGACCCAGCGAAAAAAAAACACACCCAACAGCGAAAAAGGAGCGATTGTACGTTGTAAGTGTAGAGAAAGAGTAATCCCGGTGACATATGTCGAGGCTGGTGGCCACTGAATACCAAGCAGTCGTCGGATCAAATATTTCAAGAAAAAGCACTTTCTCGCCGCCACTGGCACGTCAAACGTCCTAATGTCCGTCTCTTTGTCACTGCTTTGACCCCCGAATGTGCTCGGTCGTTGGAAGGTGATGTTGCGACTTTATATGCATATTCATTTCTCGAATCTTTTGTATGATTTAATTAAGTGATAAAAGTGTGGAATTTCCCTTTCATACTAGTTTTATGATTTGATTCCGTTTGCGAATAACTCTGTATATAATATTGGCGATATGATTGAAGTCTTTGAAATGATTTTAATGAAATGTCCCGGGTCGACTATGGCACGAGCGTTCTACATAGCTTTTATAAAATACGGAGTTTAACAATAAGTTGTATTGACGTGCATGAGATATTGTACTCGAGCAGAACAAAGAGAAGGCGTTTAACATGATGCAATATACAGACGTCGTATTGAAAGTTGTGAGACATGTTTTAATTTGAAGTAGGGGTGATCGAACTTAAAATATTGGTGTTCTTTTCATTTTCACTGAAACGTTTCGCTTTCATTTTCAGCGTCGGCGGTTCGGAATAAGGTTGAAATTTTTCGTGGAGGTGTTTTTGACCTATTTTGGGAATTTAAGTTTTGAACAATATTGAAGGATTTTTTTGTATTAAAGTTATCAATATTTATTATTAAGTTTTTATGAAATTTTATGTAAAAAAATTACAGAAACTACAAATATAATATTATACATATTTTGATATTCTATTTTTGCTTGTGTAATATAATGTTAATATTTATAATAACGAAAAACTAAAAGGAAAATATTTTCAATCAATTTGGATATTTTAAAACAAATAATCCTCTTACTTTTTTTATCAATTTTATGTATATTATTATTATATGCATATACGTAATTATTTATGAAAAAAATTTTTTTTTCATCGGGCATATGTTATAATATATAAATTAAAATTAAAAAATAAATAAAAACATCACAGTATCAAAAATATATCGAATTACCAACAATATTCATAAAATATGATAATTTTCGATAAATTTTTGCATAATTTTGAAACCCACAATAAAACGTCATCGAGAGATTTGAACATATTCAGGATATTATTCAGTGAAAATATTACACATGGAACACCCATCGCATATATAATTATAGACGATTTAAATTTCAAATTATTCGGTGGTGGCGTTTTAAAGCGTGTGGTCGTATCGATTTTGTTTCCCCACAAAGGAGCCAGATTGTATAGTAATAGTGGTCCCGTTTTCTTTTATAAATATCCATTGCCCCGTTCCCACCTGCGGGGTAGTTTCTGTTTTTCGTTTTCGGTTTTTTCTCGTTGCTTTTCCATGCATAATTTTTGCATTTATAAGTTGTGTAATATATCTTGCTCAACAGAACGAGTCCGAGTCGAATTGTTCGCCTTAGCATAAATTATGGTGCCGTTCAAACGAACGAGGATTAACTTCATTTGCGCACAAGATATTAATAATTCAATATTGACGAACGATCTGAATCGTAACGAGAATTTGCTTTAGCAATAAAAAAGGAGGACTTCTTATTATTCACACGGCGGGGTCGCAGATGCGTGGATGCAGAGTTGAAGATTCAAGTATTCAAATTTGAGATTCGAGGATGCGGATAGTCTAAGGACAGATCTGCATTCAAATTATATAATACAAAAAATCCTTAGAATTGATGAAATTTCGAGGGAAGACTGTAATTCTTTTCGAGTAATTTTATCGTATGAAAAAATTGGACCGTGAAATATTTTTCGTTTTGAAAAAATTTAAGCGTTGTATTTTAATTGAATGATTTTTTCATTCTATGTATTTTGTAACATATTCGTGTGACTGATGCGTAGTTTCAGTTGGTGAGACTAAAACACTGATAATGATGATGTTTCGTCGATAATATAAAGATGATGTTCAATAAATTGAAAGGTCGCAACTTCATTCGAGGTTGTAGGATAATAGATATTGAAATTATAGGTGATACAAAACAATATTACAAAGATGATTAGTTACCAGAAGATTGAAATCGAATTCAAGGTTAAGTATTATATAATATATTAATTGGAGATTCCTTACGGCTTAACGGATTCTTGGTGCTCACACGCAATGAATTCCCCTTAATTCAAAACCATCCAATATAATGTGGTAAAATGAAAAATTTGTTTTTTAGGTGTCAGTGTTGAAAATATAGTATTTTTGCGTACTATATACTTCAACAGTATATAGTTCGCAGATCCAAAATATAGTACAATACTATAAAATATGTTTAGTACGGTTGGCAACCTTACATGATACTTTTATTATACTTAATTACTTCTTAAATAATTTTACTATCTATATACATATATAAAAATGGATGTTTGTATATTTGTTTGTTTGATGCCGTATTACTCCAACACCGTTCGACCTATCGCCATGAAAATTGGCATGTACATGTTTTTTTTGTCGAGAAGGTTTTCGTATCATCAAAGTAGGGTGACCATATTTCTCCAGAACCCAAAACGGACGGTCCCAAAAAAAGGTTCCCCCCATATATCATTTGACCGATCATCATACAAAAAATAATTTGATTTGAAACGCCGAATCCCGAGCAATGCCGGGTACTTCCGCTAGTAAAAATTAAAAACAAAAAAAATCACTTTGGGTTTCTCGCAATATTCAAGTCATAGTTATATTTTTACATCAACAAAATCTGATTCAACGATAAGATCTTTTGAAATCATACAGATTAATTTGATAACAAATAGACCCACTTCAAAACAACAAAATCGTCAGAATCCTTCGACCAAAACCGTCGTGGCCGACTCACCGGCTTTCGACGACTTCCAAGTTTTATATGAGCGCTTTTCATTATCTCGGCAGGAAAATGGGATTTTCAGCCGGCGCATCGGCGGCTGCGGAAGCCATTCCGGAAAATTCATTACCTCTCAAAAACTGCAAGGGGTTTTCCACCGATTTCAGACGACTCCGATCGCGATTGTCCGCCCGAGATAATATATCGCCGGAGATATCTGCAACGTTTCGATGGCGTCGTTTATAAGCGATTCAAAAACGAAGAGTTTTCCCGGAAAAAAATTTCGGAAAATGGATTTCCGCTGCGGCATTCCGAGGATTTTGGTTTTGTTGAACGCGCGCGACATTTCGTATTGTGTGTGACCTTTGAGTTTTGAGTAAGTGCGTGGCTATTATTCATGTTTGGATTGTAGATTTTGAAAAGTATAATATATTATATAAAAAGTGAGTAATATTCAAATTTGTATTATTCGAGAAAGTTCTTTAAAATAAATGTATATAAAATTCTTTTTGTTCCAATGGAGGTATTGACGTACATTTAAATCGAGCAATTTTCATAACAATATTCGTTGAATTTGGCAATAATGAATTTCCCATGAGGAGACTTTGTGCGTACGAACGCATTTTTAAATCGAAAATTTGTGCCGAAAGCCTTTTCATAAATACACACAGAGAGAGTATGTTGACGAATTTAATTTATATGGAAATTAGAATGGGTCGTTCGAAATCAGTAGGCATTGTATCGAACAGGATTGTTCCGAACGATTAGTTATTAGCCAAAATTACAAAGCATCAGAATTTATTGCCTTTGAGTTCGAAAACGTTTGCGAATTGCGTATAATAATTGACACAGCGAACGATATTTTCATTTCGGATTCGCAAATAAACGAAATCTTGTTTGTTCGAACGACGAAATATTGTACGATGGAAAAAACTGCGTACGTTTCTAACAATACGTTTTCCGTTTCGGGTATAATTGAAAGGTTTAAGAGGTTTCAACATCAAACACAAACGGATTTATGGAAAAATAAGTCTCGTATGGGAAAATACTTTACTTTGATCTTTTTTCACGACGTTTATCCACGACAACATGCGCTATTATTACCGCAATAACCGTCTACCACAATAAACCATATTCCCGAAGTAACCGTTTATTTGTAGTAATTAGATATCCACATAAATATATATGGAAAAACTTCAGAACAAACCAATATTTCACAATCGTATGCATTCGGAATAAACCTCATTTTATAGAATACGAACTTCGAAACTCACAATACAAGCATAAAAATAAATAGAGACTTTTATTCGGACTGCAAATAGTCTCTAGGCGAACGCTAATAACGAAAACGTACGAGCGCGTGTATGCGTTTATGTATTCTTTTTTTTGCGAGGAACATTGCGAAAGTTTTTCCGCGTTCGCTTTTCCGGGCCCGCACAAAAGCGATACGTCGGGGAAAACTTGACTGGGGTCGGGGTGCGGTGATTAAAAATGCTAATTTTATAACTTTTACTATTCGAGCTCTCATATTTGAAGAGAAAGTTCGCGGCAAATGAATATGTAAGTTGAACCGTCCTCGCGGCGCAATAAAACCCCGTCAGCTCGTCGCTAACTTTGTCGTGGCTTGCGAAAAAAAAAAAAACAAAATAAAATCCGTCTATACAAATCGGGGTATAATGTATGTAAAAACATGTTGAAATTATTTTATTTCAAGGAGATTTGTATTTTGGGTTTGTGCGTAATTTTATTGTGCAATCACAGATGGCAGTGATTGCAGTGGAATTTTAAACTGTTTAATAATGAAGGACTTTAGTTGTGATATTTTTAATTTTTACAGTATTTGGAATGGAATGAATATAATAGTTCTTTGAAATTTATTTCGAATTAATTATCATTGAAATTTCTGCATCACAAATTTGGCTGGATGTAATAAGATTATATTATAATATTATTGAAATATATATTATATAATATAAATTTATACATAGTCAATGGAATCACATTCTTGGAAAATTAAAAGCCTTCTTTCCGAGAATGTCTCTTTTTACCTATCGAATTTTGAATTTTGAGACACGTCGTTTCTAAATACAAAAATTTCATATTGAATATGAAATTATTATAATATCGAGAAAATTCTATAAAAAAAGTATGAATAAAACTCAACAACATTTCTAGAATTGTCCGTTCGAATCATAAATGATAAACCCAAAAAATAAATTGCAATGGCGAAATTATTATACGATTCAAATCAAACGCCAATTACCTTTTTATTTCTTCAACGGCATCACCGAGAATTTTCATTGATCGCATAAAAGAAAGGTAATATTTCCTTCGGTGAAACACAAATCGATCGCTTACTTAGAAAAGTGTTCGGTTTCGTTCTTCTACTTCAAGATTATTATACTGGGGAGACATCGACGTCTTTACTTTCGCTTCGAAATCCACTTAAAACTTCTATCGTCAGGAATGCAATAAGTAACGAGTGAAAAACACTTGGCCGTTTGCACGTGGATCCGAGTTTGGACAAAAGCCTTCTTCGCCGGTAAACCTTCGTCGATGTGAGGAACGTATTACGCAACACAATGCCATTTTAGTCGATAAACTTTCGAGGTATGAACTGCTCGAGTTGATTCGTTCCGCGTCGAAAGTTTACCGTTTAGTTATGTTTTTATTTTGAGTTTGTTTCAACTTCGAACTCGCATGTTTTTGTCGGTCCAAATGTATTTTATAAATTTCATTGTTCTTTCGATGAATAATGTATTCGATTTTGTTTTTGAAGTCAAATTTATAACAATAGTTTTTATTGAAACAATCCAGAATTTAACAAGGTTGATATGATGTTTTATATTTGATGGATAAAAGTGTCATAACTTTTTTTTTGGTATAAGAATATATATCCTCTGGACATAGACGTAAACCTAACCTCCCCCCCCCCGTGCGAAAATCCCTATGGATATTTACACCAGTCATGAATAAAAATAAGTATTTAATATAAATTGATAGTATTTATAGTAAAAAAGTCAATGTTCCAATAAAATAGTCGATATAAATACTAATTTAAAAAATGATGCTAGATCGGAAGCTAAACCACCATAATTTAATTTTTTATTGTTTAGATGAAAATTGCACATTTTTATAATCGCCCATCCCGTATTGGCTTTTAGAATAATTTTTATTCATTTATTTCTAACAATAAGTAATTTTTATACATAGTAGTGGGTTTTTCACGGGGGTTAATTCGCAGAGGGTTTTGCATTCGAGAAATATGTACCCAGGGGCCAAATGTCCTAGATTCCTTTTTTTGTACGCAACCACTCAGTGCTTTGAGATAATCTATCAATCCATCATGGTGAATATATACAACTTATATATTAAATTCATAAAAATAAATAAATACACAAGCAAATTTCTTAAATATACATTTAAAATAGCATCAAAACCCGTCTCGTTTAACCGCAGCGAAAATTCAAACCGCGTCCTCCCAAAAACTCAAACCAAACATCAGCACTGAGCCAACGCTCATTATTTCAGAACGAAGACGTCCAAATGTGCTCCGGAAAGACAGCCCTCGTTCAGAATATACATAAGCGCGTAATTTAATTTAATTTCAACCCCACCACGACGAAGGCTCCAACATCCGACCCCCAGTACACATTTGCGCGGGCTAAGGAGATCGGCGGAGATTTTTGGTGCCGAACATTGACAGGGTGTGTTTAAGCAGAAGCCCGAGGACTCACCGCAGAGGATGTAAGCATTTCGCCCAAGGGCAACCAAGGGATGACCCTTATAATCCGACCGGTATATATGCCCGGGGACGACCCGCGAATAACAAGCCGCACGTCGAACTGAGCCCGCAAGATTCGGGTCTTTGGCGTTCGGGAAAAATGTGTTTGTTTAATTTGATGTGACTTAAGTTTTGGTTTTGGACTGTTGAATGTGTCGGTGATCGTTATGTTTGTTGTAATTTATATAATTTTTATTGGGAAATATTATTTTTTCAAGTTAAATATGTTTTGATGGTAGAAGTGATTGTATTTGAGTCGTTGATGGTGTTCGATTGAATTAAGCGAGAAAGGTATTTTTGAAATTATATTATGTAAGGTTTTTCGAATTCAAATGTTATAAAAAGATATAATTATGAAAATTTATTAATTAAAATTGGAAATTATTTAAAATAGTATGTAGGCCCGATGTTAATACCATCAGCTGCGAATTTATATCCATACTATTACGTAATAAAATAAAAATTAAATATATTTATGCAAAATTATTTTATAACCGAGCCGTTGCATGATGTAATAAACAAAAAATGAATATATGCAAACATATTTTAAAACCGTGCCCTTGCGAAATGTCTCGAGAATATAAAAGTCGCGAGCGTCATCGACACAGATACACAGACAGGCAGACGGACAGACACACAGAAATCTGCTATTATATATAGGGGAAGGGGATGATGAATTATATTTTGATATCTGTCTTAATATTATATTACCGAACTTTCGATTTTTTCAATTAGAAAATTGAACAATTAGTTAGATTATAGCTCAACAATATATAATAATAACTATTTATACACTTCTTCGTACATTACATCATTTATTTTCAATAAAATATGAGAGCATAATTGTCAACGAAAGGCCATTAGTAAATCAAATTTTAACCCAGCATAAGTCCCGATTTCGAATCGAATCAAAAATAAAATTCTACCAATAATCCTTTACTACTTAAACACAATCTGAACGACCAAATTTAAACCCATCCGAACCAGTTTACAACCTCGGAACACCCTTAAATCCACTATCGAACACTAAGACCGCCGAAACGTCAACCGTAGACAGACCTAAGCGCCAACTCCCAATAACACGATCCGCCCAAACGGACGGCCGTAATCTGTTTTCGCAACCGAATTAGATAATTTTCCGATTACTTCTCGGCAGTAAATCATAATCCTCGTGCCGACGATAAGATGCAAGCTACCTCTTCAGCGCAATGGATAGTGGCTCTTTCTCGACGCTTTGATTTATGGTGGCCTCGGTTATTGCACAACGGGGCAGAACCGGCCCCGAAACGACGCTAAATAAAATTATAAACTGCTCGTACGTAAGGGTAGTGCTGTACGTGTGCTTAACACGATTATCCGACAAATTATTGCGTCCGATAAGAAGCGGGCGTGTACTGGCGGGACAAATATTGTAGTTTGTCCCGTGGAGCATATGGTGTGCTCGTATCGACTTTCAAATTGAATTAATACGGAATAATAAGTTTTCATGGGGGTTCGGAGCGTATCGGAAACTCGATGGTGTGCCCGTTGTGTGTGGGTGTGCGGGGTTTTGCGATTGAGCGTAGGTGTTGGTTGTTAAAGGAATATTGAAATTCGGTTTCTTGATTATGTTAAATTTGTGATATCGAGTCAAGCTAAAATTAATTATTTTTGCATATTATGTACAATAGAAAAATAAGAGTTTTATTACTTTTATATTTTATTTCAGTTTTTTTTTTACCATTTAATTTCGTATTTTAATTAGAAACTGTCATGTTTTGGGTAGAGATAAGTGATGAGAAAATTGAAACAGATATACCTATTACATATACGTATATACATATTATAATATGTTGTCAAAAAAAAGTAAACTAATACATGTATAATATTTCTGAATACGCTAAAAAAATATGTTTTTAATGAGTTTTTTTATGATATGATTTAATTAAGAATTTTTTGGGATTTTATAAAATATTTTTTCATTATGAAATGCTTCTAAGATAATCAATATGAAAATATATTTTTTATGTATGCAAGAATTAATAGTATGAAAAGGTCTTTAGTAAAATGCGGATTTTTTAAATCTATTTTAGTACTGCACTTCAAGAGGACTCATACTGTTTCGCTGAAAACGTAATGGAAATATTTTCACGCGACGTTGAGTCCGAACGTAATCAACTACGGATAAAAGAAACGTTTTAAATTAATCACGGACGATTCATATTTGCATTTTATGTCATTATTATGCGCAGAGCGAGTAAAAAGAAACGGAGAACGTAATGAAAATAATTAACAGACGCAAAACAACAAAAAAAAAAACAACTTTAAACAGATAACACAAAAGAAAAAGGGGAGGATCTAGAAAAAGCGGAGAAAAACGAGCACCCCGTTTTTTAATTAGTACGATGCAAGCGGGACGCGATCGGCTCCTTTCAACGGCGCGCTCAAAAGGGTTTTCCATGGCTTTTCCGCGGTTTTTCCGCGACAAAGTTTAACGAAGTGCACCGCAAACGTCCGCGTTACTCCTCCACGTATTTCATATTGCGTTTTGTTAAGCGGAAACGTTTGTTTTTCGCGCCGTTTTAATTGTGTACGAGAACGTTCCGTCGCAACGCCGGGTGTGCGAAATTGCAACTGACGGCTTAATGCAGCCTCCTCTTTGGCCGTACGTGCACTGAATATGGGAATTTATCAAACGCAGGTGCTATTCCTTGAGATATTTGCACGATGGCCAGATAATAAACGGCGTTTTTATATGGGAAGTTGTGCTGTAAAAACGTTCGGCTCGATATTTCATGGTGCTCGAGCTGAATTAGTGTTTTTTTTTTTGTTTTAGTACGGATTGTACGTGATATTTGTTTTTAATTGATTTTAGGAATAGTTGGATGTATAAAATACAAAAGGATTATTTTCAAATATGTTGAGTTATTGAATTACAAGCATATTTTATTAAAATTACAATTAATAACCCATCCAAGCCTAATAGCATCCGATTCGCCACTCGAACATTTTTAGCGATCCGCTTCGGAAAAGTTTGCACTAGTCGTTAAATTATTTACGATTCTAATTTGAAAAACGTCACACGAACGGCCGTTCACTCCCTGCAAATTTATTGTTCAATAAAATGAATATTTTTACGATGTTTTCTTTTCATAAATCTTCATACTAATACGCGTTATATTGATAGCGACCGTTAGTGAGCGCCGCCCTGAAAGCGGATCGTAAATAAAAATCTCGACGAAAGTCGTAAATCGTCATTTGATTTCGTATCACCTGTTGCTCGGACCGTAAGTGCGCATACTAGTTGTTATGAAATTATTATATTTTGTCGTGTTGTATATTGCACGGTACGCTTTCTCCGTTCAAATTGCCCGAAATAATGATGAGATAAATTAAGTGATATCGAACGAGGGTTTTACGACTGCGTCTTTTGATGTATCAATCGAATAAAGTGTTTGATTTTTTTTGGTTTGATGTTGCTTTTTTACTTGTTTGTTTTTTTTTACGACGATGAAAAATGAGATGAATGATTATATACTTTTGTATTGAATTTATGTTTTGTTATCATAAATTAAAATGTATTTTTGATATTTGAATTTTGAAACGATTCCTTCGCTACAGTATTTTTATTTCAAATTCAACGTTTTATACTTGAAATTGAACTATAGGAAATCATTATTATTAACAGGGACTTGGAGTGGAGTAGGAGCAGGAGTGGGAGCACGGAGCAAGTGGAGCAACGGGTTTTTACCAGAAGTAGGGATGGAGCCACAGCACGGAAATTTAAAGTGCTTTTCTATTCCAACTTTACATGTAAAATTGAAAAAATAATTTCAACTTTTAATTAGATTGTATTGATTTCATCACTATTCTCTCCCATTCGATATTAAATTATAATATTTTGCTATTTATTCAACTTCAATAATCAATTAAAATGATCAAATCTGAAGAAATGTCATCTAAATAAATTATTTCACACATTAAATATCATTCGATTCTAAAACAAAAAACAGACGTTTTACATAAAATATTGGAACTAACTTGTATATTTACAACTAAAAACTTCATCTATAAAATAAAAATTATTGAATAGTACAAAAAAAAAAACCATAAATCAGTTCATACAAAAAGACTATTATCAATACAATTCATACCATATAAATAAATTTTATACCATTCAACGAAAACACTCAAACGAAATAAATTCTCCATATAAAAACTTTGAAACACCCCATACACACAAAACTGAAGCACTCTTCTATATTTATATGCGAAAAGGGACTAGAAAAAAAAACAATAACAAAGTAAAACGACGGTGTTTATTATTGCAATAACTCAGTAGCGAGAGGACGAGCGCGCCGTCAGGTGTTGGGTTCGCACGGGCGCAGTCAATTCCTCTGGAAACTTGTTACCGGAGTTTTAGCGAAATTTTTCCAACGGGTCTCGAAATCGCCTTAGAAACCCCTCTTCGTCGTGTGGCGTGCTTGTCTGCAAATAGACGCGATTATAGGGAAACTTTGGGTCGTTTTTATGCCGAGCGTATAGATCTATAGATCGCGGTGGTGATTCGAGGAGGCGTGGGATCCGGCAGATGGTCGTTGCCGTGATTGATAATGGTTGCATGAAGAAGTTTGAAGATCGTGATTTTGTACGGGATGGTCAGTCTTGAGGGCACCTTTGTTGGGTTATGGGTGTTTTGGAATGTGGGTGTGGGGGAGTTTCGGTGAAGGTGATTGTAGTGATGATTGACGTGCAGTTGGTTCAAGTGTTGGGTTTGGAATTTGATTGATTCATTTAATGAAAATATTAATATGATAGTTTTGTATGTGAGTTTTTTTAATAGATATAATCGTTGATTGAATATTTTTTAATATAAATTTTCTGTGTTGGTTTTGCACGGTGTGATTTTTCACGTAATATAAATTTGCTAACAAAGACACCTCTGAGGCTACCCTTTATTATGCTCATTAAGTTTACGAGGTACGTGTTTCGTATTCAACAGTGGAAACGTGACCGACACCGACATTTCCTCTTTTTTTAAACAATCCCACGTAAGAAGATTTTCCACTTGTTTTTTTCTTCGTGCTTTATTTGAGGGTGAAAAGCGAGCAAAGGGGCAAAATTTTCCTAACGTTGTAGAATTAATATTTTTTTTTTGATAAACATGAAAAACATGTTTTTTATATCAATTAAAGTTATTATGAACGAGAAACCAAACATCTTATCACAATTCATACACGAATTCGGCTTGTTTCGTTAAGCGTATCTAAAACCTTCTTTTTTTACTTATTCCGAGCTTGTATTATAGATTAAACATTTATCGTGCTTTTTTTATTTTGAATTTTTCTCCGATTCGTTACGTGAATTTTTAAAGCGCCTCCTCTCAAAAAAGTCGGTTTTGTGTTTTGGCGTTCTTTTTGCGCCGATTCCTCTTTTTTCCATAACGAATTCTTAAGGGGTTCTCAAAATAATCGCGGATAATGAGCATTGTTATCCGACTTTAAGAGGAGGATACTTAAACGAGGTGTAAGCGACCATTTCAACATTTTTCTATACGTACGTGAACGGCGTTCATAAAAAGCGGAATTTTTCAAAAAAAAAATCCTCGGACGCATAACGCTCGCGCAAACAAACATGCTTTCGTAATATTGTCTGCGTATATAAAAAGTGTATTTTTCGCGGAAGAGAAATGAAGCAAGCGAAAAAAATGTATAAGAGGAAGAGTATTATAATACATTGAGATGTTATTTGGCTCTGCTTCGAGACGACTACTTTCCATCTTTCTTCTTTAAAGGGTTCCCTCTGCCTTATCAAATAATTGTCGCGTTTATTTTCCTTATTATGTTACAATATTTCTGTTTTATTTCTCTGTTGTGTTGTGATTCTGCACCCGTGTTTGTTCAGATAAGACCTTAAATGTCTGGCATTAGCCTTTTTTATACGGCATATAATTGTGAAAGACGAAAACGTATGTACGCGGCCTGCGTAGAAAAATAGAAATATATTTTTCTGTTTCGAAAAAATGTAAAAAATAAAAACGACGCGAAGAAAGACATCTGTGAGTCATTAATTTTAATAGAAAGTCGTATATTTACGTGGAAACACAAACACAGACGAAAAAAAAGGGTTTATTATAATAAAAACTCGTTTAGCATATTGTACAGTGACGGCAACAAATTACAAACAAAATAATGAAATGGTAAAGCAAGCATTCATCTACGTTTCAATATTGTTGCCAAATAAAATATGAAATTGACTTTTAATACGCACGAAAGTTTCTTTGTGTACGTGCCATATTTTCACAAGTGAATTTTCCTTCTAGGAAAAATCATGTTATCATAAACGATACAACTTATTCGAACAAGGCGTCTATTATGCGATTCGGAAGCGTCGAAAATCGAACAATGAAACGAAAGTTTGTCTTGTCTTTGCGATATATTCTTATACAATAAATATTATTTATATACACAGTGGTGTATACGAAAAAATAATCCACGGCATAAACTTAAGAAAATCCATATTATACGAAAAAAAGTCGATAACGAAAACAGTCAATAGAACGTATCAACTCAACACGCAAAAATCCTTAAATAATACACCGATCCGAACCGAACAAAAACAAAAACCGAATCCGAAACAAATCCAGCATCCACCACTGCCCATCTGCGAAAATTTTCTTACCATCCCGCATTATTTTCCGGGTTTTTCGCCACGTTGCGTACACCGACTCGCCGGTCAATCGGCAAGGTTTTACGGCGCCGTAACACCGACGCAAATATGTCCGCTTTTATTTTATTGCTCCGATATTACCGCTTTATGCTTCATTCTTCATTCCTCCTTGCGATGCCGGCTTTTTATTGTCGGGAGCCAATTCCGGCGCTGAGATAACTCCGCATAATGGTGATGATCTTCGCGAGACGGGGAGCCGAACTCGGAGATTGTGCCGGAAAAAAGCGGGATTTATTATATATTTATTTAGTGTGTACCGCAGATTTCTCAATTTGCACGAACGACACCTTAGTTTGTTGTTTGTTGTCGGCGCGGAGTGTTTTTGAGTGCTGTATTGATGTTTATGTGATTTTGGTTTGTACGTTTTTGTGCTTGGAATATGCTCGAAATCAATATGCGAAATTAATTGTGCAGACGATATTTCCTGTTCAATCAAGTGGTAATTGCTGCTGTATAGTAATGTATGAGGATTGTGATTAATAGGCTCGAAACGTGCTCTATGTTATTACTCGTTGCATTTGCATGCGTTTGTAATAATACTCAATGGATACGAATCATGTATTGTCAAAGCTTTTGAGCATCATGTATACACATATAAATAGAAAAGTATTCGATTTTTTTGTAGATAATTAACATTTCAAAAGAATGTTGGAGGTGGTTTATCGTGTACGCCGAAATCAAATTTCAAATTAAATTATTAAATTATTATTTAATGGAATGTATTTATTGATTTATAAAATGGTAAATTTGTGATTAATTATGGAACAAGATATCATCAAATAACCATCGTGTCTGTACTGTCATACCTTGATCCTTTTGATCAAATTTTCGATGACTTTTTCTAAGATATTTTAGTTGACTCAATTTTAGCAATGACGCATTGGATTTCTGTTTTCCACTCAGGAATTAGTTTTTTAGCATAGTCATTGGGCTTTACAAACTACCCAAAAATCTCGCATTGCGACAAATTGCTAGATCTGGGCAGCCAATTAACTTTAGCATTTCTGGAAATCACACAATAAGGAAAACGTCGACTAAATCGATAGTTTCTCTTATCGAATGACATATAGCACCATAATCCTATTGAAACCATATTTACAACAATAAAAATGAAAATTAATTAATTTCATCGCCACAAACAAACTCTTATGAAAACATTCAACAACTTAACACACACGAAAACCCAAACATAATCTCCATCTTCAATTTCTGTAATCGATGTCGGATTTTATATCAGCCGGAGCACGTTGCGGTCGTCTACGAAAGCAAAGAAGCAGCGAAATCGTATTGCGAACAAGGACTTTTCCGAAAGACATTTGCCGGATGAGACCAATTTCGCTAAGAGTCATTCACTATTCCGTCTTTGGGCTTTTGCCGGCGTCGCCTTGCGCTTTTCACAACGCGAATAAATATGTTCCTCTGCGTCCGGATTGCAAATGGCGTATTTTGCAGCGATTCGATCTGTGTTTAGTCTTTTTTTAACATTTGTCGGGTAAAAAGTTGGTTTTTCGTTAATCGAAACAATTCTATCTGATGAATTTCTTTTTATATTTTCTCTGAAGTTGTTGATTATTATTAAAGTACATACTATGATCAAATTGTTATATTTGGTAAAATGTAGTACTTAAACATATTCTAAGTCGGATATGCAATAATTTATAGGATCGACACAAATTCATTCATCACATGGTCGCACCGATTGCGATTTCACTAGTGCACTGAACACTTCGCGGTTAGAACAGAAGATAAACGACCTTCCGACATGCAAAACTAATGTAAGACAAAAGACAATTCCAGCCGATACTTTGGCCGAGAGCCACAAGAGCCACGTTTTACACAGTGGCGCATCGAGGCATTTGCGAACTCAGTGTAACCTTATTTTTCAACCTTTTCGCTTTGAAAAGTCAGAGTATTTCTCTTTTAATATTTTAGAGTTTTTGTATTTGAAATTATTTCAGGATTGCTGTAAAATGGAATAACTATCATAATTGAACAATTATATATTATATTGCATATAATTTTTTTATATAATACTTTTCTTAACTTTTATATGATTTCTTAACTTTTTTTCCATTCTTGTTTATTTTGATCTATTCTCAACAATTCTCTCAAAATATTATTAAATAATAAATCAATCATATGAATCCTTATAAAATTTATACGATTGATTAACGTTTATACGTTCTTCAATATAGGTAGTCCTCGATTTACGACGGAGATATGTTCCTAAACCTCGATCGTGAGTCGAATCTGTATTAATCTTTTTTTTCGGTAGTTTTACTTGCTTTTACTAATACAATAATGAAATGATAAATAAATAATATTTGAAAATTTTTCACCGTTTGGGTCCATCATTTCAAATTTTTTTATTCCTTGATTAATCAAATTAAAAGCAGCAGCCATTTCTTTCAATATAATTTTTTTTGACAGTTCTACATTCTTACGTAATTGTTTCTCACATCTGCTTGAAATTTATCATTCAATTTAAAAAAAAAATAATAAATTAAAAAAAAAATACTTTTTTTTTGGTCGTAAGTACGAAACGTCGTCGAGGAATACCTTTGTATTAAAGAATAAAACTTTCCCAATGACATCAGAAGTTTGAAAAATTTCTTTGTGTGATAAAGGTAAAGAAAGTCAATAATACAGTAATTTTTTATAAAATGGTTTTGGATTAATAGTAAGCAATCGCATCTATTAAATACATATAAAATATAAATTATATTATATTAACAACTTTATATTATATGCATTTTTTTATTATGAAAGTGGTCTAAGTAACATTTTTTTCTTTTCGAGATATTTGAAGGATTAAGTTTGAAGTGATTGAAAAATATTTTTATATCACACAAAACAATGTTTCACAGTATATTTTTTCTATTAGATCTATAATTTACTCCGACGTATGAATTTAGCAAGTAGCTCTTAAGGCTTTTGTGTAAAGCGATAAACTACATCGCTTACTTTTTCAATCAATCCGAATCGACATCATCAAACCATCGACAACCACCCAAC
>JAOXNN020000055.1:6758618-6774431 GCA_028571205.2 Hydropsyche betteni | reverse complement strand
GTAAAGCGATAAACTACATCGCTTACTTTTTCAATCAATCCGAATCGACATCATCAAACCATCGACAACCACCCAACTTTTCCCACACCGAAAACCCACCGGCCCGCCACTGTCCACAGCCCTCACACAGCCACAACCCAAACAATATTTCACGACAGAACTTCAACACAAACGCGAAAATATAAAAGGCCAAAATCACGCTCGGCCGGCACCGAATCCCCGCGCCGTTCGTTTGATCCCGTTTCCTGCGAATGCGAATCCTTTGGCCGACGGCATCGATTGCATACACACGTTCGGATGCATTCGAAAGTCGCGAGAGTTGAATCAATATGGGGAAACGAGCGCTTTTCCATTAGTTCCGCGCCACGGCGGGGTGCATAAATTTCGCGAGTACTCCGTCGGTTGGAAGTGCGTGCGCTTTTACGGTGGCGAGTTTCTGCATTTTAATTTTGAAATAATACGGCTGTGAGTGGTTGGGGAGGGGGAGGGGGGTGTTTTTTTGTGGTGGATGGTCTTTTTGTGGTTTATGGTTTTTTGAGGAGTTTTATAGTGGGAAATTTTATGATGGTCGAGAGAGGGAGTAAAAACAAGATGTTTATATAATACTAGTATATAGGCCCGATGTTAATAATATCGGATGTGGATTTGTTAAGAAAAGGAAAACGATAAAATGTGAAAACCCGATTATGTGAACCCGATTTGAATATTTAATATTTTATTAATAAAATCAAAATAGTTCATTTTTTATTTGTTTGTAACATACAAGCATATCATTTAAAGTCGCGAGCGTCATCGTCACACAGATACACAGACACACAGAAATCCGCTATTATATATAGGGGATAGGGAATAATTTTCAATGAAGGCGCTATATTTCAAAATGTATAATAAAATTTAATAATTTGCACACGTTGTTCAATGCTATAACCTTGGATTGTGATATGTCGTACACTAATAAACATTTGACAACAAATTTGACAGATGTCACTTTGACAACATGACTGCTTTAGCCTTACAAATTTCGAGCGTCCCTTTACTTTAAATTCAACGTTTTTCAATTAAAATTCAACCATATAAAAGTATTATTAAAACTGTTTTTATACAGATCTATGAAATTTGTTACTATGAATTCTATAATGAATTACAAAACAAAATGTAAAATTTTTACACTTGAAATTCAATAAATCAACAAAAGTTAATTTGTTGAATTCAAAGTGTAAAAATTTTACGTTATTGAGTTAATGAAACGTTATTGAGTAATTTTCATTTTCAATGCAGAATCTCAAATATGCACGAGAAATATTTTTAGATTAAATAGTTGAGAAAATAATAAATGAGCTTGTTTTTATCTTGTTGAAATATAAAGAATATTTTTAGTAGAATACAAGGACTATATTCTAACTACGGCACTAAACTATTTTTGTCTAAACTTATAAATTATTAATAACATTTGGTATATAATGTTTATTTGTAATATGTAAAATTTAAAAACGATTATAAAATGATGATAGTTAACAAAGTTTTTTCTTGATTTCAACAACATAAGATGTTTCCAAATGAACAAAATTAAAAAAAAAAAAACTCAGCTGAATACGAATACCGAAAATAAATTTTTATTTCTATCCAAAAAATAAAATAGTATTAAAAATTAAATTTTGAAAAGTATATTCGCGAAATTTCCACGATGCAAGCCGCGACATTTCCAAACAGGCGGAGTTCGCAAAATTCGCCGCCGCGCGAATTTCGCTTTATGTTTTTGATGTGCTTTAATTAGGGGCGCCGTTTTACACGCTGATAATTCAACTTATGAACGAGAGAACGTTTAATTTTCAGCTCGGCTTGTGTTTTATTTCCGCGTCGCGACCCTCCCTTTTGAACCCACCTCCTCCTTAAGGGACGAGGGCGATTCTTTGAATTAGCATAGACTCATTAATTTATTTTGCACGAATTATTTCGATAAGTGCCCCCCAACTTTGCGACTCGAGCCGATTTAGTTTTAAATACGATATGATTATTTTTTCAATTCACCAAAAAATATACAAATTGTATAGTTCGTATTAACAGTTATTTGAATTTTTAATTTATTTTTTTTGTAATAATTACAAAGACGACTGCTTGCTATTGCATCATACATATTTTGAATGTGTTCAGTAGAACGTTGACGTCAATTTTCCACCAGATTTCCATCGTATCGTACATACACACGGTTTCAGTGTTTCGGACACGTCGACGTGTGCCAAAGGAGCCATTCATCGTGACGGTATATGCAGTTTCCTGTCCGAAGAGTGTTTCTGTGTCCGGAAACGGAATCTGCGTCGTATTCATGGTGTCAAAATGCGATTCGGAATTCAATGGTGTTCGGAAAATGGAATTCTGAGGGACGTTCGTGGTATGTTCTTTTGGTGATGGCGTCGAGCGTAATTGAGAGTTTTGTTTGATGCTGTGATGCGTTAAAGCGATATCGCTGAACACGAGTCAGATATTCAGGTTTATTTTTTTTTAACAAAAATAAGATATTGATTATGAATGCGTATTATTATGACGAAGAACACGTTATTTTTGAAATAATTATATGTTTGAATTTTTTTCCGCCTTGAACTTTTTAAGTTTTTTTTATCGATTTTCTCAAAACGAAAGATTAACTTTTGAAGAGTTTGAACATTAACAAAATTAAAATGAAACTTAATTAATGAATTTTCTTAGACTAATAATATACTTATTAATATACAGTAAGTCCTGGATTTACTTGACTAATTCATTACGAAGGTTTTCAAGTGTCGAAAAATCGCATAAATTAAAAAAATCTTAAATTTGAGAAATTTTTAATATAATATGTACTTGTTTCAAAAAGGTGGTAAAAATATAATGGACCTATTATACATAAATATATTTAATAGAATATTTTCATTTATTAAAGTTTATTCAGATATGAATAAAATCGTTTTTGCGTACATCAATACGATTAGGAACAAAATCCCCTATATATGATCACGGATTTTTGTGTGTGTCTGTCTACCGTTCGAATAACGTTCACGACTTTTTCGCGAATATGGTCCTTATACGTATACACTTAACCTATATAATATGATTTCCTGTTGCTTACTGACGACTGGCTTTGCCTAAATAACGTCTTGAGACAATAACAAATGAACTATTTTGATTTTATTACTTAAAAATTAAATATTCAAATTGTGTACACATTTCGGGCTCAAACGATCGGTTTTTCACATTTTATCGTTTTCCGTTTCTTAAAAAATGCACAGCCAATGTAATTAACATCGGGCCTATTTACTAGTATAATATAATACTTATTACTTCGAGAATCACATTGAAGTATATTCGACAAAATCACAAGAAAACAAAAAAATAAAACACCATTTTCTAAAAAGGCGTTAAATAGGAATTAACGTAAATCAAAATCGTGTAAAACGTGGATTTTTTGTACATATAATACATACAAATCGTACCGGTAATCATTTAATTTTAAAGATCAGATAAAATTGACTATATTTTAAAAATACTGTATTTTTTATATTTCATAAACGTATCATTTTAAAAAAATATTTGGAAACCCTCATACAAAAAGCATATACGGAATTTCAGTTGTTTTGTCGCGTCTGCTGTAAAAAATGTGTGCGATTTTTCAGACGCGTGCGCCGGAGCCAGCAAATAACCGATTGTCCGCTTTTGCCTTCAGTGACATTAATTCTCATTAATTTAAAAGGGCGGCACGTGCCCTTCCTGGTTCCGGTTCCGGTTCGGGGACCAGAATATATGTATAAACAAGGATTTATCTATATCCTGGTCCCGGCAGGTGAACGAAACGAGTTACGACTGCGACCTATCGAGAGTCTTGCGAAGTCGTCCCTTGCGACAGTGTTAAATTTGCGGAAGGTTGTTTTGGAAGATGCGTGCCTTGGCGGGTTAATTTATACACATTTATAAAATTAGTGGCTAAAATTCTCATTTAACTCAAATGAGACTTTGTGTTTATGTAAATTATTTAATTGAAAATTTGCGAATATTAATTAATATTTAAAAAAAGACATATTTTATTCATATATAATTTTTCGCCGCTTAACTGTGAGAAAAACAAATTTAGTTTTTTTTGAATTCGAATTGATTTTATATTATCGAAATGTTTATTTATATAATATTTCAGATTTAGGATTACGGAAGTTTAAGCAATTCATTTTATAGTTTAATAGTGGTAGTACCCGGCGTTGCTCGGAACTCGGCGTTTTAAATCAAATTATTTTTTATATGGTGATCGGTCGAATGATATATTAGGGGAACATTTTTTTGCGGACCGTCCCGTTTTGGATTCTGAGAAATATAGTCATCCTATTTTGATGATACAAAACCTTCTCGACCAAAAAATATTTGTTTTATATAAGTGAGTGAACATTTTTTTGCGGACCGACCCGTTTTGGGTTCCTGGAAATAGGGTCACCTTATTTTAATGATGCTTAAAACCTTTTCCACAAAAAAATACATATACTTGCCAATTTTCATGGCAATCGGTCGAACCTAGTTGGAGTAATACGGCAACAAACAAACAAACATCCATTTTTATGTACAGTAGACTCTCACTAATCCGGCAATTCAAAAGACCGATACGTCCAATAATCCGGCACTCTCTTCCCGCGCCTCCCTCGCCCCTCTCTAGGCGTATGCGCACAAGTTGCATAAAAACAGACCTCAATCAAGGATTATTTTAAAACTATGTAATTAGTTGATTGTGAGATGTATTATAGTTACGAAAAATCTGTCGAACATGAACACAAATGCATATATTATATTCTTTTTATGAAATGATTTATTTTATTTATTATGAATTTTTCTCTATAAGCCAGTAATCCGAACATTCCAATAATCCGGCACATCTAGTTTTTAATAGTGCCGGATTAGCGAGATTCTAATTATATAGATATTCATTTGACGATAAGAATACATTTTTCAAGATGATGAATATTGAAACTTTCTTACCATATTGTTTAAAACTAATACGCAATTAAATTCTATTTTTTACCATTTTTAAAGTAAATTAACTACTAAAAACTTGATTCGACAAAATTAACTCAAATATTTATACGAAACAAGCACCAAATTCATATTCAACGAATTCACGTTTAATGTTTTCATTACGGTACATTTTGATAAACTTTACCACTAAACGAACTCGCACACCGAATAAAACAAACAATTTCGCACTCGAATATTAAAATTTCATACACGTCTCAAAATTTCATCGACTCCGCCCAAAAAAGCGGCAAACTATGGAGCTTTTTCGCGAAACCCGAAAGTTGGTTCGCTCGCAGTCATTATAACGAAATTTCGCGGAGAGTGCGTGACCCGCGCAAACTTCCCGCCGCACAAAATGGTGTTTAATATGCTCGGAAATAAATTACGGCGACCCGCCGTCTTATCATATTGATATTCAATTTGCTTTCTTAAGGGTAGTTCGTGATGTGGAATAAATTACGCGAATGCTGCCGCCCGGTAATCGCGCGATTTTCCGCCGTCGCGGAAAACAATCGGCGGAAAATATTTGCTTACACAATTCGCGTTTTCGTTTTGCGGGGAACGGCCGCTTCGAGGACGTTTCGGAAAAGTGCGTGTATCGGAAAAGCCTTATCTGCGTGTCGGAGGCGGGAAATTCGCGGTTTCGAACAAGTGTCGTTCGCGGGAAGTGCGCCGTTTCGGGCTCGTGTAAAAGAAAATTGTATCGGGTTTTTCGGTCGACGATTAAGGAGAGTGTGACTATTTTTTTTAGATGGAATGACTAAGTGTGTATGTTCGTTGTGATGAATGACTGTATTACGTAATGGTTTGAATTTGAAAAGAAAAACGTTTACATCATGGAATGTTCAGTATCAACGGACAGTGATTAATATGAGTTCGGACGAAACCCATAAATTAAGTTGCGAAATGTCAATTTTTCATTAAAATTTATGTGTGTATTTTTGAAATATTTCGTTTGAATAAATAAAATGTATACAATTTAGAGATTTGTTTCACATATTTTTCTAACATGATTTTATAAGATTTATTTATATATTATTTATTCAACTTTGGAATGTTTCAATAATACTAAAACGTTTGGACGTCCTTGTAATTGATTGAGTTTTTTTTCTGTAAATTGAATTATTTTTTTTAGTTTCATTCGAAAGACTTAAAAAGAAGACGAAAAAATTCATTTTCGTTGCAACATTCGTCCATTTGCTTCGTGTTGGCACTGAAACTAAATTGAAAGGTTTTTTCAGAGATCTTGTTAGTTCTTGTGTGCACTGACAAATATTTACGCGTTTCAGTCTCATCTCGAGAGCTTGAATTTTAAATTTCAACGAATGCATTTCGAGATTGAATCAGATTTATAAGACACAACCGAAAGTAAAACGTCCAATTAATTAAAAACATCAACCCTTTACACTTGTAGAATTCCAATTTCACTGAATTTTTTTACGATCAAAGTTTTTCCAAATTTGAAAAAAAAAAAAATGTAATGTATAAATTCACTCACAGAGACGTCTTTTTAAGACGGCGTAATGAATTCTTCAATACTACGAAAACTATTTTCTATATAAAACTTCACTTAACACCTACCTATACATAGAACAAACAAACCCGTTGAAAAAAACCACGAAATGAAATAAAGCAAACCCAACATGACAAAAACATCCCCCGGAGCGGTCAGCGCGACCTATCGCCTCAAAACGCAGCCTCATGAGACCCAAACCTCGCAGCCCCCCCGGGGGCACCTACCCGTTTATTTTCCGGCAAAAATACGCCCCCCGGCTCGGTGTATGCAATACATCACGTAGAGTCTTAAAAGTTGTAGTCAGTGATATTAAGCCTCACGCCCCGCGAGGATTGTTTACCTTCAGGCTACGTGAGCGGCATACCGGCCGAGGAAAACCCGTTTCCAGGAGTTCCAGGGGGTGGTGGCTCCTCTTAGAAGCTCCTCATACTCTCGAAAGTACAGCCTTCGAGATCCGGTAATCTCGTGATTGAAGGTTTTTCCATATCGGCTGAATAAGGGATACGCTAGGGGCTGCGGCTTCGTCGTCTACGGTCTCCGTGACTGCTCGCTTCCTTCATTCTACTCTCTTTTTTTCGGCTGTCATAACTGATTTAGATGTTTGCTCTGTTCTTTTCTGGCTTGGACGAGGGTCTGACTTCATTCGGAGTCACTTTGAGATCGTTGCAGAGGACCGTCTCGATCAACATGTGTCAATTTCGAGTTTTTCCTCGTCGTCGCGTTTCGTATGTGAGCGTATATAGGATATTCGGTCGCTCTATTGCTTATACGTTTGATTTGATTCTGAAAAGTTTTTCAGATTTTTTTGTATTTAGTAAAATAATATAGTCAAATATTGAAAAAAAATTAATATTTATGAAAATAATAGAAGTGTCTCAAAACGATATTGTTCCAGGAAAATTTTCTTTTTATCAGATCACTCAAATACAGATGAAACAAAACGTGTTTGATTATAAAACCTATCGTACAGACAAAGATATATTCAGAAAAAGTGTCTTAATCGAAAATCGTCCGGATTGAAAAACATGACATGCGAAAGCGTCTCATAAATATGTAAATTCAATAATGACGCTTCGTATAATCGAATGTCGCAAAACCATATCGTCGGGGGACGGCGAAATTTTCAAGAAACTATTCTGGACAGAAAAACGAAGAATTACCCATGGAAAAAAAACAAAAAAGACAGAAAGATAGAGTCGCCTAGACGGCAGACGATCATGATCCCACGGTATAATTTCACTATCGCGCGTCTGGCGTCGCGCGTCATTTTTCTCCCTAAGTCCCGGCCGAAATCCACTGATTTATTCCGAGAATGTGCCGATAGATAAGGAGAGTGTGAAAATTTTTTCGCAGTGCGATCACGTCGAAAAATTTGCATGATTTATGATGATAATGTTGGGCAGGTATTCGAACCGCTGACCCGCGGGACCCCAGGGCATTCCCCGCACACTGTTTAGGTACTATATCAAAGAAAACTCCAGACGGCACCACATTTATTTATTCATCGCATGAATAAAATAATTATATATTACATTCATATTATATTATATTCCTTTAAGCTTCAACCATCTTATTTTAAAAGCACATTGCATACATTTTCTTTGAAAAATAATCCCAATATATTATATGACTCAACTAGTTTCGAATACTCATATAGCAAATACTCTGGTTAAACGGATCCCTCTCCTTTTTGCCCTCCCGTGGTAGATTTATGCCTCGGATGTGCCCGCATTTGATTGATAGCCTTAACGCTTCATCACACCGGGAGCACCTGCTGCGGACCCTTCAAACCACCCTTGAAAAATTCAGTATTCATTATATCTGAAGATGGACCCTGCTGACCATACGATGTATGTGCTGGGCGAGCGCAGTTATCCCCTCTGGTCAGGGTATGACTTTGAAAAACGTTCTCGATTTGCGTATTTCGGGTGGTGTATCGTTTCGGTATTAAAATGGGAGTAGAGATTATGAATTTTATAAAATATGCATAATATAACTCGAGATTTTATATAATATCGCGTAAAATTTAAATCTAGTATCTATCCGTTATCGATCTCAAACTTTATTGCCATCATAATAAATGAATCACGATTCAAACATTAGTTTTATGTGAGATATGGATGTGTTTTATTTCTGAACGCACGTACGTTTTACTTTTGAAAAATATTCGTCGATTTCATTTTATATATTCGGTTTGTATTGTGAAACTCGATTTAACACGATATTTATTCGGCGAGACGAAATTTTGCAAGCGTCATACGTTCGGCAATTATAAACCTGCCAAAATCAGACTTCGTGTTCGTTCAAATACATTCGAAAACGGTGCCATGTATTATTTTTTTTATTCCATTTTATTAACGATAATACGTATGTATTACTACTGGAAAGAATTTCATATTTGAAATCATTGGAAATGCTTTTAACTGTAAAAATATATCATAAAAGATATTTATTTGGGTTTTTTTTATTAATTTTGTTTTATTTTGTGTAAATTCATGATATTGTAAACATATTGATTGTCGTCAAGATTATTTGTAAATGATTCACCATTGTGTTTTATAATTTACACAATTTAAGCTATTTGCGGTTAAGCAAATGCGTTTAAGCTACTTGCTGATTGACTGAGTTCGATGTAATTATTTGTACAAAAATTGATCAATTAGTGTTAAACGATTAATAATCAAATTGCTTAATTATTTAAAAATATAATATATATAATTTATATAGTAACATTATTTTGCAATCAGATCATAAATCATAAAGTTTGCATTATGATAATTATTAAAGTTTGAACAAAGTGAAAGTTTTTTCGATAATTTCATCAGTCATAAAACCTGATTTAGTTAAGTTGCTTTATATACTTGTTCCAATTAAAAACTTTTCAGAAAGATAGAAATTTTTTTTCATTAATTTTAATTTTATGAGATTTGAACGTATTAAAAGTTATTAATATAATCGTTATGAATTATATATTGTTTATATAACGTTAATTATGTAATAGAATCTTTTCTTTATCGATTTTTCAGAAATTGAATATAAAAATTAATATTTTTAAAGTAATCAGATAATGAATTTTATTTTAATAACATATAAAATTTTTAACGCTTCAGATCTGATTAAGAAAAAAAAACTTAAAACGAACCACTCCAAACCGAAACGCCGAGCACATCAAAAACCGTCCCCTAAGAAGTTTCACATGAAAAATAAATAAAAAAAGGTTCCGAAACGGTTAGTATGCGCACGCAATATAAATATGAGGCCAGTCCACGCGCCGAATACAAAAGGAGCGTTCGCGTAATGCGTTCGCAGTTTCCTTGCGGGAAGTCTACGCCCCGGGACGAAAGTGTCCCGGGAAAAATCCCGCGGAAAATCCTCGGCTGCTTTTCCGCCCCCTTTTCCCGCTGGCTTTTTATTCGAAGTCGATGTGACGCGTATTTGACGGCGCTTCATATGGCGCGTGAGACGTGCGCCGTTTCTGGGGCCTTCTTTCTTTAGGCGAAAGCGTTCGAGGACATGTTCGGTAGATAGTTTGATTATGGCTTTTCGGTGTTTTTGCGTTTTTTGATTTTGTTTCCGGTATGCGGAAAAGTCTCGAATTGAAATTTATATTTTTCGGGAATTTTTCGAAAATATTTTTCGGATGCAAAATGAAAATCCGACCAATCCGAAAATGTTACGTCGAGAGTGAACAAATTCGACCTCACCCTGAAGAATGGCACATGACAACGCGTGACATGCGAGCGATTCGTGTAATTTATCAAATATGTACCGTTTGCATATTTCAAGGTTCGACGCCCACAACGTACATATATTACAAATATGTGTTTAGTTTTTTTGTTAATTTTTTTTTTCAGCCATTTCTTCTTTATATTTCGGCGCGTGAAAGCGTGCTGTGGGTGGCCATGAAAATTTGAGAGCGGTGCCCGATAAAAATTGAAAGAGCTCCGAGTATTTGAACGAACGCGGAAAATAAACTTACATCGACACCGCAGCAGAGGTTTTTCAAGAAAAGCTCCTTTCATTTCCATATACGTGCGGGGGAAATTCGAGTAATTGCTTCAACAATGTATTTATAAATTTGCAACAATTTGACGACTCTTTTGTCGTGTCAGCCTCGAGCATTATAGTGTTATAGTATATAAGCCTGATGTTAATAACATCGGCTATGAATTGATAACCATACTTTTACGTAATAAAATAAAAATTAAATATATCTATGCAAAAATATTTTATAACTGTGTCGTCCCAACAAATATTTTGTTTATTATCTCCAGAATATAAGATTGTTTGGAGATTATACCTGATTTGATACCGAATTTGAATATTTAATATATTTTATTTTACTTTGTATTATTTATATTTATTAGAGACATCTATCTATTAGGATTATATATATAGGGCATTCGTACGATTTTGTTGTTTCGTAATATATTATATAGATTTGTTAATTTTTTTGATATTTGAATAATATGAGATCATTAGTCGTCGTTGGACATAAAATAACATGAGATGGATATGTTTGAACGCAGATTATTTAAGGAATTATAATAGTTTCAATTTCAATATTGTAAAATCTATTTTTAATTGAATAATTGATATAGATTGATTTTATGTATGGTAATTAGTTGGATATATAATAATTGTATCGATTTGATTTGAGCGATAATTTTTGATATTAATTTTTTTATTTATTATTTATTATAGTGGGAAAGTATCAAAAAGAAGAACTTGTGATGATTTTTTCACAGAACACATCTTTAATATAATAGATATAAGATGTTTAAATTATATATAATATGATATTTTTTATAAATAATAATTTCAATTTCGTAACTTTTCTCTTCTATACATCTATATCTGTTGATAATCGCGATAAGGTAAAACGCCCGATTTTCTCAATAAAAAATCATAATATATTTTTTAATAAAAACACCTCAGATTCCACCAAACATCCCCTATATATACAAACACAAAATGCGTACAACTTGGCGTTTTTGTGGTTCGTTTAGAAGCGTTTTGTATTCTCGGGCGTGTCAATAGCACTCGCGCGCAGACAAGGCGCTTGTCAATCATATTTCTTCGCGCGGCGCCTGCTTGTTGCGAAAGCGAAACTTTCGCACAATTTTCCCTGAAGCTTTTTCTCTGGTAGACAATGCAGCTTTTAACGACCCGTATCAAATATTATGTCTCGGCCAAGGTTGCATAACAATCGCCGCGAAGAATGGTTCGATTGTGTGGGTTTAGTGGCTTTAACTTGATAGATTTGTTTTGATATTTATCTTGATGCATGTTATGTCGATTTCTTTATTTGTTTACATAAAAAAATATTTATATATTGAAAAAAAAAAAACAATCTCGTTCGATCGAAAAACTTTTATCTACAAGGCGGTCCTCGTTTAAGGCGACATCGTATTTTTTTTCGTGTTTAAGCTCGGTCGCAAATTTGCATCTTTTTGTGACGTTGCAAAATTCGAAAACACCGAAGCAAGTTTTGTTCAGCTTTTAATCAAACCGTTTACAGATATGTATATCTGTGGTGCCTTGGGCAACCGGGACGGGACAAGACGGGACACGGCCTCACCGAGTTGTCATTTTAAAACAGGCCGGCAAAAACTAATTTAACTCTCGCTAAAGTTCTTTAGATGTATAAAGCTTTGGATATATGTACAAAATGTAGGGGAGGTTTGGTTGATTGTGGATGTAATAATATTCGTTGTGTTGATATTTTTTGGGAATATTTTAATGTGATTGTTGGAAAAAAAAATTTGATATGAACTTGAGGATAAATATTATGTAATAATTGTAAAAGCTCGTTAGCTTGATTATCATATTTATATGATTGAGTAGTTTCGTAATATCTTAATTTGCGGTAATCAACATAATGTAATCACTATCTCTAATTAATTATCCATGAATTGACACATCAGTTATTATAGATCTATAAATGGTTCTCACTTGTCATATGCATACTAATTATGAATTAAGTAAGTACTTCAAACAATACTCTCTCATCAAAATATTTATTTATAGCAATCAAAACAGGACATGAAAAAAAATTAGAAATTCGACGTTAAATTAATATTTAATAAATTATACAAGTTGGAAATTCAAACTTTTCCTAGTATTTGATAGATTTCTTCTATAATCAATAAATTTTAAGCAGTTTCGTTTCAGTTGTCCAATATTGTTCGCTAAAACATAATTTTTAGTTTGTAATTTATCATTACGTTATTATGTTTAATTATTTTTAAATAAATGATATACCACAATCACAATGGTAAAATTCGGTGTAAGTCACTATAATGTCATAATTATATGTCTGTAATTATAGTTGTTGAATAAAAAAATTCGATGTTTTTTATGATTTTGTTTTTTGTCGAATTTTTCTCAAATTACACATTCTTTTTAAAGTAAATTCGGATGAAAGTTCTAATGAAATATATCAATGGAACCTACATCCAATTTTTATATGGTCACAATACACAGTAGTTTCAGGAACATATCTTCCATGTATAAAGACGATCGGGTGCACCTTTAAAAATTCGACAAAACCATTCAAATCACTCAACATCTTCAACTATACAAAGCCCAGATCCATCCAAACCATGAATCCACCCCGAAAAACGCAACCACCCCACTATCCCCACAGCACTTATTTATATATTTAGCTGAACGATTCTGAATTCAATTACACCGAGTGACAAGACGACGAATCCGTCCTGCCGGCGCCCATAAAACGGGCGCCGATCGCTGCAACAATATAAGTCCCGAGCAGAAGAACTGTAAGAGAAAACCGAGGGAATTGAGGGCCTTTATTAACTTGCGAGCGATCCGCGTAAGCCTCCGAGGTTTAGATGGCGAATCTCCGAAGTTAAATTAAACGAAGAAACGTATCCGGCGTGCGAAGGTTTTAAAGGTCGGACGTTAAGATGTACGCATTAAATGTTGGCGCGTCTAAACTTTCGATGTGTCGTTTGTGAGGGGGGTTCAATTTTATTGTGATGTATATTTAATGAAAGTTTTTAATGTATTGATTGTTTTGTTTGGTGGTTGAGAAGGTTTGTTGTGTGTCGATGGGTTGTGTTTTTGATGTTTTTTTCAGTGTAAGTGTCGCGAGGAATGAGTACGTCTGTAGTTCTGCGATTTTTATGAGGCACTTAAAAATTTCGAGTGTTAGCACCTAAGTAACTTTTCGAATTCGAACAATTTATTTTATGCCCATACAGCACAACGAATGTTACTTTTACGACGTCAACTTTGTATTTAATCGCGCAAAATTTCTCCCTAAGGAATGCTCGTATTAAATAAACAATGAAATAATGTATTAATTTAACTTTTTTATGAATCACTAAATGCAAAGTTATCCCAAGCAATTTTCTTACAAAATGTAAATTTTTTTAAATTAAAAAAAACAACCGCAGAACACTAAAACCCGTATCCAATCTTACCCGCACCACTTATTAACAATCGAAAATCAAACAGACCTCAACAGAAATTAATCTGAACAAGTTACGGGCGTCTAAAACGTCAAAATTTCTGAACCCACTGCGAACAGAGTCCTCTCAAATCGTCGTTAATTTCGTCAGATTAAATAGACGAGATTAATGCGGGCTGAAGCGTCGACCCCCATCCCTTGCGGATAATAATGGAGTGTTACACTTATCTGCGTCTGTCCCGGCTCATCTATCTATCTATCCGTTCCTCTAAAACTCTCAAACATCTATATAACCTATATGAGCAGGGTGACCAAGATTTTGATAGTAAAATGAAACTAGTTGATCAAAATGAACGAATCGGATTATTTAAGTAAACAATACGTTTAGGATTTTTGGACTAGATTCGAACCGGACTCGGAATGGCCGGGTAATAATTTTTAACTCGGACTCGGAATCAAAACAAAATTCCGGGTATTTAGGACTTTAGGCTTTAATTTTTTTTATATATAAATAAAAATTCAGTATTACTTTATCGAAAATGATTACATTCAATATTATTTACATTAAAGCCAACATTAAATTAATTATTATAATTTATTAATAATTAACTCAATAAATCGATAAAAAAATATAATTTATTAAAAACAATAAATAAACTCAACTGATAAAATAAATCAAACTTTAAATTATTCGAAATTATACAAAATAAAAAAACAAAAACCAATTTGCATGAAACAATATTAAAGAGATCAAGGTGCTCGTGCAAAATATTCAGCAATCGGATGGCAATATTTACTATATATATCAAATGATTTTAATATAAATATATTTTATTTTGGACTCGGACTCGACTTCGACTCGTCAGGTTTCCAAAATATTTGACTCGAACTCGACAGGTTTTGAAAACCCGTTTTTTCAGAAACCCTAGTCATACGTTCAGTGTCTATTATTAAAACATCATTGACCAAAGAAAGAAATAGTTTCAATATTCAATTCTATGATGTTTTTTTTCAATTTTTCAACTGAATTTAGTTTTAAGACCCTTCAGCAATATAAAAGTTCAAAAAATTTAGTTTATTTCTTTAGCAGTATCAAAAATGATTTCAATTCCAATTTGCGTTAAATGACCTATAAATAGCAAAAGCACACAAACACATGGTGCCTCTGTCTAAGTTTATACGACACAACCCAGTGTATCTAGTGCAGTAGAATGTTTCAGACCCCCATAGACCCGCACGTTCGAATTAACCGTTTCCTAATAGCTAACTGCTGCGAAGACGCGATGAGGCAATTTGTACCGCCACTACTCTAAAGGTCCTTTGATCGCGGGACGCATGATTTAATCTGGATGTATGTACGTCGCGTTCCGATCGTTTGATAAATTAATCTGCGAGCGCGTCTCGACTACTTTTATAAAACAAGTTCACCTCTAGTGTCGTCTGGGTGTCGGAAAATTTGCGGGAAAGCGGCGCGTGGTTGTGGAAAATCGCGCGAAACTCATAATGCGGCGCTGTCTAGTTTTGTTTCGAGAGATGATTAAGATTGGGCTGATGTGCGTGTAATGAAAGTGTTTTGTGCTCGGCGAGATTGTTAGTTGTGCTTGATGTTATATTAAATCGTTTTATAAATCCAGCGAACTGTGAGTCGAGTTTTGTCGAAAAACGAGACATTCAACTGTTCGAAATTCTCGCGAGGCGTTTTAGTATTGAATTCGTGCGATGTTCAAAATTGATTTTGATGAAAATTTTAATATCGCAACTACGCACTCGTTCAACCATCATTCTGTGCGTTCGGCTTACGTGATTTTCCGTTTGATGATGTGTTAAACGATTTTAT